>JAFJYI010000284.1:0-600000 GCA_019022655.1 Acacia acuminata
AATATTTAGTTTAATAACCTGCTAATAATTCTTCTTTTACTTATGAAAAATAAAAAGGTAACTTTCACATTCTCTTGGAAAGAAATTAGAAAAATGATAAACTCTATAGGCTAATGCCATAAATTCTATATATTTTGATCGCGCATACCAAAAATACCCTATTAAACCTAAAAACAAATTTTTGAAGTAAATTAATTCAGAGAGGGGAGAGAGAGGGGGAGAGAGAGAGGGAGGGAGAGGGAGAGAGGGTGAAACCTGAAAGGAAGAGGGAGGTGAGGGAACAAACGAGGCTTCCTCAAATAAACTGGACGTGTGACCATGAAGAAGAGGTCACCCCAATCAAGCTTTTGATCCTCATTCACTACAAATCTTGTCCAAATCCTTCCATATCTCCTTCTCTTTGCCAAAACTTGTTCTTCTCTGACATTTCCAGGTTGAAGAATTCATCTGTCTCCTTCTTCATCTTCTCCTCCAACCATGATCCCACCCCATGATTGACCAACTACACCAATTATTTAAATCTTCAGTCAAATTCATTGATTCATTAATTAACAAAAGATGAGGATAGAGAAAATGAGAGCACCAGGAGAAATCCCCAGTGTTTACAAGCAAGGTGAAGCTTAGCCAATTCTTCAGAATCAGTGATCAATCTTTGCAAATCAATCATTGGGATTTTTGGTAAAGCATCTGACTCTGAAACAATAATTCCTTGTTGTTGATCAGGACGAACATATCTCTCAGGAATCTCAACGATCTCTTTCTTTGCTAACTCTTGAACTGATGGAACAAGTAGGGAATTCCATTTTGGCTTCACAGTTTCTTCCATGGCCTTCCCTAACATCTCTCACCTAACCTTGAGGCAGCCTTCTTTCTCTCAAAAATAATAACTACCTGTGCGCCTTTATTCCTTTTTTTTTTTTTTTTTTTTTTTTGCTCGAAACTTGTACGCCTTTATACTACACGAGTTTTAGGTTGAGTTCTAGTTATTATGACATATGCATACATTTTTTTTATATTCAAAATGAATTAGGTGAGTTAGGTTCTGCTGTTGAGGGCCTCACCAGAGTTGGTGTATGGCTCTAAACTCAAAAAGCACTTAAAGAAGTGTCTATAGATTACTCATTAACAATGTCTTTACATCTCTAAACTTATAATATTGTGGGTTATTATTTACTCCCTCTAGTCTTTATTATAAGGTACCAACTGCCTCTAACTGACTGATTTGTTGGGTTTTTCCCATTTTGCCCTCATTTATTGGTTTTCATTGACTATTGCATTCTCAATCCATTTAAGATGTTTTCTCTCTCTCCCCCTCCATTAAGTTTGTTTATTTTCAATCTAATCAACATGTTTCTCTCTCTCCCTACATTAAGTTTGTATTCCGATCCAATCGTATAATTCTCTCCCCCAATAAAGTAGGGGTAAAGGTGGACATATTTATCAACCGAATACTAATTTAATGACTTAACTCGCTCTTCCTTAGTATAAGAAAAATTACAGTTGGTGTTTTATAATAAGGAAAGATAGAATATTAAAAAGTCTTTACCAATGAGGTAACTTTTGTTGACTATAGACATATTGTCTAGATATGTGTGACTTTTACCTCTAGCATCTTGAGGGTCCCATTGGTCCTATCAAATAATAGGAATAATTATGTGTGACTTTGGCCTCTAGCCTCTGTAGGTCCCATTGTTCACATCAAATATTAGGAATAGTTATGTATGTGTGACTTTGACCTCTAGCATCTTGAGGGTCCCACTATTCCTAGATATGTGTGACGTTGACCTCTACCCTTAGGAGAGCCTTCTTTCTCTCAGCACTAATAACTACATGTATGTCTTTTTCTAACAATAAAAACTGGAATTTATTAATAACTGAAAAGAGCATATACAATATGAAAAACTATAACCTATTATCCTTCACCAACTACCGAGTCTCAGAAACAAAGGTGGTGGGTGAGCAAGGAGACAAAAGTTTCCCGATATTATGAGCTAGTTTTAGTCAAATAATGATCTACTAAACTATTATGTTCCCTAGGAATTAGGTTGATTAAAACTTGCTAGTTTTTTAATAACCACAACTTGACATCAACTATAATGTCTCTAAAGGGGTGCAAACAGGGACGGACCTTGAAAGAATTTTCTTGGGGGCCAAATATATCTTATTAACTAATTTTTGAGAAAAATATTTGGAGGGTCAAATGTATAAATTTTTAAGCTAAATATATAAAATTTTGGCCAAAATATATAAAATTTTAAGCCAAATATATAAAGTTTTGGGCCAAATGTGCAAAAAACTACCATTTATATTAAAAATTTGGGATTTTTTTGGGGGGGGGGGCATGGCCCCCATTGTATACACAAGGTCTATCCTTGGGTGTGAATGATCACAACCCTTAGTCAAAGCATTAACAGCTTCAACACAACCACAACAACATTTTTGTATCCTTTATTTCAACATATCTGAACACCTTGGGTGACCGCAATGATTTCTGCTATTGCCCGTAGGACTGTTATGAGTTTACACATGAAGCTGCATATCTGTCATCTATCGTCTCCACTAATAGCGCCTCCACAATCGCTACTCCCTTGACTCCAAAACTGAAGCATCCACCTCGAGATTGATAAATCCTTTATAATATTCCTGGTATTATGAGTTTTAGCTTGAGTTATAGTAATTATCGTCCATGCATGAATATCTTTTTATTTAAAAAAAAAAAAATTCGGTGAGTTGGTTACCGTCTTGGGGGTTTCATCAAGGTCTGTGTTTTCTTTAGGTTTAAAGAGTACTTAAAAAAGCGTGTTTAGATATTATTCACCAACAAAGTTCTCAAGAGTGACATTTGATTGAACTAATAACATTTTGGGTTGTCTGACAAAATCCTTATCAATTGGATAACCTTTATCCGCTATCTATGTAGACATATGGTCTAGATATGTGTGACTTTGACCTCTACCCTTGAGGGTCACACTATTCCTATCAAACAATTTCAGTTTCTTTATAAACATGTGGAAGTATAATCTCAGGAACTAGTTGTAGATATTAATTTCAAATTTTGTATTATATTTTTCCATAATCTTCGGTTCTATAAATTCGTCCGTTCTTCCTCTTGGTCAAATCGACCTAAGGTTTATATATGATTATAACGCAAGACTGAGTAAAATGCATCGGAAGTATTAGGGTGTTTATGGGCAGGACCAGATCCTTGCCCGATGCCCTACCCGAAAAATCATTGGGCAGTAAAATGCAATGCAATGCCCGGCCTTGCTCGATAGAAGCCCTAACATTTTTGGGCAGAGCAATAATGGGCTGGGCAGGGCGGCCCTTCTATGTCCAATTGGTGATACTCTGCCACACCCTATGTGAAAAAAACAGCTTAAGTAACTGAAAAATTAAATAACATCCATAATTCTACACTTTTGAATATTTCAATATAAGTCTACAAATTAAGTCTTAAAATTAAAAAGACAACCATATGTCTTAACAAGGCATCAAAAAATAGTCCATAATCCATTAAATACAAGGCATCAAAAAATAGAAATTAAAGCCTTGTAGACATCCAAAACTCCTAGAGGTTGCAACAAGGCCCCAAAATGTCAAAAGGATGAAGCATATAGAATTACCTATAAGAAAGCATAAAAGAAAGCATATTATTACATCATTTACATGTGAAAGTAACAATTAATTGTAGGCTCTTAGACGAGACGCCGTAGAGGCTGGAGAGATCGAGAATGATGAGCAACACATGAAACTGACCGATTATTGAGCACTGGGGAGTGGAGAGGCAGTCAGGTAGATCATCGAGCTCAAGAGGAGAATGGAGATCAAGAGAGGAGAGACAACTTGCGGCTAGGGCATCCGAAAATGAGAAAAGGGAAGAGCGATGAAGAAATGAAAATATTTTTTTTATTATAAGTTATATATATATATATATATATTATACAAATAGGTTATATAATTTATAACAAATATATAATACTATTTTATAAAAAATAAAAAATATATACTATCAAGCGGCGAGTTAAATGAGCGGGGTGGCATCCGTGCCGATGCTTGCACCCTACCCACAAAAATGCCCGCCGGTTGAGCCCATTTTTCTTTGGGCGGTTTTTCTTTGGGCGGGGTAGAGAGGCGATTTTTCAAGTAGGTGCGGGCGGGCGTACGGGGCCGTGGGCATCATGAACAGCCCTAGGAAGTATAATCTCCTTTTATTGTCACGCTCTTCTAAACATCACCAGATTCTAGAGCCTCACGGGTATCTCATTTTATTCGCATGTATTCATGGTCTCAAACGTGGCTAGTATCAGGTTAAAAAAAGAAAAACCCATGGGGTTAAATTTATTAAGAAAATAGTGCGTGTGTTATGATTGATGATTTATATTAATCGATTTAAGAAATAAAGTAAATTATTTTTTTCAAAAGAAGGCACGCGTTTTAGTGACAAGACGTTCTTTAAAATGATCCAAAAACCTAGCTACGCTTTCACCAACACCAATAATGCCCGAAACATTTAACCAATGCCTTTGGAATAAAAAACATTTTAGTGAATAATCTTCATTTTCTTGGTGGGGCCAGATTTGTTTCTTTTTTGGATTATTTGTGTGTCTTGACACTAGCCATTAAAAAAAAAAGTGTGTCTTGACCTTGTAAGTTGCCATCAACGTAAATAAAGAAAAATGTCTCCATTGATCATTCTCTCAATTTCTTTTTTATTGTCTTTATGATTAGAATAAGTTTTAATAGTTGTGATCATTATTGTTAAACTCGCGAGTTGACTCTCCGAGTTTACGTTTTTTACGCTTCTAACTTACAAAAACGAGTCGAGTCGGTGGTAAACTCGTACTTAGTTGTAAAATCGGTTAAACTCACGAGTTTATGCTATTTGAATTTACCATTTTTACGTCTCTAGCACACAAAACCGTGTTAACTTACTTTTAAACTCGTGTTAATTTTTTAAATTGGATCATGTTCAATGACTTTATATAGAATTTTTCTAGAAATTTCTTTATTAAATATAATAAATGATGAATGTTAATGGATTATTTGGATTTAAAATATATTTAAATCAAATTGTTGTCATTTTTATATTTTAATTATTTAATTATACACTAGTAATACCTAGGCATGTCCATGGATCAGACGGCCGGGTTGGAGGTCGGCCGGGAGTGCGGTCCCGGAGGGACCTCGGATTTGGAATATCCGGCCAAGTGCAGTCTAGTCTAGTCCAGGGGACTGCCTGGACCAGTCCAGGACTAGTTTTTTTTTTAAAAAAAAATTTGCCACTTCCAGAACAATAATTAAATCAATGAACTACCTGTGGGACAATAAATAAACATGCAAACATCTTAAATCCAATCCTAAACCCATAATAATCTCCAACAACATGTCATTGAACAAGAATACAATATAAAATATAGGTAGTGGTTTTTTTTTAAAAGATAAAATTAAAAAACATTTTGAATGTCGATGGACCAGTCCATAGGATCTGAATCCCTGGACCGAAGTCGGTCCGGCGACCACGGACGAGGTCAGTGCAGGTGAACGGTCTCAGACCAAGTTGGGTCGACCGGACGGGGTGACCCAACGGACTGCCGGGTTTTTGGACATCCTAGTAATACCTATTTAATAATAAAAATAAACTCTAGCGAGTTTACGATTCGAGTTCACGATACGAGTTTCGTCATTTATCCACGAGTTTGCTTAAACTCGTGAGTTTGACAACCTTGGTTGTGATTTAATGCTATATAAAAATATTAATATAACATTAAATCTTAACTATTGAGACTTGATCCAATGGTAGAGACATTTAATAAAGAAGAAATTGAAAAAGAAATCAATGGAGACATTATTTTTCGGTGCATTGCGATGCTGTTGTCTTGTAATATTCATCTTGTTAATTATTTCGATCATATTTATAAAGAAGAGAGAAGATTTTTAACTTTTCATATAGGTTAAAGCATACAATAGATCATTTATGTTTGCATCAAATTTTATGTTAGTTCTTTAAATTTATAAAGTATACTTTTAATCCTTCAATCTTAACACCATTAATCTCATCTATAGAAAATGTTGATTCATCAAAGTCTCATTATTTTGATCTTAGGTGGCTGCCACATTAAGTAAACTTTTTTAATAAATTCATATTTTAATTAAAATAACAATGGGAGAAAAAAAATCCCAGTTTTTAATCATTTTTTCCATCTCTTCATTGGCCGTCGGGGACCTTTCCATCTTCCTCAATGAATCTCCCAATCCTAACAATCTGCCCCCGCTTCCTCAAAGACTTCATGGATGAAGAAAGGTTTTCATTCTTCTCCTTCGCTTCTTCTGATTCTATTTGCTCTACCCTGCACTATATGCTACAAAATGGTGTGCCCCCTCTGCACATTGCACAAATTTAATAAATCGCCATCAGAATGAAGGTCGCACAAAATCATATAATGAACTTGAAGCTTACTACCAACCCAGAAACTCCAGATTGTCGACATACAAAACAAAGACTAATTAACCCCCAATCAATTTCCCGCAAAATCTCTTAACATAATGATCTCAAAATGTACTATTAGACGATATGGGAATAATTTATGGAGAAATTTTGTTCTTGGGATAGAAGTGTAAACCACAAATTACGGATCACAAGAAAAAGTTTAATCAATAACAAAGATTCTGGGTCGCTAACCTGTACATGAGGATGTCTCTATTGTCCTCAAGAGGCTTCTTGCAGAGAAAACAAGTTTCACAATAGGATTGGTGATCTTCGAATTTGGCGTCTTAGAACCTCCCAAATCTTGGGGGAAAAAAAAGGTTTCTGGAACTTGTTCAATAGAAACGATGACCAGTGAGAAGGGCGTATGAGTGGTGTGGAGATGAAAAAATTAATAAAAATCTGAGATTTTTTTTTTTTTTTTCATTTAATTAAACCATGAATTTTTTCAAAAAATTGAGTTGATGTCACAGCATGTTAGGATTAAAATAATGTGACTTCGATGAGTCAGCATGTTTTGTTATATGAGACTAACAATGTTAAGATCGAGGGACTAAAAATATATTTTATAAATTTAAAAGACTAAAATGAAACTTGATACAATCATAAAAGACTAAATATATACTTTAGCCTTTTATAAATTAATAAGTCACATTAAATTTTTTATATGATATGAATGCATTCTTTACCCTTTATTTAGTATTGTTTGAACTTTGTTCTCATGTGATTGTGATTATAACGCATATTAAACCATTCTTGAAGTTATTTGTAACTTTTCTTTAATAATTTACTACACCTCATTTCTTATTTACATAACTGTTTAGCCATTAAGAATAACTTTTTTTTTATTATTTTTTTTATAAAAAAAGTAAGAGGTTGATGACGCCCTTCCTTCAGATTATTTGCAACTTTTGTTTAGCAATTAATTCATTATAGCTCATTTCTTTGTTCACCAATCACCATATTTAATGGTTTTGCAATTTGGAAATTTTTTGGTATTTTTCTGAAAATCTTCCTTCCAATAAGGTGGTTAAAATACTAATTAATGAAAGGAAACAAAGCTGATAAAATATTTTTTTTGTTAAGGACCAGTCCTCATTCATCAAGATAAAAGAAGGAAAATAATACTACATTCGTTCCTAAATATAGAACATAGTTTGTAGTACAATTTGTATTACAAACTATGTTTTATATTTAGGACCGGAGGAGTAATAAGTAAGAGGAATAAAAAAATAGCTTCCCTACTTGGTAATGGTATAAACAAGCATTAAATGCTTATATAGATATAATTCAGTAATTGTAAAAATAGAAAAATCCTTTGTGACCTCCCCCACCTAAAGGGAAAATCCTATAAAGAAAATATTATAGTCAAGTATTTAAATAAATTATATCACCCAAAATTGATCGATGCGTTGTTGAAAATTTTCATTGGGATTTCTTTTTCTGCATGTGCGTGAAATAAGGACATAAATAATATTATAATAATAAATTGTGAACTTGTTAGATTTCATAATTTGACCTTTTCCGTTCCATCTACGGTAAGTTTTCTCCCATCTCTCTTAATTTGCTCTATGGACCTTCTTCAAGACAGCAATATCCTTAAATGGTGCTCTTTTCTCTTGTGTCATCTCGTCATTCGGTGTAATAGATGGATTGGTAAAGGGGCGAAGGCATTGCTTGAGGCGGAGGGGGCGACGTAGTTAGGATCCTCGTACTTGAGCCATTTGTTGCAACCAAGAAGTCTTGAGGAGGAGAAGGAGGTGGTGGAGGAGAGGGCGGTGGAGGCGAAAGATGTCACACCCTTCCATTAATACGTCATACATCAGAGCATTATTGCGTAGCACAGTGAATAAAACGGTTTGGGCGTAGTATACTAATAATATATTACAAATCTTGATTATAACTTTTAAACATAATTACATAAATCTTCCTAGAAATATCCCTCAACCAATGCGAAACCGATTCGGCACCTTCATTGTGCTAACATCCACCTCCTCGTCCTAGGAGTTCATCCAATATGCTTGTACAATTCACAGGTAGCAACAGGGAATGGAATCCCGAAGGATCCCAAAGTAACATGTTAATCTCAAGTACAATGCATAAACCGTATGGTAGTCAACCACAATCATGAAAATAAATAATACAGCATTCAATAAACGCGTAGTCACATAATGCACACAGCGTTGACTACAGGGCACGACACACAACAAGGCCCTTAATGAACACAGCAAGGCACACAGCCAATCCCGGAACTAGCAGTCATATATGCACACAGCGATGACTGTAGAGCACACAGCAAGTTCCGGATCCACAGCGCTGGAAAACAACAACTAAATGCAATAATACGTGTCCCAGACACAAATCCACAATTATGGTAGAAACATGCATACACAGATATACAGAGTATATGAGATTAGAGTTACTACTGTTGGTAGATTCTTAATTTCGACAATCACTCTCAAATTTCCTTTAAAAAGCTCCGGCGATTGCTCTTCTTATAATTATAAATAATATTCATCACTTATGCAAATCTCCTCAATTCAAATAATACTTGAATTAATTATCATTTAACCCTCCTTTGGCTAAAAGTCCTTTATTAATTTCCAAAAATGCCAAAATTTGCATTTTTTGTCCTTTTCAATTCCACTTTCAGTTTTTTCCCAGAATTTATCACTAATCTTGAAAAATTCATAATTAATCATCTACATATCAAAATCAAGTGCTTCCAAAGTCTAATTGATCCTTGATATGTCTATTTCCAAATAAACATATCTCCATCAACTAAAAAATTTCATGCTTTTTCAATTTAACCAAAATACCCTTGCTGTCCAGAAATCAATTCCAGAATTGAGGGTTAACTTCCAAAACTCATAACTCTTTATACATGACTCCGAATATTACAAACTACCTATCAAATTAAAGCTTATGATGTCCTCTTCAATTCTGGAAAATTTCATAATTATTTGATCTCATTTGCTCAGACAAAAACTCGTCATAAACTCACTGGTCCTGACAGATTTTCCACTGGACAGTTTAAGATATTTCTTAATTAAATAATTAAGCTTCTATAAATTATTAATTAACCTTAATACCACACCATTTTCCATTCTAAACACTTTGGGAAGGTTAAAACAACCAAAATCATGCTGCTCCTTTGTGCTTTGGTCTGGTCGAAATTACCATCTTCATTGGAACTTATTTTTTTCTTAATCCTTATAATTTTATGTAAGATTTGGCCTTTTTACTCTATGTTGAGGCCTAATTTGTTCTTAAATATGCAAATCAAGTCTTGGTATGACATGCTCATCTTCAATTATAGTCATCAAATCTACAAAATAAGAGAAGATTAACTCAAAATAACAACATATACAAGTGCACAAGGTCAAGTGGGGACTTACTTGCACTTGTGAGATCCTTTGTTCTTCCTTCCTTTCCTTCTAACTTTTGGCCTTCCCGTTAGGAGACATTATGAGCATTAGTTTCCCTTATGAAACTCATGATTATTGAGGTTAAACATTGAAGAAGAGAAGTTGAAACCTAAATCATACAACTCACCTTGGTACCTTATTGTTCCCTTCCTTCTTCCTTGCTTAGCTTGTTTTGGCAAAACTCTATACTTAGTATTTCCTTGGGTTTTGGACGAAATGTTGAATGAAGAGAGGTATGTAGTGTTTTATAATTGGAGGAAAATTGCCCAAAGATTCCCTTTGTCAAATATCCCAAATTACCCCTTGCTTGTATGAATTATTATAACTTGTCTCATACTCTCTTCTTTCCTTCATATTTGGCCGAAACATGGCCCCTTTTACTCCACAAATTCACCTTTAATCATGTGGTTATCTATTGGTCTACATGCCCTCTTCTTGTGACTTGAAATTTCCATGGCTTAAAAGAGGGACAAGTCATCACTTTTTACTCCCTTTTACCTTGTATTGTTGGCTCTCTATAATTCCATAATTTTTTCTTAACACATATAAACTCTTTTACCTCCTCTTTCTTTGTCTCTTAACTTGCCTTGTTGGCACTTTTATGTGCACATAATTTACCTACCATGTGATGTGGCCTTTTATTGTTCTTTGGTTGCTCTTTTTCCTCTTCTTTTTCTTGCATTGTTGGCACCTTTATCTTCCATAATTTTTACCTACCACATGATGTGGCATCTTGTGGTTCTTTGATTATCTTTTTAGCTTATTTCATAAGACATATTTTATCTCCTTCGAATTTCCTTGAGTTGACCCAAATATATCTATAAGAAAAGGATCCAAAATTGTCTTCATTTTCCTCCAATCGCATGCTCTCTTGATCAATTCTTTTGACTATTCCTTAATTCAATATAAAATCATTATTTACTTTTTTTTCCAATATCTCAAAAATAATAATAATAGAGTATCCAAATTCCATTTTTAAATAACCCAAAAGTAGCCACAAAATCTTTAAAAATTCACTTGTTGACCAAAATCAACAAGTAATCTCCTAAATAGGCAAATAATAACCTTAAATTACCGTTTATATTTCCTTAATTATATTTATTAAGGAAAAATTCAAATAACCTTCCTTTGCCCAAAATTATGACCTCAATTGGTCATTGGAATATTAATCCCATGACAAATATTTGTATATTACATTATAACCCAAAATTTAAAATTTCAGAGAAATTAAATGTTCGGCTAAATTCCACTAAAACATCAAGAAAATCCCCTTCATAATATTGTCACGCTTCTGAACGGGTCTAATCGTCGCCTAATACATGCTTCTCCTCAAATTCCTTAGCCCAAAATTCAGGATATTACAGAGGAGTTCCTTGGGATCTTAACATGATGAAGGGGAGAAGGAGGAGAATGATAAAGAAAAGTACTAAGAATCATAGGAAATATTTGAGCTTAATTAAATTGAGGTTTAATGAATTGCGAAAGGTTATGATAGAGATTACAAAGGGTTATGATAAGTTATGGCATTGAAGATCTGAATATTATGAAGGGTTATGAAAGAGTAATGGTTCTTTTTTTTTTTTTTTTTTTTTTTTTTAATATTGTTATCTTTTATCTTCGTTGATATAAGTGTTTAGAAGATGAATCACTTGTAAATATTACATGATGATTGTTTCTTAAGAACCATCATTTTTGTCACTAAATAAATTACGGTTACACTTGTACTTTCGCAAATTCCGTCTCGCAATATGTGATGATGCGCATAATTAACCGTGACATTTAAGTGGTATATATCCTTACGCGACCTCCGCCTCAATATACATGACGTTTATTAACTGTAACTGTTATGTATTAGGCGTTATAAATGCCCATATTTGTAGCCGTGAACATATATTTCTATTTTTACCTCATTAAATATGTGTAATTTATTATCTCTCTGCAATAATTTTCACTTATTATCTCTTATATACTCTTTATATAAACAATGGTATAATTGGGGAATGTTATGAAATTGAAGAAAATGTAAAGAAAAGTAGAGAGAAGTCAGAGAGAAATTCTAGAGAGATGAAGAGAGATGAAGAAATTCTTATTTCAAGTGTATCGAGAATGTTTACACAAGACCTCTATTTATAGACCTTCAAAGGTTACTATGCAATGGACATTCACATTATAAATATATTCATAACACTCCCCCTTGGATGTCCATTATGAATGTGCCTCATTAAAAACTTTAACTAGGAAAAACCCAGTGGGATAAAAACCTAGCCAAAGAAAAAAAAAAAGAGTACATCATTCATTGATACACCGTGCAATCTTTGCCTCATTAAAAACCTTTCTAGGAAAACCCGGTGGGACAAAGCCTAGATAAGGGAAAAAGAGTACAGCGTGTATCGACTCCCCCTGATGATAATAATACCATTTGAGAACTTTGAGTCTTTGAAGATCAATACCATGGACAAGCTTTTCAAAAATTGCTTCTGGAAGTCTCTTAGTGAATATATCTCTAGATTTTCACTTGACTTGCTTCATGTATTGCTAGAATTTCTGCATGGTTAGCTGATGTAGCTAATATAGTCTGCTTCATAGATTGCCATGAAATAGTTGTACTTCAACATGTAAATAGATAACCTGTTTGTGATTTACTATCATGTGGGTTAGACAAAAATCCAGTATCTGCATATCCAATGTGTAGTATAACCCCATGTCCATAGTGTCTTTGAGGTAACGAAGAATATGTTTTACTCCATTCCAATGCCTCCGTGTTGGTGCATTACTATATCTTGCTTCTTCGTCAATTATTCGAGGTTGGAATGGATCTTTATCAATCTTCAAAGATCTTACAATCATTGGAGTACACAATGGATGTGATTTATCCATATAAAATCGTTCTAGGACCTTCTTTGTATAGACTACAAGGATCCCATTCTTTAGGTACTCGATCTGTAATCCAAGACAGAATTTTGTTATGCCCAAATCTTTCATTTCAAATTCTTTCTTTAAGCAATTAATTGCCTTTTGAAGCTCTTCAGGAGTTCCAATGATGTTGATATCATCAACATATACAGCAATTATAGTAAATTCATTTCTTGATCTTTTCATAAAAGGCATGGGCATAGTCATTTTTGTACCCTTCTTTTAACAAATATTTTTCGAGACAATTATACCACATGCGCCCAGATTGCTTTAAGCCATACAGAGACTTATTTAATTTAATCGAGTATTGTTCTCGAGAATTTGAATTATATGCTTCGGCATCTTGAGTCCTTCGGGGACTTTCATATAAATATCATTGTCAAGTGAGCCATACAAATAGGCAGTCATGACATCCATTAAACGCAAATTAAGTCCTTCATTTTTGCTAAGCTAATCAAATAACGAAAAGTAGTTGCATCCACTACCTAGGTGAGTACGTTTCTTCAAAATCAATGCCAGGTCTTTGTATAAAGCCTTGGGCTACAAGGCGTGCCTTATATCTTGTGATTTCACCCTTGTCATTTCTCTTTCGTACAAAAAAAACCCATTTGTACCCTTTTTGGCTTTACATCTTGGTGTATGGACTACAAGTCTAAATACTTTTCGTTTTGCCGGTGAATTTAATTCTGCATTAATAGCATCTTTCCATAAGGGTCAATCCTTTCGCTGTTGGCACTCGCTAATGGATTTTGGCTCATGATCCTCATTATCATTCATTACATCATATACTATATGATAAGCAAAGACGTCGTCAATGTTGACTTCATTTCGGTCCCATCGGATACCATTCATAAAATAATTTATTGAGATCTCATTATTTTCACATATTTTAGGTACTGGGTCTCTTACGGGACTATAACATTCTCTTCTGGAGATATCTCTCTTGGAGATAATGACTCTTCAGGAGCTACCAACTTTTCTTGATTATCCTCAACTTGACCATCTATATTCTTAGCTCCTTTTCTCATTCGAGGATTTTTATCTTTGGAACCGATGGGCTGCCACGCTTGGCGTGCTTTAGATTCATTTATAATAGGTTACCCTTCGGGGACATCAATTCGAATAGGAGCATTAGCAATTTGGAACATGTGACTTTGTCACTTTCTTTGGATCAGTAAATGCTACTAGCATTCGATTAGCTAAATTCTGCAAATGAATTATCTTTTGAACTTCCAGTTCACATTGTTTTGTACGAGGATCAAAATGAGCCAATGATAATTCATTCCAGTTAATCTCTTTACCCATTTGCTTATTTTCTCCCCTTCATGTTAGGAAAACAATGTCAAATCTCGGTTGACAAATTATGCGAGATAAGTCTCCTAAATCCATTTGTTACCATTAGAAACATCATTGTTTCATTTAGAGACAAACAAGAAGAAGAAGGTCCTTACACAACATTTATCCCAACTTTCTTTCTATATCCATCTATGTGCATTGTGGTGGATTTATAAACATTGCACATTCAAAAACTTTCCAGATGGAATTGTCGGTTCACGACCAAAAACCAATTTTACGAGGAGAATTTTGTTAGCTTATATAAATGCTGCAATAATCAAATATACCAACATAGAAATCTTTGTTCTCGTAAGCATTGAATACATGATTTCTAGATCGTATAACGGAAATAGCGCGCTTAATTTATTTAAACATTACGCAAACTTCAAGTTGCATTCTTACAAACTTAAGGTTGTAAGCTAATAATCTCACATGTAACCATCTTACGGATGCATCTTTCAAATTTGTATGGTTTACATGTCATTTCAATGGGCCCATATAATAATGTTTGATATATTTCCAGGAGATCCATTACCAATCATGACCAATGATATTCTCATAGTCAAATCTATTTGAGAACAAGCGAGTACATAATACATAAACAATATGTTGGTTATTCATGAAGAATCTTACGGTTCTTCAATGGATGTTAATACATAATCTTATTTGCATTATATATATATGACTCAGATGATCAAACGAGTCATGCCAACAATAAATTTATTTAAATCGAGTAAACTTCTAGTTTACTATAATATATCTCAACCAATCATAAACTTTGATTTAAATCATAATCGACCTTCATTTTGAGATATCTATTATACTTTGTGTGAGAAATATATAACTTTTCAACTTTTCAAAAATTAGCTCACACTTGTATTGTATTATAACTCAAATCAGACTTGTTTTCTAATAATCTCCCCCTCAAGTGTGAGTTACGTATGTCAAAATTACTTTCAAATCCTTTAAACCTCGAAAGGAAAATCATGTTGATTCTTCAAGAATAAGCATATAATATTGCATCACCAGATAATCTTATAATATACTTCAATTTGTTTATATATGCAAAATATATGGTCCACCAATATTCATAATCAACATAACTTAAAACCACACATATGGTAATTCTAGCAGGAAAATTTCATATCAATAAATTTATGGAATATGATAACAAAATAACAAATTAAACATCGTATTACCTTCGGGCTTATTCTTTCTTTTGAGCCTTGGCTTCAAAATAAATAATTCTCTGCTTTGACTTATTGCCTTTTTAATATCTCAATAGCTGCATTAGCAAACATTTAATTTGCTAATATGATATCCATTTCTATATGATATCTTTAAAACTCAATAAGTTTCTTTTATAAAATATTTGTTACTTCGGGTAACAATATTAGCTTTTCCGGAGCCTTCAAGCAAATTTATACTACCATATATATAGTTTGAACATTAGTCTCTCTTATAAAGGGGCAAAATATGCTAATTAGTCCCCAAGACTATTAGCTTTTTGACATAAATCTTTGTAAGTTAATGTCTTACGGACAATACTTTTCCAAGGCTACCAAAAATCATTATATCAAAAAATATTTAAAACATATATCTTGGGTCGTAATATCTATAAAGTTTTCTTGTCATGCCATTTCTTTTAAATCAATATTGTTCTTTTTCAAAAGAACAATTATAAAATTGATAAATTTCTAAATATCGAGATAATAAATTTATGGCAATAATAAAAATGATAAAATTTCTTGCCATAAAATCATAATACTATAGCTACTTGCCATCCAATAAAATTAAAATATCAACAAACAAAAAAATTTATCAGATTTTTTTTTGAATAGTAATTACTATGCATAATAATAAAATAATATAAACACGTGGGACGTAGCCAAATTTTTCTTCTGCCTTCACGTGGAAGTTTTGAAAAATTTGCTTGGGAAAAATTACATAACTTGACCCCAAAATAAATAACATTTTAGTACCACATAAAATTACGAATAATACCGAAATGTTAAAACTCCAAAATGGTCAATATTTCCTAAAATCACCGCCTAGAAATTGATTTTGAGGCTGATTTACATATAAAACTTATCTTATAAGATAGTTTATATCAATATGTGACCTTTAACAAATATATTATGGCATATAAAACTAATGACCTTTATCATTATAACAATAACATGATTTTTTTTTTAATTATGTGTATTGTACCCACTAATTTCACTTTTGTGGTTCTTATAAATAATATTCTCCACTTCGGGTGGGAATTTAAACCAACATGATAACAATGACTACACCCAAATTTGTAGTAGCCATGTTTTTGTCCATATCCATTGCCATAATTAAATTCATATACATTCATTTAGGAAATGGAGTCGAGGCCAATTTGGACAATATTCATAATTCTTACAACAAAAACTCATTGTTTTGTTTGGACCCATGAGGTCAAGAATTAATTCAAAATATTTCTTAAAACCTTTTTCACAATATTTCTTTCACAATATTGCTACTTGAGAGCAAATTGGATACATCAATTTATAATGAACTTTTAGAAAAACAACCATCTTCTAGTGGCTATACAATCCCTTTAATTTGTTCGAAGAACAAGGGAGTCATTCAATGCCAAATATTAATTCGAGGCCTTAATACAAATATTGGTGGCATATAAAAATCATGAATCCGACTTCACTCGGGATCTACTCAAATTTATCTCATGGCCAGGCCAATTTATGCTTCGGTGCCAATATGTAACATTATGGCTTGAGGCAAATTTATGCCTCCAGGTCAATTTATGTGCCTTCTCTTGACTTCGGCCAACTTTATGCTTTCTCTTGGCATCACGGGCAATTTATGCCTTCTCTTGGCTTTCTGGCCAACTTTTTGTCATATATCTTCATGCCATTGCTCTCTTCAAGAGAAATTAAATCAAGATGGCTTCCTCTTGTTTATCTTAGGATAAACAAATGTTTAGCCATTATATATATGACGTCGATCATATAATGAGAAAGATATTAATATTAGTAATGATAATAACAATAATAAAATGGCAAATAATAAATAAAACATAAACAATAAATGTTATGTTAGGAACAATAACATAAATGTTATGTTAGTAACATAAAAGTAAATGTTATGTTAGTAACATAAAAGTAAATGCATAATTAAATGTTATGTTAGTAACATAAAAGTAAATGTATAATTTAAATGTTATGTTAGTAACATAAAAGTAAAAGCATAATTTAAATGTTATGTTAGTAACATAAAAGTAAATGCATAATTTAAATGTTATGTTAGTAACATAAAAGTAAATGCATAATTTAAATGTTATGTTAGTAACATAAAAGTAAATGCATAATTTAAATGTTATGTTAGTAAAATAATAATAAAATTAAATCTAGACTTCCAGTTAGGAGGTAAAACCCCAGGTAGGAATCGAATACAAAATATTTCTTAAATCAACAATTAAAAATTAATAGAAAAATACACGGGTGAAAAGAAATCATTTTCACCGATCCAAAATCAATCTTTGCTAAAAATACCTCCTTTAGAGCGATTTGGAAAACTCCTTTCATTACTGACTTCTTCAAAACATTCGTCGGAATCTGGAGAATATTGCCGAGAAAATGCAAAGATCCGCTAGAAACTGGAGAATATCGTCGGAAAATGCAAAAGTTTCATAGGAAGCTGGAAAATATCCCCGGAAACTACAAAGTTTCACCGGAAGCTGGAGAATCCATCAGGAAGGAGGAAGAGGCTCGTTGATTAGAACCTCGTGCCGATAACGTGTTATGAAATTGAAGAAAATGTAAAGAAAAGTAGAGAGAAGTGAGAGAGAAATTCTAGAGAGATGAAAGAGATGAAGAAATTCTTATTTCAAGTGTATCGAATGTTTACACAAGACCTCTATTTATAGACCTTCAAGGGTTACTATGCAATGGACATTCACATCATAAATATATTCATAACGGGAAAACAATTTACACATTTTTTTGCTTTTTTAACTACTCCATTCAATCTTTTTTATAAGCAACAATTACCTTGATTCACAAAACGGCTAGCGGTTAAAATTATTTAAAAACAATAAATGTATAAGAAATGTAATATATTTTGCGAGATATGCCCTATTTATAAAAAATGTATAGGAGGTTGAGTAAAAATATGAGAGAGGATGAGTTGAAAATATGAGAAAAATGTGTAATAAATGATTAAATTATTAGTAGCATATCTGTAACATCCCAATTTTTGAAAGCGTTTTCACGGTATCTTGATTAGAGTTGAGCATCGGAAGTAAATAGTATTGAAAAGTAAGCGATAAATATCCGTAATGTATGTGCTTCTAACAGCATTACAATTTTTTTTCACATGTCGATATCGTAGAGTACATGTCAATAGGACTTTCTCAGTAGGTTCCTACATCTGCTTTGCTTACCCTTGTCTTCGATCCTGTTTACTACGGATCCCGAAGCTATAGTAAGAGCGAGGTTCAATACCCATTGAACCTCGGAGTAGCGGTTAACCTCATGTTCATGTACGGTTATGTATGACAGTTATCTCATGACATCACAGCTATATTCACATATAAAAAGCAATAACAACACAGCCACCGCATATGAATGTTATTACGATGCACTATTCACCGGTGCCACGGTGTACATCCGTGTCCTCAGCGCTAGGAAAACTCAACGGCGTTATCATGACTATAACCCGTATAAAGCTGTATGTGTATGAACAGTTCTTTTTAAAAATAGAGTCACAGTTTATGAACATATCTATCACATATAGGTATACGGTAAACATCGAGTTAGTGTTACGAGACGTGTTCGTACCTTCGTCGGTGTTGTCGGTACGTTGACGGTCGGGCGGTGATCTCGCGTATCCTATAATGGTAATATCGTATTTATTAATTTTCAAATAATATCCTATGGGATATCCTGGCCACTAATGACTATTTTGCCCTTGCAACATTTATTTTCCACTTTGTTTCCTCAAAATTCGTTGAACAACGCTGGTACAAATCTGGGCAGCATTTTGTCTAACTTTGAAAAATCATAATTAATTCTACAAAAATTGAAACGAGGATCCGTAAAATTCCTTGGAATCCTTAGGATGTCTAGTTTCAATTAAAAATAATCACTCTTGCCCAGATTACACGAATCACTGCCAGTTTTAAAGTTTTGAGCCTCTGCCCAGAAATTTTCCAGAAATTCGTAGCCCAACTTTGAGAAATTTTATCTCCTTGTACAGAACTCATTTTGACATGTTCTTGACATATTTAAAAAGCCCTATATGTCTAATTTAACCTTGAATTTTCTCAGAATTTTTTGATCATATTTTCATTATGAAATTCTGGCGTTTTCATCACTGCCTCCAGAAATTCTGAAACCGATGAAATTTCGCGAACTTCGTTACTTTAATGATTTTCTTTCAGAAATTTTGCTATACAACCTCCCTCACCAATTTTTCAAGATAAATCCAATTTTGACCATAAAAACTTGTAAATAAAATTACTCTAGCAATTTTAAGATCTAAGCTACTTCTATCTAAGAATTTAAAGACTAAAAACTAAAGAACTCAAAGCTAGAGCTAGGGTACTTACCAAGAACCTTGCTACTCCTTCAAGAAGCTCTTCACACTTCTCCTTACTCTCTCAACTATGGTTAATACCTTGTGAATTGGTGAATAATAATGAAGACCCCAAGCCCCTATTTATAGTAAAACTTCATGGCACTATTCACCCTTTTCATCTTGAACATGAACCATTGGATCCAGGGTAATTGGGAGCACAAATCCTAGCCATACACACATCCCCTTCTAGCCTCTTCCATTACTTTATGACTCACCCTATCCTCTTCCAAAATTGCCATGTGCTTTAGCTTCATAATTAAGCTATCAATTCCTTCCTTCTTGCATACCACTAGTTAGAATCACTAGGAAAGAATTTATTTGAGGATCCTAATGAAGTTTTATGCATATTTTCTCATTGGTTTTGAAATCTTGAAGGCCTTAGCTTCATTTAGAGACCATAATCACCTATTTTTCTCATTTGATATCAATTTGCAAAATTAAGGAAATGGCTTTGGTTGGGTTCATTCTCAAGCTTGATTTATGCTTGTTCATAATCTCTTCTTACATTTGATTTATGATCAATGGATCTCAAGATACAATTTATTTTGTATAGGTTTCCCTTTGATTAAGTCTTGAATTAATCCTATTGATTAATCTAATTAATTCATGTGTAATTTTCTCATTGGATATTAACTTGACTTTCTTTCTTGATTTTTCTCCCACCAATTTATCCTCTTCCATTTCACCTTTTTATCCTCTTCCATAATTTATGACAATGCCTTCATGGAATTAATGTTTTGCTCATGACTCATATGCAAGTGGACAATTTGATTTTTTTACAGCACTCTTTCTCTCTCACACACACACCCATACACAACACCCACACACATATACGTTGCACATACACACACATATTCTTCCTCTTGTTTTATTCCTCATCATCACATACACTCAACACATACACATACATACGTCCCTCACACACACACATTCTCTCCTTCTCTCCTATTTCTCATCATCTTATCCTCTTCCATCATATTTATGAGCCCTTTTTTACTTTTTATCTTCTTCCATTTGCTTTTCTCCTTTGTTGACTTAAAATTCCCCCATGTGGTTATTTCAAATAATATCTAGATATTATGAATTCAAATTCCTCCCATTGGCTCTTCTAATTTCACATGGATTAAGCTTCTTAATTATCCAAGCCCTTAGATTTGCTTTATGAGGTTAAATCTTGGCCCTTAGATCATAGTTGAACTTGTTGACTTTTCAAAGTTTAATTAGCATCTTAATCCAATACTTAATTGCCCCTTGATTATTGTATTATTGACTCTTAGGATAATTTATGACCATTGGTAATCCATTTTATGCTAATCTCATCCCCTTATTGGTCTTTGATTCTTACTTAGCTTAACACATCTTTAATTGATGACAATTAGTATTAATTGTAAAGAATTACCTAAATATTCCATTAGTGTAATTTCAATTGTTCATTAATTGTTAGTAATTGTCCCTTAATTGTTCCAAGTGTTTTGATAATTCTTTGTGGCTTTTTATAAATCAAATATGAGCTAGGTATTAATTATAGGGTATTAGAAAATTTAGTCTCTTAATAAACTATGAAAATTGGTGTTTAAGGTCCTTTAACAAATTATGAAGACTTGCACAATTTATTTAATTTAGTGAAGGCTTAGTTGGTAATCAATTGCCATTGATTTCCCTAAATTCATTTACCATAACACTCTCTTGTTCTTTTTGATCTTACATAAACCTTGGTTTAATAGGGTATTTATTGTAATTTATGGTATTTTATGATGCCTAATAAAATTCAGAAAGTTAAATCATTGGTCACCTTAATTCTAAAGAAAATTTACCTAGAAAATAGAATAAACACATCTCAAAATTTGAGACCACATATTCACCTATTTTAATAGGTTTTATTTATCAAAATATAGTGGTTATGCTAAATGTGATTTTTAGGGTATTACAATATCTCTCTCATAAATACAATTCTTTGTTAATGTGAGATAATTAATATAAAGATATGTGTTTAATAGGGGTAGAAAAGGGAAAAATATTTAAAATTTTATAACAAAAAAGTTGCTCATATTAATTACCAGCTCAAGAGAGAAATTTGTTTCTAAACAAGACCAGAGGGAGTAATATTTAAAACCGTCTAATTTTGATAGTTCTTTTTATAATACTACTCGGTTATATTTATAAGTCCATTTTGACAAAAAAAAAAGGTTCTTATTATAAATCTAGTTTCGGGCAAGAAAGCGTTTTTTACAATTCTCCCTCCATTAAATTCAATAAACAAAAATAATTTACTTATGTTGACTCTTGGAACCATTTTATAAATAATGAAGATAAAATTGAAAATTTAGCCCATAATTGATGAGTTAACTAACACTCCTTGATATGTGAAAGTTAATTAATTTGAACTTATAAATAGGATCACAGTAGTAAGAACATGTGAAAGTACACAAGAAAAGATGTAGAACGCAAATGATAAATTACATATTTTTTTGTTCAGGTCATTTTCCCTAAATATGCTTCATATGCCCATAATCCTAATTTTCCACAAAAAATTATTATATATTAATTATTGTTTTACTATAATTTAGGGTCTATGTGCAAATCTATCCCTAAAGTATTGAAAGTATTTTGCTAGTGGCACCAGACACCATAAACTTTATCTGGAAGCAAAAGTACATATAAAGTCTTCAATATGGTGCAAATATGTCATGGCCGCTCGATTAACTAAGTTGACCGTTTAGCAAACTACAAGTGTGTGTGTATGAAGTCTTCAAAGGATGAGGATAGAGTAAGAGGAGGAAAGCGATCACCTGGAAGAATCCCAGTGTTTGCAAGCAAGGTGAAGGTTTGCCAATTCTTCAGAACTTGCTGATTCGTCCTGATGAGTGATCATTCTCTTCATATCAATCACTAAGATTTCTGGCAAATCATCAGACTCTGAAACAATAATTTCTTTTTGCTGATCAGGATGAACACACACATATATCTGTCTGGAATCTCGTTGATCTCCTTCATTGCTAACTCTTGAACTGACGGAACAAGCAGAGAATTCCATTTTGGTCTCACAGCTTCTTCCATGGTCTTCCCTGACCTCTCTCACCTACCCTTAAGATAGCCTTCTTTCTCCCAAAGTATCAATACTAATAACTACATGCACGCATTTATATTTTTTTTCGTTAATAAAAATTAGGTTAGTTAGGTCTAGGGCTCACCAGGGCTAGGTATGCCTCGAAGCTCAAAGAATATTTAAAGAGACACTTATAGATTATCCACAAACAAGGTCCTTACATAGGCAATAAGATTCGTTCTCACAAACTTGTGGGTTGAGTCTATCCGTTATCAATTAGACCAATATTTATTAGTAATCTGTGTATAAATATTGAGTACTCATTTAATCCTATTAATAAGGTAGAGAGAAAGGTTTTTATTCTATTTATAAGTCACATCATTGATTTTTTAATATGAAAGTATAATTTTGTCTTCATTTATTATTTTTAAACTTTATATTCCTGAAGCAAAATGTAAATTAAATTGGGGTAAATTTGAAAAATTATTAAATTTTAAGTCATGGTGAATGAGATTTAAAGTTCTTCTTAATTTCAGTAAAACATGTTAGAGTAATTTATAAATAGGATCATAGAGTACATGACTTTATGACTTCTAACTTCTTGAGCGTCCCTATGTTCCGATCAACTTTGTGATTGATAAGTATATATTATATTGATATCCTATTTTATTTTGTAGGAGATATTATGTGATCTAAAAGAGGATAAAATATAGGAAAGGAAACAAGCATCATTACTAGGCAACAAATTAAATTGAAAAAGATATAATATAATATATTATTATATTATATTAAATTGACCAAAGATTAAAAAAGAAAGGGCGTGGCCTGTGTGCGTACAATAGAAGCAGATGGTTTTTATGATCTATGATATATCATATCTAACTCATCATATCCAAAAAATTAAAAAAACGTGGATCCAAGGCAAGCATTATTTAATAAAAGAAGGGAGACGCACAGCACATCACGGGCGAGAGATTATTCAGTGCAAACACCACGCACGAGAGGAAGATCGAGACACAGGACGTAGAACGAGAAGGCAGGCTGGATAGTAGCGGCTAAGTAGGAGAGGTGTTTTGATTGTAACATCCTATTTTCAAAAGCAGTATATAATTTTTTTCATCAAAGTAGAGCATCGGAGCGATTGAGTAACTGATATTTATATTGAAAATGCCGTAAGTCTGGCTGATTACAGTAGCGGTACGTTATACCGAGTGTTTTCAAAAGTAAATAACAAAAGAAGAAAGTCTTCAGCTGAGTCCCTATGCATCGCCTTTCTCCTCGATCCTCGGTCCTCGACCACGACGCTATGTTAAGAGCGAGGTTCAATGCCCATTGAACCTCGGGTAACGGTTAACCTCATGCTTATGTAAGAGTTATGTATGACAGATATTCATGACATTACAACAATAATCAATACAAAAGCCCATAACAGATGTACGATTAGAAATACATAACCACGTATGTAAGATAATAACAGCGTATGTAACATAACCACGTATGCTACAGCAATAGTTAGAACATAACCTCGTATGTGACATAACCACGTATGTAAGTCTTAGTCGATGAACACAACAATCATATATACTCATACAATAAGCATCGAGTTAGTGTTACGAGACGCGAACGTACCTTCGTTGATGAATACGGTACGTTTGTCGATCGCAAATGCGTTCACAGATATCCTATGAGGGTAATATCGCATTTATTAATTTCTAAATAATATCCTAATAGATATCTTAGTCACAAATGACTATTTTGCCCTTGCAACATTTATTTTTCACTTTATTTCTTCAAAATTCGTTGAACAACGCTGGTACAAATCTGGGCAGCATTTCGTCTATATTTGAAAAATCATAATTAATTCTAGAAAAATCGAAAAGAGGATCTGTAAAATTCCTTGGAATCCTTAGGATGTCTATTTTCAAGTAAAAATAATAAAATTTGTCCAGATTACACGAATCACTACCAGGTTTTAAGTTTTGAACCTCTGCCCAGAATTTTTCTAGAAATTCGTAGCTTAACTTTGAAGATTTTTATCTCTCTGTACAGAAACCATTTTGACATGTTCTTGACATATTTAAAAATCCCTATATGTCTATTTTAACCATGAATTTTCTCAGAATTTTTTTGACCATATTTTCAATATAAAATTCTGGTGTTTTCATCACTGCCTCCAGAAATTCCGAAAACGATGAAATTTCGCGAGAACTTCGTTACTTGGTGTTTTTCTTCCAGAAATTTTTCCCTAAACCTTCCTCCATCAATTTTTCAAAATAAAGCTATTTTTAACCATAAAAACATGAAAATAAAACTACTCTAGAATTTTTAAGATTAAAACACAACTATCTATGAATTTAAAACTCAAAACTCAAGAACTTGCTTACCTATGCTTGAACTCCTTCAAGCTACTTCCCACTCAACCTCACTTCTCTCTAATTTCAGATTGCTCTTGCTTGTTTGGTGTGAAGAATGAAAGAGGTTTGCTCTCTATTTATAGGCTCCAAGCAACCCCTTTCAACAAGCTATCTCTCTTCCCTCTTGGCTTTGGACTTGTGTTTTCTATTATGTCACATAAACAATAATTCTATGGCTAGAAGGGAGGATGAATAATCACATTTCACTCCCTTTGACCTTGCATTGTTGGCTCTTCCATGTTCCACCACCTCTTGTCCTTGTCTCTTAACTTGCCTTGTTGGCCCTTTCTACTTCTCATATTTATCTATGGAACACACATTGAGCCAACAAGGCTCTTCTCCTTTAATCACTACACACACACATACACACCCACAGAAAAAATTGCCACATCTCCCCCTTTACTCCATGCATTCTTGCTTGTTGTTTCCATGGTTCCACATCTTTAGCTCTTATTGGTTCATAGATTATCACTTGGATTTAGGCTTTAACTTAAATAATTAATTTAAACCTTTGGCTAATTATTTCCAACAAGGTGCTCTTAAATATTATTAGGCTTATTTGATTGGTTACAATATTAATCATAATCATTAGAAGCTACTTATATGCTAATCTTAGTCCTTTATTAGCCATTGATTTTTAATTAGGGTCACACATCCCAATTTAAAATATGTAATTAAATTAATCATGAAAGTTTTATGAAATTAATCTAGTTAATGTAGATTTAATTGTCTACTAATTGTTGGCAATTTTATTTTATTGGATTAATTATTTTCTCACAACTTTTGGGTTTACTTTGGTCATTTATGCACCATGCATTAATTTAATAATCATAGGGCAACTTATGGTCCCTAAAATAAAATTGGGCTTTTGCCTCTTTAAATTCCAAGGAAAATAATCAAATAAATTACCAAGATTAGAGACAATATACTTTCCTATTTTAAATAGGTATTATTTTGCCAAATTATAATATTCAAGAGAAATATGAATTTTGGGGTATTTTATGATCCCAAAATAAAATTAGAGAATTTGGTTTTTGATTACCTTAATTCTTAGAGGAAATTCCCTAAATTAACATAAATATGTTACTCAAATTTTGAGACCACATATTCACCTATTTTTAATAGGCACTATTTATCAAAATATAATATTTATGATAAATATGAATTTTAGGGTATTACATTGATTATCTTCATCATCTCCATGGAAGGACGAGAGGACTGTGGAGGCGATAGAGAAGCTTTCTTTCCTCCCTTTGTTTTTATTCTTTAAACCTGAATTCTTATCTTTTTGTTATAGATTTGGTTTTAGCCATGTGTGGCTAATTTCTTTGCAACCTAGAGGAGCTATGAATTTATTTGTGTATTAGATTTTATATTCATTATTTAGTTATAATTAATATTAATTTTGGTTACTTAATCTTGCTTAGTTTTATCAATTTAGTGATTGACCATCATTGAATATGATTTTGAGCATTAGGATTTTTCTTGACGAAGGGGATTCTAATTAGGCTCTGAGATTAAGTAATATGGGATTAGATTACGATTTAATTTGCGATTAGGATAGACCTATATGATATACCTAATGGTCCCATATAATTGTTGAAAAGTGTGTTCAATTTTTGTTGCCTCTTGAGTAACTATGTTAGACATAATAAGTTATACTCAAGAGAGGGTTGTAAGTGGACCGACAGGCACTTATAGCTATTTATACTCGAGATTAACAAAATTGATATTAAGGCTAATTAAATTAGTGAAAAAAGGTTCATGAAGCTAATAAGGGATTAATGACTCGGGTTGCTCATTTGATTATTGTGGTAGTTTTCTTATTTTTATTTTAGTTTTAATTTCTTTTCTCTTAATTAAATTCAATTTGGTTTTCTCAACTTAAAGGAAAGTGTAAAATTATGCTTAACTGAAGTTTTGGTATTAAAGTCCTCGTGGGAACGATATCTTACTTACTTTTTATTACTTGATACGCCCGTATACTTGCGGAGTTATAGGCTATAAAGTTTTGCCCTATCGGTGATCATTACCGATTCTATATAGCCTTAATTAAATTTCAAGAGGTAGGGTCTCAATAATTTATTTCAATCTCATATATTCATGCTGGTCTCAATCGTGGCTGTTTAAAAAAAAAATTGATTGATTTGAGAAATACAACACATTAGTTCTTTTCAAACGAAGGCATGTTTACATTACATTTTTTAACAGGATCAACAAAACCTACTCTTTCATTAGCACCTAAAAAGCCAGAAACATTTGATTAATGCCTTTGGAATATAAAAAAACATTTTAGTGAATTATCTTTGTTAGAAGTATTAAGGCCGGGAGCTAGGGGTCGGACCTCTGCTTAACGTTTCTGCATCAAGGGTGTTAGTGTTGGTGAACCTTGCAAAACGGAACTGAGTGTAAGTCCTTTCCTGCTAGCTCCCTGTTTGACTAACGCAGATTCTTTTTGTTAGGATGTAGGAAGTAACATCATGAAACCTCTGCGTGATAAACGTTGAAACAAGGATCATATTTTTAGCTTGCATTGTGTTTTTGAACCTCTTTCTCTCACTGCACAATATGTATATAGATAAATATGCGTCATTGGACTTTGGAAAAACACTTCACTGGTTTAGTTTGATGTCATATTTTTCTTTATATACGTACTGCGTCAGCGTTTAACGGGAGAAAAAAACAACTAAGTGTGTGTATATATATATATATGCATTTGGAGAAAAATGAAAGGAAAACTCTTGTTGTCATGTATGTTGATGGCTGTTTTGAAAACACTGTACCGTATATATATATATATATATATATATATATAGCCGCTGCTTGTGGGTGTATATGAGATTAGCTATCATAAAGAAAGAAAGGGGGGGAAAAAAACTCCTACTGTGATATGCATATAAATGTGGCTGCACCCATATAAAAGATAGAAAGAAAGTTTGATTATGTGATGAGTGTGAATATATATATATATATATATGAATAAAACTCTATTCTCCTTGTTTTTTTTTTTTGGCTGCTTGATGGAATTTGTTGGCACCGTTGCTGTTGCCATTTATTGGAACCAACACCAATCAGTTACTCCTACTATTGTGAGCTGAGAGATTTATTTTGATTTCAAATGTAAAATAATAATTGATTTTATATATTAAATTTATGATTTCTCAAAATTGTTTCTATGAATCTCATATGTCAAAGGGGTTTGCATAATGAGAGTGATTACCATAATGCAAATGAGTAAATGAGATATTTTAGGAAGATTGAAAAAAAAACATTGCTATCTTTTCTATATATATATATATATATATGTATGTATGTATTATAATAAAATATATTTTATGTTGTTAATATTTATAAACTCCTATATAATAGGATCTAATCTAACTAATTCCTATATTATTTCAATTATAATATTATTTACAAAATAATATTTATATAGTGAAACATATTCTACGTGGTGTGAACATTTATTAAATTCCTAATTTAAAGAGTTAGGATGGCCTTTGAGAGTTTAAATTAATAATACTAATACTAATAATAATAATAAATAATATAATAGTAAATTGTCAAAAATTGGGCCCGAGAGGGAAAATGAAAATAAGGCCTAAAATATTTATTTTGGCCTTCAAAAATTAAAATGGACCTTGAAGAGTTAATATAGATCCAATATTCTTACATTAAGACTAGTGTTATAGCATTGGATATTAAGAAGAGTTTGAACAAATAATAACCCACCGTCTGTAAATGTATATTTATAGGACGTGATAGTTGCCAAGACAATTGAATGGACGTGAAACCAGTTGAAGTTTTTGAAGCAGTCAGGTAGTAACTTAATCCTCACACACTCTGTATGGCTGTGTATGTCTGTTTTAAATCATACACATGATTGTCCCGTCCCGTGTGGGTCAGCACCACTCATGGCTCGATTGAGCGGAAGGACTGACCATGGAGTACCTTCCCGGTGGATGGAATTGGGGTAGGGCCTATTGGACAAAAGTCCTTAGGTGGCTAACCTAGTTGCATTCAGATGACTCGGACGCTTCCGGTTGAGAACTTTGGCGGTTCCAGGGGACTCTCGGTAGGTCCAAGTCTTATAATCCTAGTTGGGTGTTTCGATTGAGAACTCCAGTGTACAGGGGGACTCTCGGTACAGGCCTTTGTGATTTGTGTTTAACTGCATGAGATCTATACTATGTTTACTGAATGCTATGCTATTGTGGACTACTTGTTATGATTGACTGTCATATACTGTTTATACTCTGTTTGTGAGATTAACTGTTACTCTAGGATTCAAATTGAATCCCAGATGTCCCTAAGAGCTCAGGATCCGGGCATGGTCATTATGGCAGACGAAGTTTCAAAGGAAAGGCAGCAAGTACGGACTCGATGACTTCCGTTTAAATTTAATAGGCTTAGGAATTTTGAGACATGTTTTGTTTAATTCCCTTTTTGTAATTTTAATATTTTGGTACCGATACATTCACGGATTATTGTATTAAGAACTCAGTAGGTTATTCTTGCACACAACCAAGTATGTTTTATTTATCAGTTTACTATTCTATCCTTGTGTTGCTCACTATCATTCGCTGCAATACTTTGATAAGTGTCGTACTTACAAGGGGTATTTGGTATTACATAAAATATATATGCAGAAAAAGATAAAAGAACTTTAAGGGTATGAGACACATTGAAAATATAGCAAGAATTTTAATTCAATATTAAACTCTCTTCAATTTAGCGATCTAAATTTTGATTCGCACTATCTATTTTTTCTAGAGTAATTTTAATTCTAGTTTTATAAGTGGCTTTGTGGGGTTGGGTTTTCTTATTTTCCTCTTTCTCCTTTTTTTCTCAGAATTTTATATTTGCCACCAGTTTAAAAAAATAAATGGTTCAGGTTCAATATTTTATAAAATGATTATTTTAAACATAAAACAGTCCGAGTTAAGTGGAAAAACTGGGTTCTAAGTTGACCGGTCGGGTCAACTCAGCCTAAACCCGCCGAGTTGATCGAGTCACGAGTCGGTTCGTTAGTTTTTCCTTAAAAAAAAACACAAAACAAAAAGTCGACTGAACTTGGTCGAAAGAGAGTGTTAGTGGTGGCTCCATCCATGGCGGCGAGTTTCATACCTTCTGACTTCAAAAGAGCTCGCAATTTGCTAGAATCTCAAAAGGCAAACCAAGGAAAGCTGGTGGGCACTGCGAGCTTGCTCCTTCTCCACTGACTCTCGATTGGAAGGGACGGTTTGAATGTCAATGATGAGAAAAGAGTGAGTGGAGTTATCGGATTTCCCGCCAAGAAGGTCATGGCTTGTAGCTCCCTGCTTGTTTTACCATTCTTGGAACTCATGGTTTTGGGGTAGAGACATAGAGAGGGGGGCGGGGGAGGGAGAGAGAGAGATCTGAAGAGTCGATTCAAGGTGAGAGGAGAAAGAGTGGAGGCTGATTACAATATGCTTTTGTTTTATAAAAGAATGATCGGGTCTTCATCATGTTGAATTATTTTTAGAAATAATTGAGTAAACAAATTAATCAAGACATATATGTCACTAGCAAGAAAAAAGGATTCTTTTATAAAGCAAAGGCTGGCATTATTTTTTCTTTAGTTACATTAGAATTTAAACCCTTGTAACTAACTACCTTGCCTTTATTTAATGATATCCTTGCAAGTTTCCCGGAATCAATTCGTTATTTAATTTTTTTTATTGCTAATTCTAATGAAACTGAAGAAAGAGTTGGTTTAGGTTGAGTGGGTTGGAAACTTAGTTGTCTCGGTTTAGTTTTGGTTTGATTTTGATCAAACTCACTAACCTTTGACCTAATACCCGGCCAGTTTAGTGGCGGTCGGGTTTCGTAACCTTGAAAATATTAGATACACAATTTATAACTTCAATACAAAAAAGTTAAAAAATAAATTTATAAAACACTATGGTAACTGTTTTATAAAATATTCATTTTGAAGAGAGATGATATTCGAGAAGAAAAATGAGAAAATAAAAGATTCTGAGAGTATTATCTCCCATGGTTTTGTAACTTGGATTTAATCTGTGAAATGTACTTTAGGTGAAATAGAGAGACAGATCGAGAGGGAATTGTAGGTCCCACTTCTGAAAATGTGGGTCCCACACCTTGTGTATCCTTCTACATGGTATCTACTCCCTTGACCTTTAATGTATGACTTAATCGGAGAGTTGATATTGATTCTAAATGTAAGATTTATTTTACGTATTCATCATTTTTTACTCAAATTAAACTTATTAATATTCCCTAAAAAATAATCAACTAGGAGAAAGAGGGAGAGAATTATGAAGATTATTAGGATGTTTTATCTAGGAAACATGTCATATTAACTAACTTTCACAAAATAATCAAATAAGGTAATTGATCTTACATTAAGATCAGACGAGTTTTGTGTGTTATACCTCTAGTATGTCTTCAATGTTGAGAATGAATGCACTAGGTAGGGGTCTAACAGGTATCCACATGCCATCTTTTATAATATATATGAAGGCATTCCACTTCATTAAACTACAGAAGAATGGTGAGATCCACAACATCAAGATGGGGATGCGAGGCCAATGACTTTGAGGCTAAGGACATGAAGGGTAATAGTTCATCCTGATTGATTGCATTCCTTCTTCAAATAACCCTCTCATTCCATGACTTCCATCTTCAGGGCCTTTTCCATTTATTCCATAATAGCCATTGCTATAGTGTTCACCTCTCTTGAGTATAGTTCTATATATCCTTATATTTCAAAACATTATTCAGCATCAAATCAAGTAGCTGATAAGAAATATATGTAAATTATCCGTTATTTTTTTGAGAACGAAATGAGATAAAGAAGGTTTTATGCCCTTGCACCTGAGCATGCATGATAATTAAAATGTGCCACATTTGTACAAAGCTTGAAACGAGCCATAGATGTTTTTCAGCTTGTGATCGAATAGTGGCTAACTATTAAATAAGAAGAGATACAACGACTAAAAGCTTTGTCCCATTAGATGTGGTCGGCTATATGAATCACACATTTATTTTATTGAGTGCTCTATTTGTTTTTTTTTTAACCCCTAGATGACTCCATACTGTTTCATCTACTCTACTCATCGGCTCATCCATATGGAAAGAAATGTGTGAGAAGTGATAAATATATATATATATATAGGGCAAATGATTTGTCCAGTGACAAGACCTAAGAGTTTCTCATGTGAACCCAAACTACATCGTTTGGTTTAGTGAAAAAATTATTTATAAGATTTTTTTTTTTTTTATTTAAAATCAAAATTTCTTATTTCATGAATTTATTTTTGTTTTTTAAAATAATTATTATATGACTAAAATATATTTATTTCAATATAGCCCATTTGATTAATTCCAATCAAAAGCAATTCGATTGATAGGAAGTCATTCAAAATTTGTATTTGAATAGAGTTGATAGTCGATCTTTCAATTTGGCAATTAATATTTCAATACGGCAATATAATTTCCATAGTTTTTAAACAATTTTTTAGGCTTAATATTTCACCAACAAATTATTATAATATTATATCCCGATATATTACGAGTATGATTATTCCATTTGGATATAAAAAAATGATATCATTTTAAGCATTAAATCAATATAACATAGCATTACTTAATTGAGTATTCTTAAAAATAAAATATTTTATGAATAAACTTTTGATTTCCGAATGAAATTAAAATTTAAACAATCAAATCTTTAAGATTGTTTTTTTTTTTATCGTTATTATCGATTTAAATATTTATAAGTTATTTTTTTTAAAAAAAATATTTGTTATCCTGGTTAAACTCTCTTCCAAATTATTATTATAAATAGGGGAGCCAACACAAAGTAAAGAGCGTCTAATTCGATATATATATATATATATATATATATATATATATAATAAAAAATTAATAGAAAAATATGGGAAGTTCACGGGAAACAAAATTCGAGAGTGAGAGAGGTTGTTGTTTTTAGCTAAACTTAATCCCAGATTTCCAATAGCCTTTCCAACGCATCTGTCTATGATTTGATTTCAAATTGCAGAATTATCTGTGATTTGGTTTTATTCGCTAAATTACCGATGCATTAGCGATTTGATTTCTAAATTTAGATATAAAGTTTTAATTCATCTTTGGGAAGAAGTAATTTGTCCAAATCCGCAATTTCCGATTGATTCTCACAACTAATCCTTGATCGCAATTTCCGAGAATCAATCGAAAAGCGCGCTACACTCCGTTTGTTTGTTTGTTTTTTTAATCTTTGGCACGCCCTCACTAAACTAAACGATGTACTTTGGGTTCACGAGAAAAAACTCTTAGGTCCGCATCCTTTGGACAAATCATTTGCCTATATATATATATATATATATATATATATATATATATGAAACTTGAAAGAAGAGGGAGGTTAGGGAATAAGTGAGGCTTCCTCAAATTGAACGAAGAGGGAGGTTAGGGAATAAGTGAGGCTTCCTCAAATTGAACGGACGTGTGACCATGAAGAAGAGGTCACCCCAATCAAGCTTCTGATCCTCACTCATAACAAAGGCTTGTCCAAATCCTTCCATATCTCCTTCTCTGTGCCAAAACTTTGACATTCCCAAATTGAAGAATTTCTGTGTCTCCTTCTTCATCTTCTTCACCAACCATGACCCCACTCCATGATTCACCAACTACACCAATTATTTCTAATCTTCAGTCGAATGCTCTATTCATTTTTCTTATTAATTAACAAAAGATGAGGATAGAGTTGGAGATAGAGAAAAACAGAGCCCTTGGCGAAATCCCCAGCGTTTGCAAGCAAGTTGAAGCTTGGCCAATTCTTTAGAATCAGTGATCAATCTATGCATATCAATTACTTGGATTTCTGGAAAATCATCTGACTCTAAGACAATAACTTGTTGTTGTTGATCAGGACGAACGTATGTGTCTGAAATCTCAGTAATCTCTTCTTTTCTAACTCCTGAACTGATGGAACAAGCATGGACTTCCACTTTGGCCTCACAGCTTCTTCCGATCCATAGCCTTCCCTGACATCTCTCACTTACCCTTGAGATAGCCTTCTTTCTCTCAATACAAATAACTACATGTACCCATTTATGTTACATGAGTTTCAGGTTGAGTTATAGTTATAATCTATGCATACATATTTTTTTTTATTTAGAAAAAAAAAAAAAACAAAACAAAAAGCAGGTGAGTTAGGTCCAGCCGCCTTGAGGTCTCACTAAGGTCAGTGCTAACCTCTGAACATGAAGAGAACTTAAAGATGTACTTATAAATTATCTACCAATAAATTCCTCACATCTAAAAATGACTCAAAAAAAACATTTTAGTGACTTGTCTATATGTTTAGGAGGGGCCAGATTTTGGTTAATTATTTTTCTTGGATCAGTTGCGTGATTTGAGTTGTAAGTGGAAATAAACAATTGTATTGTTATTGGAGATCTGCCAATCACTGCAAATCACTGATTGGGCGTTCCCACGTTGTTGTCTGGCAATACCATAATAATTTTAATTAATTTATGTTTGGCATCGGCAGCTTTTTATTTTTTATTTTTCACTTTTTAAGACAAGGAAGAAAGAGGGCTAGTGACAAAGGAGAGGAGGAAAAAAAGAAAGGAGAGAAAGAGCTCTCTACAGGCATCAGAGCTAACTGGGAGATTGAATTTTATACAAAATATAATATTTCAATCTTTTTTATTTCATATATTCATCTCTTTTTCTTAACTAATTTAACTTATAAACCTGATACACACACACTGTTATACAAAAATATTTTATTGAGATCATGTTACATTTATTCAAATTAATTATTTTATTTCATTTTCCGAATCTACTTAAATTAGTTAATTAAATACTCCCTCCGGTCCTAATTATAAGAGTTAGTTGACTTTTTTTTGGAGAGATTAAGGAAGCTAATTAAATTACTTTAAAGTATTTTTAATTTTTTTCCTTCAAACTAGTATTTAGTTTGACTAATAAACTAATATATAATCTAATGATACATAACATATAAAATGATTAAGTATCTTATTTAACTTCCTTAATCTCTCCAAAAAAAGTTAGCTAGCTCTTATAATTAGGACCGGAGGTAATAGCTTTTATATTAGGGAGTAGGGACTAGATGGAGTGCGTGCTTAATTAATTTACTGGGTTGCCCTTTATTAAATTTTGTTTTGAAAGGGGAAAATAAGGCTGCGCAAAAACAAAAAGGGAAAAATAAGGAGTAAAGATGGAACTTATTAGCTCAATTTTATGGGCAGAAATTGTCTTAGTATATCTGCTCATCTGCAACTCTTAATACATATGAATATTCAAAGCCCATTCTTGTATTTCTAGTATCCTATGAGCCACAAGCATGACAGAAGCTTAATTTAAAACCACATATGAAGAAACTGTGAGAATTGTGTTCACAATCTCTTCACTCAGTTTTCTCTTCATTTTCATTGCATTGTTGTATCCTCATGGCCTCTAGATGGGATTTTCCCCGGATTTCACGGCTAAATAGGTCTCTTAAGTATTCCTCTACTGCAATTCTTTTGAACTTTGGTGGAGTATGGTCAGTGACCAAGCTTGGTGAAGGACCTATCTCTGTACCAAATCTTGGACTGTGAAATGTTGCAATAGAGAGTCTTTCTTTCTCAGAGTTCACTGTTGCTCGGTGCTCAACACTTCGGTATGTCCCATTAGTTAAGATCTGCCATGTAAAATATGAAGAAAAGGGTAAAAGAATTCATGTGGGTATGAAACACACATTGAAAATACGGCAAAATTTTTAATTTAGTATTACACTCTGCTCAATTTGGTGATCTTAAAGTTTGATTCTCATCTCTTTTTCTACTTAATTTTAATTTTAGTTATACAAATGGCTCTATAACATGGATTTAGCCTGTGAAATGCGCTTTAGGTAAGATGGAGAAAGAGATAGAGAGGGAATAGAAGGTCCCATTTTTGAAAATGTGGGTCCAACTCCTTGTTTATCCTCCAACGTAGTTTCTAATCCTGTGGTCTTTAATGAAGAAACTGATTGGAGAGTTGATATTGATCCCAAGTGTAAGACATATTTTACATGTTTATCATTTTTTCTCAAATTAAATCTATTGATATTCCCTCAACAATAATTAAGTAGAAAAGTGAGGGAGGGAATTAAGGAAGATGATTAGCGTGTTTATGGAAAAAAAAAAATGTCATATTAACTAAATTAGCTAACTTCCTTAAACTAATCAAATTATTTAATTAAGTCTTATATTAAGGATCAAATGAGTATTTTCTATGTTGTACCTCTAATATGTCTCCTATGTTGACAATGAATGCATTAGGGAGAGGCCTAATAGTTATCCACATGCCATCTTTTCTAATCTGAAGGCCTTCCACTTCATTGAGTTGCAGAAGAATAGTGAGACCTACAGAATCAGAATGAGGTGCGAGACCAATGACTTTGTGAGGCTGAGGGCATGGTGGGTAATAGTTCATCCTCATGGATTGCCTTCCTTCTTTAAATAACTCTCTCATTTCCATGCTTTCCATCTTCAGGGCTTTTTCCATTTGTTCCACAATAGCCATTGCTAGGTTGTTCAGCTCAACTGAGTATAGTTCTATAGTTTCCCTGTATTTCAAAACATGATTTAGCATCAAATCAAGCATCTTATAGGGAACACATGTAAATTATCTATTCGGCATGTAAAATCTTTATGAGAAGGAAATTGGATAAGAAATGACTTTTATGTCTTTGCACCTAACCGTGCATGATAACTAGAATTTGATCTTATTTGCACCTAGCTTGAAACAAGTCATATTGTTTACTGCTTGTGAAATGTGTTTCTTCCAACGTAAGAACTAGTAAGAAGAAGAGATACAACGACAACAAGCCTTATCTCACTAATTAAGTAGGGTCGGCTACATACATGAATTTCATGATGCCATGTGCTCTTTCCATAACTAAATCTTTAGATAGATTGTTAACCAAAATATTGCTTTCAATAATTTTAATAGTGTTCTTTTAAGTCTTTTTCTACCTCTTTTTCAAAAGACTTTATATTGTTTGATCTATTCTCCTCTCCGGCACGTCCATATGAAAATAAATATGAGGAGAATCAAATAAGTTATATATTTTAAAGTAATTTAGTAACTAATGAAATAATTATGATAATGAAGCATATAGACCAAAATACCCCTTTAACCTAAAAACAAATTTTTGAAGTAGTACCTCCGGTACTAACTATAAGAGCCAATTGACTTGATCATAATTTATGTTATATACCATTCTATTATATATCAGTTTATAAATCAAATAAATTAGTTTGAAGAAAATTAATAAATATAAATACTTTAATGTACTTTATTTAAATTCCTTAATCTCTAAAAAAAAAAAAGTTAGCTTGTTCTTATATTCAACATGTAAATCAATTTTGTTTTCTATGAACAAATATGCGTGCATATCTATTTAGAGAGAGGGAGAGAGAGAGATGGAACCTGAAAGGAAGAGGGAGGTAAGGGAATAGATGAGGCTTCCTAAAATGGAGTGGACGTGTGGCCATGAAGAAGAGGTCACCCCAATCAAGCTTTTGATCCTCACTCACAACAAAGGCTTGTCCAAATCCCTCAATGTCTCCTTCTCTCTGCCAAAACTTTTTCTTCTCTGACATTCCCATATTGAAGAATTCCTCTGTCTCCTTCTTCACCTTCTCCACCAACCATGACCCCACTCCATGATTCACCAACTACGCCAATTATTTCAATATTCGATTATCAAATGCTCTGTTCATTTTGTTCATTGATTTATTCATTAACAAAATATGAGGATGGAAATAGATATAGAGAAAAAGAGGTCACCTGGAAGAATCCCCAGTGTTTGCAAGCAAGGTGAAGCTTAGCCAGTTCATCAGAATCAGTGATCAATCTCTGCATATCTATCACTGGGATTTCTGGCAAATCATCAGATCCTGAAACAGTAATCCATTGCTGTTGATCAGGACGAACATATCTGTCCGGAATCTCAATGATCTCCTTCTTTGCTAACTCTTGAACTGATGGAACAAGCAGAGACTTCCATTTTGGCCTCACAGCTTCTTCCATGGCTTCCCCTGACATCTCTCACCTACCCTGACAGCCTTCTTTCTTGAGAGTCCCTCTGTTTCTATCAAACAATTTCAGTCTCTTTATGATCATCACCAGATCTAGAGCCTTACATTTCAAGATGCGGGGTCTAAATATTTTATTTCAATCTCGTGAACTGTCAAGATTGGTTTGCTGGCCAAAAAAATATTGATTGATTTGAGAAATAAAACACATTATTTTTTCACAAGAAGGCACCTTGACTTGGCATTTCTTTAAAAGGATAAATAGGCCTAGTCTTTCACTAACACCTATAATGTCAGAAGCATTTATTCATTAATGGAAAAATTGCAACCAGGTCCCAAATAACAGACTTAATAGCAATTAAGTTCATTGAAATCATCAAATTACAATTAAGTTCCAAAAGGCCCAAGTGCTATTGATTTAAAATGTGAAATTACTGTACTTTCATGTTTAAAATTAATAGCACCCAAGCCCTTTGAGACTTTACTGTAATTTGATGAATTTAAGGAGCTTAGTTACTATTAAGTAATTTTTTCATTATTAATGCCTTTGGAATAAAAATACATTAGTGAATTATCTTTGTTAGAAGTATTAATGCGATAACAGTTAGTTAGGATAATATAGTAGCCATTGCAGCTCATAGACAGTCTGGTGCTGTAGAGTATGGATTGTCATAGGTTAAGGACTTGTGTGAAAGGTGCTGTAATTTTTTTTTTTTTTTTTTTTTTTTTTTTTTTTTTTTTTTTTTTTTTTTTTGTCAGAAGTTGGATGGTAGGAGGTTGATTAAATCACTAGGCAGGTCTATGCCCCCCCCCCCCCCAAAAAAAAAAAAATTTACCTTTTTGGCTCTTCAGGTTACGGTTCTTGAATACATGCCCATGTGATTGATTAATAAGAAGTCAATTGTTCCTCTCAATATTGACTTGATGATCTTCCATTATCTAGAGGACAGCAGCATGTATACATAGTAACCTGAAGAGGAACAATTGACTTCTAATTTTTATATTAGGATTTAATTATAAATAAGAAAGAATTAATCATAATACATGAATTTGTCATGTAATTATCAAGATAAAAGTTTTTATTTAAAATAAATGAGCGAAAGTAATAATATTTATTGTTGTTGTTGTTAATATAAATAAAAAGAAAGAGATAAGAGAAGATTAAAATAGATAAATAAAATAAATATTGGGTTGTTTATAGTAATTTTCCTGTCAACAAAAAATTAAAGCAATATGGTGGGAGCACGTTGTCACGCATCATAGGGAACACAAGATATTTTGTGCACAAGACACTCTAAAGGAGGTTTCTAGAGAGCTCCAGATTATTGTAGATACTTGTACATAGATATAGAATTGTATAGAAATCTCTAGAACTCTCATGAAAGATATGAATATCTAGATATTTCCAGGGAAGGTTCTGGAGAACTATTCTCCACCATCGGATGTAAGCGATCTTAGCCATTCATTGAGGAGGTGGTAGGCTATAAATAGGGGTGCCCTCCTCATTTGTAATCCATCCAAGGGAATTCAATCAAAGTGTTGTTCAAGAGCTTCTCTCTCTAAGTTCTCTTTCTTTCTATAAAATTCTTAGTCTTTGTGTTCTTTGCCTACTCGTGAGGTTTTGGCTGACTTAGCAAAGATCGAGGGGTGATCAAGCTAAGGCCGGCATGGTATTTGGAAGATCAAGTCCAAGGCCGTGACAAAGTGGTATCAGAGCTTTGGTTCGGAGCAGCTAGATTCGAAGCTGTGAACGTGGTTCGTAGGCAAGAATGTCGGGTACGACTAAGGAAGTTGTTGTGACTGGAGAAGAAAAGGGGTAGAGAGACCCAACTTGCTCATGAAGCAAAGAAGGCCCGAGGATCAAGTAAGTCCCGCCAAGCCGCGGATATTGCCACTTTGATGGTAAAGGTGGAGGCCTTGGAGGAGGCCTTACACGGGGTGGCTAATAGGGTGGACAAGGTGGAAGGTGACTTTGAGACACTTGAAACCCACACCCTTGGCCAATTGGACAACTTGAGGTCAGATCTTGATTTGCACCTCAATGTTGAGGAGGAATGAGCTGAGTCCATGAGGCGACTCGAAGCAAAGGTAATGGATGCCATTACCGCGATGCAGGGACAACTCAACTCTCTAAAGACTTCTTTGGAGAGACAAACAAGGACTCTGTTGGTGGGTGGTACCATTGGAGCAAGGGAGGTGAGGTTGGATCTCCTTAAGCGAAGGAATTTCAAGGCATTCGTGATGCCAAGGAGGTTGAGAACTCTTATGGCAAATGAAACGATATGCTGAGAGCTTAAACTTGGTTGATGATGCAGCGAAGGTATGCACTGCTTCCTTATTCCTTATTGATAATATTATGTTATGGTGGCGTAGGAAGCATGGCAACATGCAGAAAGGCCTTTGCACGATTGATACCTAGGAAGACTTCAAGAGGGAGTTGAAGAAGCAATTCTATCCTGAGAACGTGGTCTATGTGGCTAGAAAGAAGTTGAGGGAACTTAAGCACAAGACCTCGATTTCGGATTATGTAAGGGACTTCACTGCCCTCATATTGCAAATCCCTAATCTTAGCAGCGAGGAAACGTTGTTCTACTTCGTAGATGGTCTTCAGAGTTGGGCCAAACATGAACTCTAACGACGTGGTGTAACAAGTGTGGATGAAGCCATTGCCATCACCAAGAGTCTCAATGATTATCAAAGGGGTGAGAAAGGTAAGACTTCTGGACCTAAGTCTTCCGAACCCAATCATGGGAATGGAGGGGGAGATAAAGGAAAGGAGTTCATCAAGGGAGGAGTGGACAAGTCCTTCCATAAGGACCAACCTGAGGGAAAGAAGAAGAAGAAGACAATAAGCTGCTACGTATGCAAAGGGCCACATTACATGAACAAGTGTCCGAAGCTTGGTAGCTTGTCAGCCATCATTAAGGGGAAAGATGGACCTGATAAAGAAGAGCCGAGTATGCAGATGGGATCTCTTAGGGTGCTGAATGCTTCGAAGGCTAAACATGAGGAACATGTTTCAAGGAGTAAAGGCCTCATGTTTGTTGATGTGGAGCTAAATGGGAAGCCAGTGAAGGTTATGGTGGACACCGGGGCTACCCACAATTTCATTACTCTTGAAGAGGCCAAACGGGTCGGTCTCTCAGTTACTCAAGCACGAGGTAGATGGTGGAAGACTGTGAACGCCCCTGCTAAATCCCTTATGGCGTAGCAAGTGGAGTGGAGCTATGCCTTGGCATGTGGAAAGGGACCGTGGATCTATCAGTAGCTCCTATGGATGATTTCAAAGTGGTATTTGGGATGGACTTTTTGCGCAAAGCAAAATCATTCCTTATGCCATGTTATGACTCTATGTGTATCATGGAAAAGGGGCTCGCTTGCACAGTACCTGTAACAAGTGATGATCGAATTGCTCACTTGTTAGCCATGCAAGTAGAGAAGGGACTTAGGAAAGGGGAAGTCACCTACCTTGCAGCTTTGAAGGAGGTGAACTCTAATGAAGAGGATAGTTGAAGTCTTCCCCCTATCATTCAGAACGTTCTCAAAGAGAACAAGGAAATCATTCCGCCAGAACTTCCTAAGAGGTTGCCACCTAGAAAGGAGGTGGACCATAAGATCAAGTTAAAGCCTGAAGCACAACCACCTACCATGGCACCTTATTGTATGCCACTACTTGAGTGGGAAGAGCTAAGGAGACAGTTGAAGGAGTTGCTCGATGCTGGGCATATACTGCCTTCCAAAGCACCCTATGGGGCACCTATCTTGTTCCAACGCAAGCGTGATGGATCGTTACGACTCTGCATCGACTATCGGACCCTTAATAAGGTAACTATTAAGAACAAGTATCCTATTCCTTTGATAGTAGATTTGTTTGACAGGCTTGGTAAGGCGAAGTACTTCTCCAAGCTAGACTTGAGGTCAGGGTATCATCAAATTCGCATTGCCAAAGGAGATGAGCCTAAGACTGCTTGTGTGACAAGGTACGGGTCCTTTGAGTGGTTGGTGATGCCTTTTGGACTAACCAACGCACCGGGCGACATTTTGCACATTGATGAATGAGATCTTTCATCCTTTCCTTGATCGTTTCGTGGTGGTCTATTTGGATGATATAGTAATCTACAGTGACACCTTGGAGACCCATGTAGAGCACTTACGGACCGTATTCCAAACTTTGCGCGAGAACGAGTTATATGTCAAGAAAGACAAATGTTCTTTCACCAAGGAGGAGGTGTATTTCCTTGGACACATCATTCACCAGGGGACCCTTATGATGGACAAGGAGAAGATTCGCGCTATTGAGGAATGGGAGCCACTCACCCGAGTATCTGAGTTGCGATCTTTCCTTGGGTTGGTGAATTACTATAGGCGGTTCATCAAGGGCTACTCTGCCAGGGCAGCCCCTTTGACAAACTTGTTGCAGAAGAACAAGCCCTAGGAATGGACTAAAGAGTGCCATGATGCCTTTGAAGATCTGAAGGTAGCAGTAATTGAGGAACCTGTATTAGCTCTCCCAGATTTCTCCAAGACTTTTGAAATTCACACAGATGCTTCCGACTTTGCTATTGGAGGGGTACTAATGCAAGAGAGGCATCCAATAGCATTTGAGAGTCGCAAGCTCAATGATGCCAAGCGGCGCTATACAGTCCAAGGGAAGGAGATGACGGCCGTGGTGCATTGCTTGCGCACTTGGAGGCATTATCTGTTGGGATCAAGGTTCGTGATCAAGACCGATAATGTAGCTACTCGCTATTTTCAAACTCAAAAGAAGTTAACACCCAAGCAAGCCCGTTGGCAAGACTTTCTAGCCGAGTTTGACTATGTGATGGAGTACAAACCCGGCACGGCTAATGTAGTGGCGGATGCATTGAGTCGGAAAGCAAAGTTGGCATCAATGAGTCAAGCCAAGGGTGACTTGATCACAAAAATCATTGAAGGTATGAACCATGATCCTGTTGCTCGACAATTAGTAGAGATGGCCAAGGAAGGGAAAACCAAGAGGTTTTGGCTAGAGGATGGCCTTCTCTATACTGTTGGAAGACGAGTCTTTGTTCGAAATGGGATAACTTGCGAAAAGAGCTCATTAAGGAGTGTCATGACTCTAAGTGGGCCGGTCATCCGGGACAAAGACGCAAACTCGCTTTACTGGAAGTAGCTTACTATTGGCCGCAGATGAGGGATGAGGTAGAACTTTATGTGAAGACTTGTCTTATATGCCAACAAGACAAGATAGTAAACCAACAACTGCGGGATTGTTGGAGCCTCTCCGCATACCGGGGCAACCATGGGAAAGTGTTCATTTCAGCTTTACCAAAGTCCGAAGGGTGCGGCTCTATCATGGTGGTGGTAGACCGATTTTCAAAATATGCAACATTCATATATGCCCCTATGGATTGTACAGCAGAAGAGGCGGCCAGGCTATTCTTCAAGAATGTAGTGAAGTATTAGGGGCTACTTAAGATAATCATCAGTGACAGAGACCCCCGCTTCACTGGAAAGTTATGGTCTGAATTGTTCAAGCTCTCGGTTACTGAGCTACACTTCTCCACAAGTTTTCACCCGCGGACCGATGGACAAACAGAAAGGGTGAATTCTTTGTTGGAATGCTACTTATGGCTCTTTGTGAGTGCCAACCATAAGGATTGGGCCAAGCTCCTCGATGTGGCTCAATTCTCTTATAACTTACAAAAGAGTGAGGCAACCGGAAAGAGTCCCTTTGAAGTGGTGATGTGACAACAACCACTCACTCCTCATGCCCTTGCCACCACCTACAAGGGAAAGAGTCCAGGGGCCTACCACATGGCCAAATCTTAGCAAGAACAAGCTGAGGTAACAAGATCATTCCTTGTCAAGGCAACCAAGTGGATGAAAAAGCTTGCAGATAGGAAGAGGCAAGCTTCTGAGTACCAAGTAGGAGACATGGTTATGGTGAAGCTTCTTCCTCAACAATTCAAGGTGTTCCGAAAGGTACACAAGGGCCTCATTCGCAAATATGAAGGCCCGTACAAGATCGTGGGGAAGGTAGGAAAGGTTTCCTACAAGCTGGATCTACCCCCAAACTTAAAGATTCATCCCGTCTTCCACATTAGTATGCTCAAGCCGTTTCATGAAGACATGGATGATCCTGATCGAGCCATCTCGATGAGAGCACCTCAACCATGACGAAGTCATTCGATCGAGAGGTAGAAGAGGTGCTAGCCAATTGAGTAGTTTGAAGATGAGGGGTACCACCAAGTACCCAATACTTAATCAAATGGAAAGAATTCCCAGAGAGTGAAGCCATATGGGAACCTCAAGAGGATCTTTGGCAATTTGAAGATCACCTACACCGGTACAGAGACAAGTCAGTGACGAGGACGTCACCGGATTAGGTGGGGGAGAGTGTCACGCATCATAGGGAACGCAAGATATTTTATGCACAAGACACTCTAAAGGAGGTTTCTAGAGAGCTCCAGATTATTGTAGATACTTGTACATAGATATAGAATTGTATAGAAATCTCTAGAACTCTCATGAAAAATATGAATACCTAGATATTTCCAGGGAAGGTTCTGGAGAACTATTCTCCACCGTCGGATGTAAGCAATCTTAGCCATTCATTGAGGAGGTGGTAGGCTATAAATAGGGGTGCCCTCCTCATTTGTAATCCATCCAAGGGAATTCAATCAAAGTGTTGTTCAAGAGCTTCTCTCTCTAAGTTCTCTTTCTCTCTCTAAAATTCGTAGTCTTTGTGTTCTTTGCCTATTCATGAGGTTTCAGCTAACTTAGCAAAGATCGAGGGGTGATCAACCTAAGGTCGGCACGGTATTTGGGAGATCAAGTCCAAGGCCGTGACAACGTGCTACCACTGTTGAAGAAGGAATTGGTGTGGGGAAGAGGAAATCCCCTCCGCCTTCCCTCGCTTTTATATTTATATTTATATTTATGTGTGTGTGTGTGTTTTTTTTTACGTGAGTAAGAGGGTGAGGAAAGAAGGAAATCGGGGAAGAAAAAAGAAGAGTCTAAAGGATATTTTAAGGTATACTATTTATTTTATAAGATTATTTAGGTAACTAAACAAATTTCTTTTTAACAAATTTTCTTCATGAAAGTTATTCTACGCATTTTTCTCTTTCTAATGAGGGTAATATAATAAGGATTCGTGAAAATTTTGGGGTTAGAACCTTAGCAAAGTTTTAAGTTCGATAATAGATGACGGTATATTTATAGAGCATGATTAATAGATAATTTTAATCGGTTTAGATTTATTAGTTGGTAGTTGTGAGAATTTAAATTTAATTTTCTATCTAAAAGAATTTAGGATTTATGTTTTATAGGATATTTTGACTGATTAAATGAGGTTTAAGGCATTTATTTGGATTCTTGGAGATATTGTTGTTGGTTTAATCGGTTTAGTTTTGCTAAATTTTGAACTATATAAAATTGTGAGTTGGAGTTTGGAATTTAATTTAAAGTTTGATAATTTTTTTATCATGTGGAGATTTGAAGATTTGCCTAATAAATTGGGTAATGTTTATATAAGTTAGTATTAGATTAGAAAGTTGAGGATTTATGATAATAGGTCTCTTATATCCGAATTTATAATTCATTTATAATTTATTAAAGGATTAGATAGATTAGATTTAATGTTTATAAATGAATATGAATATTTGAAATTTTTAGATGAAACTTTTATTTTAGGAAATTGGTATTTTGGTTAAATTGAGGATATGTGATATTTTAATGATCATAACTAGTGAAAAATAATTTATGAAGGAAGAAAATGGGATTGTAATAATGATTTGAGAAATATATAAATTATCTTTAATCTAAGAAAACTAAAGTAAAAAAAAATTAATTAACCTATTATTGTATTAGTTGGTATTTTTGGTTAATTATATTAACGTATAATTATATATTTATTATTAGAATGGACTAGACTTCTCTCACACTTAGTTCTTATGTCAAGAACTTGAGGTAACCATTTTCCACTTGTTATATGTGTTAATATATATGTTGTTTGGGAATATTTTGGGAAATGATTACGAGAATGAAAATATATTAATATTGATTTAATGTATCAATGAGTACTTCAAATTGGTTATTGAGACAGAAAATTATGATATTATATGTTTTGGAAAATGAACTTTTTTTATGATTTCGTGAAAATTGAAATAATATTGTTATCTTAATGATTATTGAAACGAAGCATTATTTTTATAAATCTCGTTTGGAACTCATATATACATGTCAACATTATGATTTTTCATATGGATGGATGTGGAGTGATGATAGATGTGGAGTGGTGATGAGAGTTATTGTGTATAAAATACCACGTGGTATGCCACCATTCGGTGCACAGTGGATAACTTTGACATTCTTAGGGCCCTTGGTATCACCCTTTTCCTTTGGTCGGGTTAAAGGTTAGCCCTTGGGACAGTAACACCTTTCTCTATTCGAAAAAAAAGGGAACCCATGGTCCAATATGAGTCCTTTAGTCTTTGGTTGGGCTACACCTCATCATTAGAGAACTTGGTATAGTCTTGTCAAAAAGACTAAACCTATTACGTTATAATCCATGGGTTCGTCGGCGGAATAAGGGTGGGGGGATAAGGATAGTCCAAGTATCAATCTTTTGCTTGTCATGTTATATATGTGATTTATGATATGAAATTTGATATAGAAATTTTATTACAAAATTCGTAATTTAGATATTGGGTTAAGGTGTAAAAATACACATGTGCTTTTGTCCGAGGAGCGCCCAGTAGCAAGTGCTTTTTTTAGGTGCAAAAGTGACTATATGGTTACAAAATAGGAGCAAAAATCACAGTTACCGTGAAGGGGATAGACGTTGACCATTAAGTTGGAAGGGTTGACTAAAATTGATGACGTGGACGCCGACTAGAGTGTGTAGAGACAAGTGGTATCAATCTAATGGATGACTTGGAAATTGCATGATTTATTTATCCGGAAAAATGTAATTTAGGGTTTATTTTTATTCCCAAAAATTGATTAATCCCCAAAATCTAACACATAATATAATTATAATCGTCGGCTTCTCATACGCTTCTCATTTTTGAGTGTGTCGATGCCCGGGGTTGGAGACAGATCGAGAGATCGAGCTGGACCATTGATTTTAAAGCTCCAACCCAAGATATCATGGGAGCTAGAAAGAAGACCAGTGGAAGCAGAGAAACCAACATACATGTAATCTTCGAGAATCGGCAAGAGATCTACAGGGAAAGACAAGAGTAGTTTTTTGGGTTTTGTCGAAGAAGCAGAGAGGGTAACAGTTAAGAGATTCTCCGCTTAATCGTAATCAACCCAGGCCATAATCGGCGTCCCGCTGGAGAGATTCAGATCTTTCATTGTTAGCCCTGAATCGTCGGTGTAATACCCCTGAGTCTCAAATTTGTTGGAGAATAAGCTGTTTAGGTCGATTCCGACATGGTTGTCGTTAATGTCTCCGAATTCGAAGTCCTGGACGATGTCGAACTCGGCGGCAAATAAATGGTTGGAGAAATTGCCAACATCGGAGGAATTAAGGAGGCCAAGGTACTGACTTGGTAAGCCCTTGGGATCTTTAGATGTTGCTATGGTGAAAGCCCAGCCATGGCCACCTGGCTTGTAGAAAACAGGGGACGAACGAACGAGCAAAAGAAGAGAAGGAAAAGACTTTACCAGAAGACAAGTTCCAACCCAAGATAATGATCCAAACTGAAAATGAGATGAAGATGACAAGCTCGCGTGTCGATGCCCAGGGTTGGAGACGAGAAGCAGATGAGAAGCTGATGATTATAATTATATTATGTGTTAGATTTTGGGGATTAATCAATTTTTGGGAATAAAAAATAAACCCTAAATTACATTTTTCCAGATAAATAAATCATGCAATTTCCAAGTCATCCATTAGATTGATACCACTTGTCTGCTACACACTCCTAGTCAGTGTCCACGTCATCAATTTTAGTCAACCCTTCCAACTTAACAGTCAATGTCCATCCCCTTAACGGTAACTGTGACTTTTGCTCCTATTTTGTAACCAATCACTTTTGCACCTAAAAAAAGCACTTGCTATTGGGCGCTCCTCAGATAAAAGCACATGTGTATTTTTGCACCTTAACCCTTAGATATTTGTAAATTATATATCTAATACTTTGTTATATAAAATATTTCACTTGACACTTCACAAGTGCGTATTATTGATTTATAATGAAATTTGGATTGATAATTACGAGACATTTTCCGGGTGTTAGTTCTCACGTTGGCCTATCGGGGAAGGCTTCGAAATTTTAAGCTACTTTTGCTAACAAGTAGTACTTCCAACTTCTGCTACATGTTGGATTATTGTATATTGCCATAAGTAGGACTCATTTAGCATACTCTAATATATTTTGGTTATTTAGATAAATATCGAAATAAGACTTAGTTAAAGAGTATAGGCTTGGTAAAATTCAAAACTCAACAGTGAGTGTAAAACATCTTGATAAAAGGTTTGATCAAATTATTTTGGTAAATTGTTTCTTTAAAAATGGAGGATGTTACAACACACACATGCATACACATATGGATGATTGTGCACACAAATTCGCTTATAGAGAGTGAGCCTTGTAGCACAATAAAGGTTGTCGTTATATGACTAAGAGGTCAAAAATTCAAATCCTAGAAATAATCTTTCTACTTGTGAGGGTAATGTTACATACATCAAACGAGTCTCATGTCTCATCTGGTAGGAGCCTTGTGCACTGAATTACCCTTTATACATTTTTTTTTTTGAAAGGGGAAAATGAGGCTGGGCAAAATCAAAAAATAAAGGGAAAAATAAGGAGTAAAGATGGAACATTTTAGCTCAACTTTATTGGCAGCAATGTCTTGGTATATTCGCTCATCTGCAACTATTAGGACATCTGAATATTCAAAGCCCATTCTTGTATTTCTAGTATCCTTTGAGCCACAAGCATGACAAAAGCTTGATTTAAAACAACAAATTACTGAAGAAACTGGGAGAAGTCTGTTCACAGTCTATTCATTCAGTTTTTTCCTTCATTTTCATTGCATTGTTGTATCCTCATGGCATCCAGATAGGATTTTCATGGAGTTCACGGCTAAAAAGGCTTCTAAAGTATTCTTCTACTCCAATTCTTTTGAACTTTGGTGGATTATGGTCAGTGACGAACCTTGGTGAAGGACCTATCTCTGTACCAAATCTTGGACTGTGAAATGTTGCAATGGAGAGTCTTTCTTTCTCAGAGTTCACTGTTGCTCGGTGCTCAACACTTCGATATGTCCCATTGGTTATAATCTGCCAAGTAAAATATATATGTAGAAAAAGATAAAAGCATTTTAAGGGTATGAGACACGTTGAAAATATGACAAAAATTACCCTCTTCAGTTTGGTGATCTAAATTTTGACTCTCACTATCTCTCTTGCTAGTGTAATTTTAATTATAGTCATAGATGGCTCTGTAACATGGTTTTAATCTGTGAAATGCACTTTAGGTTAAATGGAGAGAGACGAATGAAGGCCCCATTTTCTGAAAACGTGGGTCCCACTCCGTGCTTATCTTTCTACATAGTATCTACTCCTCTAATCCTTAAAATAGAAGTTAATTAGGAAGTTGATATTAGTTCTAAATGTAAGATATTTTTTCATGTATTTATCAATTTTTTCTAACTTTAGCCCTATTAATATTCCCTCAACAATAACCAAGTAAGAAAAAGATATAGAGAATTAAGAAATATAATTAAGGTGTTTTAGGAAACAAAAAAAACATGTCTTGTTAACTAAATTAATTTTCTTATTCTAATCCAATTTATTAAATAGGTCATACATTAAAAACCATGTGAGTATTTTCTATGTTATACCTCTAATATGTCTCAAATGTTGAGAATGAACTCATTAGGGAGAGGCCTAACAGGTATCCATATATGCCATCTTTTCTAATCTGAAGGCCTTCCACTTCATTAAGCTATAGAAGAATGGTGAGACCCACAGCATCAGAATGGGGTGTGAGACCAATGACCTTTTGAGGCTATTGTTAATCCTCATTGATTGCATCCCTTCTTCAAACAACTCTCTCATTTCCATGTCTTCCATCTTCAAGGCTTTTTTCCATTTGTTCCAAAATGGCTATTGCTAGGTTTTTCACCTCAGCTGAGTATAGTCCTATGGTTTCCCTGTATTTCAAAACATGATTAAGAATCAAAACAAGTAGCTTATAAGGATCACATGTAAATTATTTATTATCTTTATAAGAAGGAAATGACTTTTATATCTTTGAACCTAAGCATGAATGAGAATTAGAATAGGTCTTGTGCATTTGCAAAAAGCTTGAAATGAGGCATACTGTTGTTTTTTGGATAGATTGTTAATCAAGAGTTTTCTTTCGATAAGTGTAGTGAGTATTCCTTTTGTTTTTTTTTTCTTTACCTCCTTTCAAAGGACGTTAGACTGTTTAATATACGCTCCTCACCAATATCCATACATATGGAAAGAAATATGTGAGGAGAATTAGGTGACAAATTTATATATTTTATATATTTCAAAGTAATTTTGGTAATTGCTAAGCTAATACCATACTGAAGCATATTGCAAATAATGAAGAAACTGACAAATTTAAATAGGAAACAACATAAAATAAAAACCAAATTTTATACCCGAATAACCAGCTAATAATTCTTCTTTTACTTATGATAATCAAAAGGTAACTTTCACATTTCTTTTGGAAAGAAATTAGAAAAATGATAAAACCTATAGGTTAACGTCATAAATTATATATCCAAAAATCATATTTTGATTGTGCATACCAAAAATACCCTATTAAACCTAAAAACAAATTTTTGAAGTAAATTATTTTTTAGACAGAGAGAGAGGGGTGGAACCTTAAATGAAGAGGGAGGTGAGGGAACAAGTGAGGCTTCCTCAAATGACCGGACGTGTGACCATGAAGAAGAGGTCACCCCAATCAAGCTTTTGATCCTCATTCACAACAAATGCTTGTCCAAATCCTTCCATATCTCCTTCTCTTTGCCAAAACTTGTTCTTCTCTGACATTTCCAGGTTGAAGAATATAATTCCTCTGTCTCCTTCTTCAACTTCTCCACCAACCATGACCCCACCCCATGATTGACCAACTACACCAATTATTTCGAATCTTCAGTCAAATTCTCTATTCATTTTGTTCATTGATTCATTAATTAACAAAAGATGAGGATAGAGAAAAAGAGAGCACTTGGAAAAATCCCCAGTGTTTACAAGCAAGGTGAAGCTTAGCCAATTCTTCAGAATCAGTGATCAATCTTTGCATATCAATCACTGGGATTTTTGGTAAAGGATCTGACTCTGAAACAATAGTTTCTTGTTGTTGATCAGGACGAACATATCTGTCAGGAATCTCAGTGATCTCTTTCTTTGCTAACTCTTGAACTGATGGAACAAGTAGAGAATTCCATTTTGGCTTCACAGCTTCTTCCATGGACCTCCCAAATTAAACATCTCTCATCTAATCTTGAGGTAGCCTTCTTTCTCTTAAAAATAATAACTACTTGTTGACCTTTATACTACATGAGTTTTAGGTTGAGTTCTAGTTATATGATATATGCATACATTTTTTTTTTTAAATTATTCAAAATGAATTAGGTGAGTTAGGTTATGCTCTTGAGGGCCTCACTGGAATTGGTGTACGGGCTCTAAACTCAAAAAGCACTTAAACAAGTGTTTATAAATTACTCATCAATAACGTCTTCTCATCTTTAAACTTATAATATTGTGGGTTGTGACTTATTAAACAAGTCCTTACCAATTAGATAACTTTTGTTGACTATAGACAAATTGTCTAGATATGTGTGACTTTGACCTCGCATGATAAGGGTCCCATTGTTCCTATCAAATAATAGGAACGTTATGTGTGAATTTGACCTCTGGGGCTTAGACTCTTATGGGTCCATTGTTCATATCAAATAATAGGAACGATTATGTGTGACTTTGACTTCTAGTATCTTGAGGGTCCCACTATTCCTAGATATGTGTGACTTTGACTCTACCCTTAGGAGAGCCTTCTTTTTCTCAATACTGATAACTGCATGTATGCCTTTAAAAAAAAAAAAAAAAAAAAAAAAAAAAAAAAAAAAAAAAAATAGAACCCATCAATAACTCAAAAGAGCATCTACAACATGGAAAACTACAATCTACTATCCTTCACCAACTACGTACTATTACCTGGTACGAAGGTGGCGGGTGATCAAGGAGATAAAAGTTTCCTATGATGTTATGAGTTAGATTAGCCAAATGATCCGTTAAACTATTATGTTCCCTAGGAATATGGCTAATTAAGACTTCACAGTTTTTTTATAACCACAACCTAGCATAAGCTATAATGTCTCTAAAGGGGTGAGAATGATCACAACCCCTAGTCAAAACATTAACAACTTCATCACAACTTGATAGTACAAAAACATTTTTGTATTCTTTATTCCAATATATATGATGAAGCCCTATGGTGACCACAATGATTTCTGCTATTGCTCAGAGGAATGTTGTGAGTTTACACATGAATCTGCATATCCATAATCTAACGTCTCCATTAATAGCGCCTCCACAACCGCTTCTCCATGACTCCAAAAATGAAGCATCCACCTTAAGAATAATAAATCCTTTGTAACTTTCAAGGTATTACGAGTTTTATCTTGAGTTATAGTCTATGCATAAATATTTTTTATTTTAAAAAAAATTAGGTGAATTGGGTCCTACCGTCTTGGGACTTCATTAGGATCTGGGTATGTCTTTAGGTTTAAAAAGTACTTAAAGAAGTGTTTACATATTATTCACCAATAAAATTTTCACATTACTATACTGTGCCATTTGAACTTATAATAATTGTAGGTTGTGAGGAAAAATCCTTATCAATTGGATAACCTTTATCCGCTATCTATGTAGACATATAGTCTAGATATGTGTAACTTTGACTACCTCTACCCTCTTGAGGGTCCCACTATTACTATCAAATAATTTCAGTTTCTTTATAAACATGTGGAAAGATAATCTCAGGAATTATATCCCGAAATTTTAGGGATTAGTTGTAGATATTAATTTCAAATTTTTTTTCCCCCATAATCTTCGGTTCTAGATATTCGTCCGTTCTTCCTCTTGGTCAAATCGACCTAAGGTTTATATATGATTATAACGCATGACTGAGTAAAATGCATCCGAAGTATAATCACGCTCTTTTAAACATCACCAGATTCCAGAGCCTCACGTGTAGCCTTTCCGCTAAACCTTGGTAAAATACTTTGTTTTTATATTGATTGATGGATGGGATAGGTAAAAAAGATGAGCCCAATAGACAAAGGCCCCTTTTTTTGTTGTTGAAAGGCCCATTTATTGGCCTAACTATTAAAACTCAAAAGATGTTTAAGAGATTGGCCCGCCAACATGAGGAATGATACAATTGGCTAAGACGTTAGGTTTCACTCTAAAAGTGAGGAGGTTTGATGCTTGACAGTCGATGTGAGGACTTCGTTGGTGGGTGATCTATAAGTATCTCTATAGCGCTCTTTGAGCTTAGAGACATACCCTAACCCTGGTAGGGTACCGGTAGGGTACCGATGTCTTCCCGACTAAATTTTTATGTATAAATAAAAAAGAGAGATTGGCCCAAACATTTGAAGGGACTTGAAACTGATGGACTGAGAGTTCGTTAATTTGGTGCATGGATTCGGCCTTCATTTTTTTTTTTTTTTTTTTTTTTTGGTGATAGCCTTTCACTTTTATATGCAAGTGATCCTTCATTTTATATGCCTCAAATTTTGTAAATATTATAGTTATGTTTGGAAAAAAAAAAAAAAAAATTCAATACTTTAATGTTCTGAATATAAATCAAATTTCTGGAAAAAAAAAGGAGAATACAAATTTCAAATTAACAAATGATTTGTACCTACTTATATTGCACTATTAAAGTATAAAAAAAGTTTTAAATACAATTGACCCCCTCTAAACTCTTTTTACCCAGAGATAGTTCTTCATTTCTTTTCCAAAATGCATACAATATCATTATGGTAATGACTTTAATTTTCGTTCAATATATAGATTAAGAATAAACACTTCTCACATTCAAATAATACCAAATTTGAAAATTTCTTGAATCTTCGCTCAAAGGTCAAAAAATACAAATTCTTTATTAAATATAGAAAAGTTGACTAAAAATTTTATGAAAATTGAATTTATGGAGAAAATCCTCTTGTTATTAGTTAGAAATAATCATTGTTTATGTAAAGGAAACTCTAAGCTGCTTACGAGCTCTACCTTTCTCTGACTAATGCTAGATTTATAATAATTGACAACAATTTTGTTTTGAAACTTTAAAATCTGAATTAAAAATTGGGCCCACTACAGATTTTTTTTTTTTCCCTGAAAACTAAAATATTGGCAATATATTTTTTGTTGTTGGAAAGTTTCATATTTATACTGATAATCATCTTGTCATTAGTTAATCCATCATTTTATTAGTATTAATTCCTGACATGAAAAGGGGTTACTTAGACATAACATTTATAATTTATGAGATTTTCTTGGCCAGATTTATTATGAGACTTAAATTCATTTACATTTATCATGTATTGTTTGGATAAGTTTATCTCCAAAACGATTTCATTTCACATTGATTTATGCTTCTAACTTGGGAAAAATAAATTTCAAGCATAGCTACCCACCATTAAGAATATCAGGCGTGATAATAGCTGGAAGCTCCAATTAATGAAATTAATGTTTTGAAAGACCTAATTCTAACCAATAAACTTAATTGGATCTTGAACATTATTTTCTAGAAGGGTACAATTTATTTCAAACCTTCTAGAGAGAGACTTGGATTTTGTCTTTGGATCAATCCTGTTTGAGTATGATAAGTAGTGTGTATTAGTCCTAAATATATAAAACCCCAATCGACTTTATCTTCCAAATTTATAATTTTTCTTAAAGTATTCTTTTTAATTAATTGCACATATATATTAAGGAGCTTCTATCTCATTATTGTCATGATGAAATATGATATTCTAGGGTCTGGCTAGCGTCCACTGCTCTTATGGTTCACTACCGTCCTCTTCGGCTTATACGTCGACGTATAAGTGCCACACACACAATGGTCCTTTTTTCGCCTGTATTTTTGTTTTTGTTTTTTTAAGAAAAAAAGGACCATTATGTGTGTGGCGCTTATACGTCAAAGATAAGCCAAAGAGACAGCGATGAACTATAAGGGCAACGTGGACGCTAGCCACTTCCAATATTCTAGGAAACCCAATCTATATGTTATATATAACTAACTAATAAATTTCTTTAATTTACTCAAATTAGTCAACTAGCTCTTATATTAAATACTCCATTAGTCCCTATATATAAGGTCATTTCACCTGAATCACAAAAATTCTAAAAAATAATTAAAATTTGTTAAGAGTACTAAATATATCAATAATATTTTTTTTTCCAAATATGCTCATAGTTATGAATGAGTAAGAGATATAGTAATAATGAGAAAATGATAAAAGAGAGTGTATGGTATGAGAAAGAGAGTAATTAATGTAGTATGATTTTAATTGAGAGAAAATGATAAAACTGTATTTATTATTGAGACCAAGGTTGTCAAACTCATGAGTTTAAATAAACTCGTGATTGTAAGGTAAACTCGTATCGTAAATTCGTAAGAGTTTACTTTCCCATTAAATATATATTGATCTTTGTATAATTAAATAATTAAATTATAAAAAATAACCACTACAAAAAAACGTAACGTTTGTCGCGGTGTACTTGTAGCGGTCAAGAAAAACCGCTACAAATTAACAAATTAGTAGCGGTTTAAACCCAAACCGCCACAAATTAGTAACGGAAGCATTGCCGCCAAAATGCTGACCATTTTGCTTCGCTTTTTGTCACGGTTCACAAAACCCAACCGCTACAAATATGGCGCCAGCCTTGGCGCGTTATGGCGCGAAGTCCGTCGCGGTTTTTTCGTAGCGGTTATGTCAAAATAACCGCTACCAAATCACGAAACGACACACTTTTGTCACGGTGAGAAGAAAGCGACACGTTGACCGCGTCAAAACTTCAAAATTGGTAGCGGTTCTCACAATAACCGCTACAAAATTTATTCTATAAATAGCCAATTCCATCCGTACAACAATTATAATGTTCAAAAATATTCTAAATCTGGTTTTGTCATTTGAAAGAGCATTCTTGGCTTTGTTCTCAAAAAAGAAGACGGGCATATATCTACAGCACCGATCTCGGGAGATGAGTGTTGGAGATATTTGTCTGTCTTCTCATCGTTCAAGCCGAGAAGGTTCCTTCGGTGACAATCCGATTCAGATATTCTATTGACACGAAGACTTCTACTCCTCTAAATATGTCTAACATGCCTTTGGAGATTGGATCCATTATAGCCATAGTTGTTTGTTAAAATATCTCGATCAAAATGAGTCGGTGAGTTTTTCTTGGAAGATCGGTGGCTATAATGAATCGAATCTTCGATAAACTTATTATTCCTAAATTTTATTATTCCTAAATTTATTAAGATCGACTCTTTTAGGGAAATTTCAATAAACTGTTATTCCTGATTTAAAGAAAATAATTGAGAATATTTTTTTTGGAATAAGGAAAAATTCCAATCTAATTAGTTTATCGCTAAACTAATTAGTTTGGATTTTTTTTTAAAAAAATTATTAAATTAGTAGCGGTTACACAACCGCTACAGATTAATTATTTTGTAGCGGTCTACCTCAAGAACCGCTACAGAATTTGAATGGTCGTTCATTTTATAGCGGTTATGTAACCGCGACAAATGTGAAGAATTGTCGCGGTTGGGGTGGCGGTCTATATTGAACCGCTACAAAATGATTAATTTTGTAACGGTTACTTGGTTTAACCGCTACGAAACGCAGCGGTTTTTATATTCACTTTTGAAATTCACGCGCTATTGTTCACCTTTTCACCTTTGTACTTTTACTTTTCACATCATGGTTTCTCAGGACAAGGGAAAAGAGAAAGTAGTTGAACCCCCGAAAAGGCCTATCAGGGGTAGTAGTAGTAGAGGAGGCCGTAGGAGAGGGCATGGGCCTTTAAATGTCTCCGTTCAGCCCCCTCAGATAAATGTCTCCCTTCAGCCCCCTCAGATAAATGTCCCCCTTCAGCCCCCTCAGATAAATGTCCCCCACGGCCCCCTCAGGTTGGGAATGAGTTTGATGGGCTCTTTGAAAATGACCCAATCCCAAACCCTGAGACCCTACAAGAGACCGTAGGTGGAGAGCGAGGCGCAAGTCTGTCGCTTGAGGACATCCTCAATGGTGATGATGACGAGATCGAGATTGAGATTCCCATAGCGGAGGCGGAGCGGTTTCTCGACGAGGACAACGGCGGGAACAAGGGTACCCCGACCGTCGTCTTCTCGTTCCACCGGATTTACGGTGGATATCAAAGGTAAGTATAAGTAGTTTATTGGAAAAAATAAAATTTAAATTCGACGTGTGAAAATTTATGTAAGTACAATACAACAATTTTTTTTTTATAATTGTGCAGATGAATATGGGAACATCGGTAGGAGGATTTGGATGTTCACACCCTCGTCGGGAGAATGGCTACCGCGTGATAGTCCCCTGGAACATGGACACGGACCGGCCGATCGGCGGTGGTGGTCACTGTTGAACCGATACTGTCACAATTTGGCGGGAATTGGGTATGGTTCCCGATCTTTTTCCAGTGGAAAAAGATCCGAAGGAGACCAAGGACAAGGCGTTTGAGGACGTTGTGCGGGTAAATTGTGGTTAATTTAGTTTATCTGTTTCTTAATTAATTATTACTTAATTACTAATTATTTTATGATATAGAATAAGTTTAAGCTGCGAGCCAACGCAAAGAGGTATGTAAAGTTGAAAATGGGAGAAGCGTGGAAGAGTCGGAGGGTCGTCTCTACACCCGACGCGGAGAATGGAGATTCGACTATGCCTCTGCAAAGCAAGCGATGGAGAACGTCCCAGACGGCGTGGACCCAAATCATTTGGGCGGCTTTTGTCCAATATAGGAGGAGTGCGAGAGGCACAGTACGTTTTTAATTAATCATAGTTCTGTTTTTTTTCTATGAGGGTATTGTATAATTACTCATTTATTTTGCGGGCTCTATCCCGAGAGGAACACCGAGATCCGGGGCAGCTCAAAGGATCAATCACACGGGTGGATCCAAGACGTTTTTGTGACCTACGGTGAGATGGTATGTTAAAAGTTAAATTAATTTTATGTTTAATTGATTATTGTTTTGTTTTGGAAATAACAAAGTTTATACTCTTTTAACTCTTTCGGCAAGAGAAGGCTCGACGGGAGGGTGGTCGAGACGGACTATGGGCGGTTGTGGAAACGCACACATAGACACCGTGATGGGACGCCGATCTACGAGGCGCGAGAGGAGATAATAGTAAGTTACAAAAAACTAATTAAATAGTTAATGTTGTATATTAAAATTTAATTAAATTGATTGATTAATGTTTTATGAAATATATGCGTCAGAGCCGGATTAACCAGAGCCAGCAAGAGATACGTCAGTCGTAGACCCCGAAGTCACAGGGATCTGTTGATCCTACGGCCACATTGAAAGCTGTTGTGGGCCCAGTCGAGCATCTTGGCCGTGTTAGGGGCTTTGGGCTAGGCGCCAGGCCTAGCATGGTGTACCGCAAGGACTCCTCCTCTGCCGCTGGGAGCGCCGGCTCGAGCAGGCCACCACCAGAGGCGGTTGATGCGATGATTGCCGAGCGAGGTTGCCGCGCGAGTTGCCGAGCGGCTTGACGGGAAGGTTGCCGAGCGGTTCTTTGCGCGAGAGGGCGAGAAATGAGGCTAGGACTAGGCGCATGCGGGAGGGTCTCAACGGTTGGTTCGCTAATCGAGGACTAGGCTGGAAGTCACTTGCCGGGGCCTTGTCGAGTTGCTACCGAACAGACGGTTTCCATCTCCGAGCCTCCCCTCCGTTCATCTTCGAGGATTCCCCCCCCGCCTCCACCGCCTCCCCCTCCCCCTCCCCGTCCGGATGTTTTTCTTGATCAAGATGAGGGGTTGTTACCTCTGGTCGAGCCCACACCGCCCCGAGAGAGACCCCACCGAGACGGGACTTGATCATCGGGCTCGATAGTTATTAGTTTTTTTTTTGTTCGGTAATTCGGTTTGTCTTGTCGGATGTTTGTTGACAATTTTTTTAAATTTAAATATTTGTTATCTTTTTTTTTTTAAGTCAAAAGGTTTTTTAAATTTAAATTTTATTAAAGAATAAACGGAGTTTATAATTTGTAATAAAAAAGATATGTTAATATTACACCAAAAAAAAAAAACAAATGTTAATAAATTTTGTAGCGGTTAAACCCTCAAACCGCTACAAAATATATTTGTCGCGGTTCATCTAGTTAACCGCTACAAATTTGAACTTCAAATTAAAAAATAAGCGCCTAAACTTTCAAACGGTCATCATTTTGTAGCGGTTTTGATGTAGCGATTTTTGTAAACCGCGACTAGTTTATGGCGCGATTTTTCAATTCAAATTTGTAGCGGTTCATTAACCGCGACAAATTTGAGCTGAAAAATTATCGCGGTTGCTGTCGCGGTTGTTAACCGCTACAAATGTTCCCCGTTGCATTTAAAGATCTCAAGTTATGGGATGAAAGTAATTAAACATTGTCTCTACATTAATATACTTTCTTTGCTTTGTTTACTACGAGATGGATAAATCATGGATCAAGATGCGTAGTTCTCCGTATATTTAGCGGGATTAAATAAGTTCTTAGATTTCGCCTTCTCTCACGCTAGCGTTAATGGCAAGATCGTGTGTCCTTGTTGTAGATGCAAGTTTAAGAAGTGGCAAACACGAGAAGGTGCTATGGAACATCTTCTTATTAAGCCTTTCCCGAGAAGCATATACATTCAGGGTGTTCATGGTGAGGAACGTGGTATGAGATATGGGGATCATCTTCCTCAAACCTCACAAGTAGGAAATCAACTGCTACCTCAAGATGATCCGGTTAATGATCTTTGTTCGCGATGCTTTTGGTGTTCAAGACGACAACTTCACAGCGAAGTGCGGGGTCTGAACCAGTTTTCACACACGGGAATGAAGCGGCTCGGGAATTTTTCAGCCTCATGGATGAGAGCGATCATCCTTTGTATCAAGGTTGTCGAAATACTCAAAATTATCCTTTCGATCAAATTGTACCATATCAAGTGCATGTGTGGGATCACTAATAAGGCGATGTCGATGTTGCTGGAATTACTACGAGATGCTTTCCCTGACGTGGACATTCCCACAACCTTCTACGAGGCCAAGAAGATAATCAACAGATTAGGATTGGACTACGAAAAAATCGATGCCTGCCCCAACGACTGCATGCTTTATTGGGGGGAGGACGCTCGGAGGGAGACTTGTAAGAAGTGTCACACTTCGAGGTTCAGGACTGTTCAGAAGGGAAAAAAGCAGAAGAAGAAACCCACAAAGATTCTAAGGTACTTTCCTTTAAAACCTCGCTTACAAAGATTGTTTATGTCGTCTAAGAAGGCAGTGAGCATATGAGGTGGCATGAAGCCGACAAGAACAAAGATGGTAAACTCGAGACATCCACGAGATGGTGAAGCGTGGAAAGCGTTCGACTCGAGACTTTCTGATTTCACGGCGGACCCTAGAAATGTTCGTCTTGCTTTGGCGACCGATGGTTTCAATCCGTTTGGGAATCTTAGCACAAGTTATAGTATATGGCCGTTGTTTTGATACCTGACAACTTGCCCCCTTGGATGTGTATGAAACAAAGCTCCTTCATTATGTCAATGATCATTCCAGGCAAAAAGGCACAGGAAATGACATCGATGTGTATCTACAACCGCTGATCAATGAGTTGGTGGAGTTGTGGAATGTAGGCGTGGAGACGTATGACGCGCACGAGAAGACACTGTTCAACTTGCGTGCGGCGTTGATGTGGACTATCAGTGACTTCCCTGGACTGGGAACATTATCCGGGTGGAATGTGCATACCGGCCTTGCGTGTCCGGCTTGCAATTTTGACTCTGACTCAGTGCGCCTTCCCCACAGTCGTAAGTGGTGCTTCATGGGTCATCGGAGGTTTCTCGATCGTACGCACAGGTTTAGGTTGCAACGCAATCGTTTCAATGGGCAACAGGAAAAAAAGAGGACCTCCTCGCATATTATCCGGTGCAGAGATCATAGAGCAGCTTGTGGATGTTGATTTTGAGTATGGGAAAAAAGACGATCCAGCAAAGGCAGGGACAAAGACGGTCAGGGCTTCTGGTTCCGTGACCCAACAATGGCGGAAGATAAGCGTATTCTTCGCTCTTCCGTATTGGAAAGATAATTTGCTCCGACACAGTCTGGATGTCATGCACATTGAAAAGAATGTGTGCGACAATGTGTTGCACACGATTATGAACGAACCAGGCAAGTCAAAAGATCATCTTCAAGCGAGGAAAGATTTACAGGAGATGGGGGTTCGTGCGAGACGCGTGGCCGGATGAGCATGGCAGATTTCAACCGGCAAAATTCACCCGACAAAACCGAATAAGGAAATCTTCCTCGCCACTTTGAAGAAAATAAAAGTTCGACGGGTATTCAAGCAACATTTCACGATGTGTGGACGTACAGGCTCGAAAGGTTACTGGGCTGAAGAGTCATGACTCACATGTGCTTATGCAGCAGTTACTTCCGCTGGCCATAAAAAATACATTGCCTCTCGATGTGTCGATCGTTTTGGTCGAGCTTTGTACTTTCTTTCGGAAGTTGTGTTCCAAGGTGTTGATCGTGGAGGAGCTCGACCAGCTGCAACAGCAAATCATTCTTTATTTGTGCCATTTGGAGATGATCTTTCCTCCTTCATTTTCACGGTCATGGTTCACTGACAAGTACACCTTGTTCACGAAACAAAGCTTTACGGCCCGGTTCACTACCGATGGATGTATCCTATTGAGAGGTACTCTTTTAAAATTAATTACTTCAGCATTATATTACTTCCTAGTCGCATGTTTAACCATTGATGTATCGACATCTTTCCTCATTACTTTATAGGTTTCTTGGGAAACTAAAATCTTACGTGAGGAATAAGGCGTGGCTGAAGGTTCAATAGCGAAGGTTATCTTGGGGATGAGGTCTTGTATTTTTGTTCAGGTACTTTGATGACATTGAGACGTCATTCAACCGACCGCCTCGTGTGGACGATTGTCGAGCGAGCGAGTCAGTCATCGGCTTGAGTTGTTATTCCCTCGTGTTGGTAAACCAGTTGGCGGATGTGAGAACTTCAAACTCACGGCACTTGAGAAGTTTCAAGCACATAGACATGTCTTGATCAATTGCACTAAAGTTGAACCGTACCTTCAGTAAGGATTGCACAGATATATATATATATATATATATATATATATGTTATCCTATATGTTTCCTAACATTTTATAGGCACATTTCTTGCTCGTCATCGCATGTTTAATTGCGGGAATTCGGGAGTCATGTGAAGCGTCGGCTAAGGATCCGTACACGAGACATCCTCCGAAATTGATAGAAAGGTCCACGAGAGAATTCCGGGGTTGGTTTAGGAGGAGAATAATAAATGACCACAACCCTCACTCACCGGCATTGAGCTCTCGCAATCGGCCCGCTTGACCACGCCCAAAGATTTACGGCATACAATGTCAATGGCTTCAAGTTTTGCACGGTTTCACGAGATCGGGGATTCTTGACCCAAAACTTCGGGTGTATATGGCACGTTTGGGACGAGGAGTTATGCGAGCGCGTGTGATGGGAACATGCGGTTCGGTGACGTCCGTATTATGGAAAAGCTGGTTGATGTGGTCGGGATAACTTACCAAGGCCTTTTCTCGTGACGTTGTTCAAGTGTTTGTGGGCGAATACGACAACGTCCGGGGACTCACGGCCCGACGACTTAGGCATCACATCGGTGAATTTCTCCGGCCTATTCACATTGGTCGGTCCCGAAGATGACAAGCCGTATATTCTTGCCTCGAGGCCCATCAGGTTTATTATGTCGTCGATGAGAGGCATAGGGATTGGAATATGGTGGTTCATTTAAAGCCTCGGGACCTTTACGACATGGGCGATGGTGAGAACGTCGCGTACGATTGTGAGCCGCTCCAGCCTGCCAGTTTCGAAAACTTTTTCCCAGACGGCGATGACACTTTACCTATAGTTCGGTACGTTTTTTAATATACGCAATATGAAATTTAAAAATAGCATTTCACAAAAGTTTTATATATGTCTTATTCCATATCCAACTCACACGTAACTTTTTATAAAAACTTTCTTTGTAGGGATCTTGACGAAGATTGAGAAGAAAAATTATCACTACTCTTCATTTTCCTTTTTTTTTTTAAAAAAAAAAACCCCAAAAAAAAAAAACATTTGTAGCGGTTAATAACCGCCACTAATAACAAAATAACCGTTGCAAAATGCAACCGCTACAAAAAATAAAACGAAACCGCTACTAAAATAAACCGCTACCAAAAACCGACACCTTAACCGCTACAAATTGATGCGCGAGATCAAAATAAATACCCCACCAAACCACATTCAATATGCTTGAGTTCTCTTTTTCTACACGCGTTTTCTCCCGTCTTCTCTCATATTTTTGCGTTTTCTCAACGAGAGGTGTTTGAATGAGGTAAGTGTCACTCGGCTTGATAAAATCTAGTGATTATCGAAATATTTGTTTTTTGTTCTATCTGTTGATATTAACTTCTCTTATTTTACAGGTGGATTTTGTCGGATTTTTAACTTTTTTCCTACTTTCACATACTTATTCTTCGATCTACTTTCCCACTTTTTTTTTTTTTCTATAATTCGTTTTATATTAATGAACTCATAAATTTTTCTTATTATACTCATATATTCTTTTTGTTTTACATATCTATAGTAATCTTATACAATCGAATATCATATTTTAATATCATTTATTTTTAATAAAAATATAAATGATTAATAAGAATGGTTAAAAATATTTTTTTTTTTCAATTTCATTCATTTGTAGCGGTTACATAACCGCTACAAATAACAAAATACCGAGGCACCAAAACAAGTTTTCAAACAAATAACGTCAATTTTTGTAGCGGTTCTTTAACCGCTACAAATATAAAAATAAAAAATAGCGGCAAAACTTTTTTAAAAAATAATGGCCGGAATTATTTGTAGCGGTTTTCGACCGCTACAAATATTTTGGCGGTAAAATTTTTTCCCAGATATTTTGGACTATTTAGTAACGGATATATAACCGCGACAAAATTTATTCATTTTGTCGCGGTTTTTGTACCGCGACTATTGTGCAAATAAGCTTTCAGTTTAGCCTTATATAGTGGCGGTCAACTAAAACCGCTACGGTTATTACGGTTTATGTGGTTGTAGTATAGCGGTTTATGTGGTTGTAGTAGCGGTTTTTTTTTAACCGCTACAAATGTGACCCTTTGTTTGGTCGATTTTGTAGCGGTTTGTGTAAATCCTATTAAGTGACAAATGTTGTTTGTCGCGGCAAAAACCGCTACAAATGAATTTACAATGATCACGAGTTTATCGGTGACTCGATTTTAACCGCTACTAATGACCCATCTTTTTTTTGTAGTAAACACACATTTTTTTTAACAAATAACTAACTAAATAAGTTTCCTTAATATTCAAAAATTATTTATCTAACTCAAACATGTTACTCTTCAGAAGTAGTTTTGGCAGATTCACTATTCCTATCCACTTTTATGAAGAGTTTGATTTCAAAGTTGATGGAATATTATATAGAGGTTCTAAGACACCCTTGTGGGCGTGTGAGTGTGAGAGTGAGAGTGAGATGTGTGGATTTGCATGCTACTTTCAAAGTTTGGCATTGCATTGAAGCATCAAGAGTCTATTTGAATGGCAAGGATTACAATGAAAATTTAAGGGAAATAATTATCAGGTCGATCCTAAAGAATGAATATAGTCCCAAAACATCTCAACAAGTGAGCCGCATGGATTTCTTACATCTAAATTATCATTACATGTTGCTCACTAATTGTTTCACTTTCTAGTTATTACATTCATTTACTTCATAGAAATTTTCCTAAATTTTAAAAGTTGACTTTAGGTATTTTGAACTTTCGTTAAGTGCTCGTCTAGGAAGTACAAAAAAAAATGCCTTTTAAGCACTTTCCAGCATGATGTTAAAACAAAATTCTTTTTACATACTTATTTTGAATATAGTAAAATCACTTCTAAAAAGTTAAAAGAAATTGTCACTAAATAGTTTGGAACCAACTAGCTAGTATAAATATATATTGGGTGAAAGTGCATATTTGACAACCAACTATTATCTGAGGAGCGTCTGGCACAAATAATTATTGAGGGGACCAAAATCGCCAATCAACAATTAAAAAGTGAAAAAAAAAACACCAAATAACTATTAAAAGTGAAAAAAAAACACCAAATAACTATAAACAAAAAACAACTATCACAATTAAGTTAAAATATGAGGCATCGGCGTTGGACGGTGGCAGAAAAGCTGGAGAAAAGAGCGGTTAAGCCTTCTTGTTGGAAAAGGAAAACACCAACAGAGATGGGTCCCATGGAAGCAAGCATTGTGGCATCGAAGGGATGGAACCAGGGTGCAAGGTGCGTACCAGTCGAACGCTGTGGACTACTGGATGAGTTCAAGAGGGTGAGTGAAACACCTAGCAACAATAGAAGCTTTGGAAATGCCGACGTCGGTGATACTGTGACAGTCAATGGAAGACGGAGACACTAGGACGGTGACGAGGTAATAGTTCGTTGGCAAATTTGCTCCAAATTGTGTTTTTTTTTTTTCAGTTTTTAATTGTTGATTGGCAATTTTGGTCCCCTCAATAGTTATTTGTGCCAGACGCTCCTCGGGTAATAGTTGGTTGGCAAATTTGCACCTTGATCCGTATATATTTGTGCATTCTTTCCTTATTCCTAATCTATCTAATCTATTTGCAATAAGGATGAATGCATGGCCCCCAGTTGTTCCACAATTATTGTGACGATAATGCGCTCAGAAAGAGTTACCAGATAGTTTCATTCTGAAACAAAAGTGCCACAATCAAACTCAAAAGTAGAATATGTTGAAATTTGAGGGAAAACTTCTAAAATATTGTTATAAATCTTGAATAAAGTGTATATATGATGAGCCTTTGTATAGGCAAGCCTAAAGATCTGATTTAATCTAATCAAATTAAAAAAAAAAAAAAATCAAAATAACTAAGATATAATGTCCTAAGAAATAAAATTTATATATGATCATAAGATTTAATAAACATTAAAGAATAAAAAAAAATCCTAATAATAAAATAATGATATTCTAAAATATCTTGAAACAATATCGAACACTCCCCTTGTTTCAAAGGGCACCAAATTTGTCCTTTCTTTTTTGAGACTTCAAACTTACTCTTCAAAATCTTCCATGCCTCTATAGAAGTCGCTTGTAAGTTATAACCTCAACCCATTAATAGTGATAATCTCTTTATTTGAGTGGTCATTTGGCTAAGAAAGCTCCCTTATAAATAGGAGGTTGTTAGTTTAATCATGCTTGCAACTTCAAGCCCTTAGTGTTGACCCCTTTAATTCAAAGGAAAAAATGCTGGCATTTTGCCAACTTAAGCTCGCAGGCCTGCTAGTGCACCTCTTTTTTTTTTTTTTTTTTTTTTTTTAATGTTTTAAAATAGTTTTTGGATTTTCAAATTTAATTATCAAGTTTAATAGGATAAATTCAAGTTTCTTCTAGATTTTCATAAAATTATATAATTAAATTAACTCCAAAACTTGTAAATATACACATATTAGCAATTTTACATAATTATTCTATTAATATAAAAATGATAAATCAAACATGAAGTCAAATTCCTTAATTACATAAAATGAGGCTACATATTTAAATTAAGTGCAAAAAAAATATACTATTTTCTTTAGTTGATTCTTTCAATCTACTTTCATTAATTTGAAAGTTAAGAGCTTCAACGACGTGCCCTCACATGTTAGAGTTCAAAGTTTTAACTTCTGAGAGTTCATTCACTTGTATATCTTTCAGATTTTTTTTTTTTTTTTTTTCACAGTTTGATTTCAAAGTTGTGGGAGTCTTGAGAGTGAATTATTCCAAAATAAAAACACCTTTTGGGGGTGAGAGCAGTGAATATTTGCAAACTAAGTTTGAAGTTTGGGATTGCTTAATTTAGACGTAGTTTATTTAAATCTTGTAGTCATTATAATGAAAATTTCCAAAGCTAATTTTAGGTGTTGTACGTAGTTTAAATAGTTTTTAACGAACCAATATAATTTTTCTTCTTTATTCATCCCTTTTTTTTTCTGTCTCATATATTTCATCTACTCTTGGTTATTTTTCTAGTTCTTATGGTTTGTTTTATTTCTGTACACATTTTGCAAGTTTTCAATCCAACTCCCATTTTGAATGATAAGCCATCCTTTCATTTTTATCTAAATATTAAAATATAACCATGATAAAAGAAATTAAATAAACAACCAATACTATATAGTCTGTCATTGACCATAAAAGGCACTTGGGAGCTTTAATAATAAGGTACATGATATATATTTCTTTCATCTTCTTATAATAAGCTTTATGCGATTTGGACAAACTGAAGAGCAAGAGGACCACCACCCTCCGGAGGAAACTGAAGAGCAAGAGGATTATTACCCTCCAGAGCCACCAGAATCCTGCCATTCCCAGTTAATTGACAAAAAACGCCACAGTTCAGCCTACAATTAGGACACACTTGTGTGGGACAATATTGCATATTATAGATTCCTCCGAACCTTGTTGGCACAATCCTGAAATAGTTACTATAATCACCAACTCGAAAGGTATTGCCTATCAGAATATGTAGGAAACTGATCAGAAAACGCGGAAGCGTATCGTACCACGCGATGTAGGAAAAGAGAAACCTTCATCGTTTTGCTTACCTGGATATTGAAGAGTTATCGAAAAATTCTCCACGAGCAAACCTTGTCTACGAACAACGGTCCTCGTATACAAACGGTCCTCGTGCGATCTATGATTGATCTCCCGGACTATCTCTCGAGGGGATGAGATGGTTGTGTGGGCAACCGTTCAGATGATGAACGTACGCCTCTAGGTTTTGTTTCGATGAGAGCCTCCTAACTATTTGTGCGGCCGTATCTTTTCAAGCGGCGAAAGTTAGTTTATATGCTACTACACCCAAGACCTAACCCTAATCCACATGGGCCTTAGAGTTCTTGGGCTGTAGTCTCAATTAAGCCTTATTGGGCTTAAGTGACCAAAGAGCACATTAACCCAACAATCTCCCACTTGCTCTTTAAGATACTAACTTGAGTTCGTAAACCCAAGACCATATAGCCCATAAGCCATCATCATCGATAATATACCCCATCCCTTGTCTCAAGCTAGCTTGGGGACCTACCATTTGTCATTCATCAAGGCTCATGATAATCTGAGAAGATTATCTAGTTCGGTGCTACTCCACTAAAAGCCCGAACGTGATCTCCAAGAACAATGACACTTATAACAAGAATATGCACTGCCCCTTTATAGAATGTCTATAATTTGATTGTCTAGTTTTACGTAACCCAATCAATTATTTATTCCCTTGACTTTGATAGTTTCTCTAATGGATTACATGCACGGCGCGGTGTCTTCAATATCCAGTCTTTGAAACATATCAAAGGGACATTTCCTATAAATTCCTTGTTGTTTATCTCATAAACACCGATAACCAAATAGTCTCAATCCCAAAATACCGAGTTGTTGGCCGTCATATAGATCAAACCTCACCCGTTGGTAAATCAAAGAATGAAAACTATTCGACTACTGTTTAAAATAAACTCGGGATTAAGAGCAACTACATAACTATAGTTATCTAGAGATTTGATTCCTTATGACAGAAAGAACAACCTTAATCAAATCTCTCATTGATCCATTCAATGTGAGCATTAACTCACACCAATGTTTTATAATGATTCGGACAAAACCATTTCATAAAAAATTGCAGCCTAAATAAAGTGCCCAACTTAATTTAATAGATGTGAATCATTTCATCAATTGTGAGAACCTATGACCATGTCCTCTATGAAAGTATTCATATGATCATATACTCCACAATTTATCCGGACCTTAGAGTTTGTAAATAGTGTGCAAAATAAATGAAAAACAATACTCCATTTATTAACATTCGAGAAAAGAAATGCAATGTCATAATGTCATGCTCAAAAGCACAAAATAACAAAGTAAAATAACAAGCGCCTAAAGCTACGGCAAATCGGAATCCTCCTAAGACCCATAGATGAAACATGCCTCTCGAACACACGCTCGGGCAAACTCTTAGTAAAAGGGTCGGCGAGATTCTCGTCGATGCTATCTTTGCTACCTTTGTATCTCTTCTTTTAATTATTTCTCGGATCAAGTGGTATTTCCTCTCTATGTGCTTCTGTCTCTTATGACACCTTGGTTCCTTGATCTGCGCTACCGCCCATTTTGTTGTCACGGTAGAGTGTGATAGGACAATTTACACTGGTATCACACGAAGATCCGTTAGGAAATTCTTTAACCATGCAGCTTCCTTTGCGGCCTCGAAGCGCTACATACTCGGCCTCTCTGGCGAAGTCGCCACACATGTTTGTTTTACACTTCTCCAACAAATGGCACCGCCATTAAGGGTGTACACATATCCCGAGGTGGATTTTCTTGAGTCAATATCTCCTTGGAAATCCGAGTCCGTATAACCAATGGTTTCAAGACTCCCACTTGAGTAGACCAACATATAATCTCTCGTTCTCCGTAGGTACTTGAGTATATGTTTAACCGCTACCAGTGTTGCTCTCCCGGTCCGATTGGTACCGGCTTACTACTCCCGTGCATAGCGGATATCTGGTGCAGTACATAGCATAGCATACATGAGACTACCTCTGCTTTGAAGCATAAGGTATCCTACTCATGCGTTCTCTGCTCGCTCGGGAGTTTGAGGAGATTGCTTCTCGAGAGAGATGAATCCCATGCCCGAAGGGTATAATTCCCCTCTTTGAATTCTCCATGCTAAACCTGGCAAGTATTTTGTCAATGTATTGAGCCTGGGATAATGCCAAAACCCTGTTCTTCCGGTCTCGCAAGAGTTTAATACCAAGAACATAATTGGCTTCCCCAGGTCCTTCATATCAAAATGTTTGCTCGGCCAGGTTTTTATGCCCAACAATACCTCGTATCATTTCCGATAAGGAGTATATCATCCACATAAAGTACCGGAAAAGATACCGCATTACCTTGGATCCTTTTATACACACACGGCTCATCGGGGCTTTTCTCAAAGCCATAAGACTCAATGGCTTGATCAAATCGATGTTCCATGATCTGGATGCTTGCTTAAGTCCATAAATGGACCTCTGCAACTTGCATACCATTTCTTCTTGCCCTTTGGTACGTAAACCCTTTTGGTTCTTTGCATATAGATTTCATCTTCCAAATTTCCATTTAGAAAAGCAGTTTTGACATCCATCTCGCCAAATCTCATAATCAAGATTGGTGCCCATGACTAAGAGAATCCGAATAGACTTGAGCATGGCAACCGCGAAAAGGTTTCATCATAATCCACTCCTTCTCTTTGGGAGTACCCTTGCGCCACCAATCTAGCTTTGAAGGTTTCAACCTTCCCGTCCGATCTTCTCTTTCTCTTGTAAATCCACTTACACCCAATGGGTCTTACCCCTTTAGGTGCATCTACAAGAGACCAAAGCGAGTTGGAATACATAGAATCCATTTCACGATTCATAGCCTCGAGCCATTCCGAGCATCAACATCTCCTAGTGCTTCGTCATAACTCGTGGGATCACCATCTTCTGCGATGATGTCATCCTGATTTGACTCACCCAATAAGAGATATCTTGCAGGTTTACGAATCAATCTCCCACTACGACTTTGTCGCACTTGATGTCGTGCATCTACGGGGGTCCACATTTTGTGGGTTGACAACTTCTAGATGAGGACCCTCATTAAGTGGATCAACTAATTCATGATTTTGTTCTTCATTTAGTTGAACATCATGCTGAACTTCGGTTCGTCTGCGGTTCCTGTGTATGTTGGATACATTTTCCCCTCTTTGAACAACCACAAGAACAAAAGCTGGAACCCCTTGAGGTTGTGGTGAAACTTGATCTGAGACCAGCTCATCAAGAATAACCTTACTTCTTGGCTTATAGTTTGTCATATAGTCCTCCTCTAAGAAAGTCGCGTGAGTGCTCACTATGACCTTCTTTTCTCTTGGACTATAAAACAACCAACCTCGGTTCCTTTAGGATAGCCTACAAACATGCATACTTGACGCGAGTCCATCTTGTCCGGTTTTTGTTTCAAGACATGTGCCGGAGCACCCCAAATTCGAATATGATTCATGGTGGGCTTACACCCTTTCCACAATTCAATTGGTGTCGTTGAAATCGACTTGGACGGAGCTAAGTTCAATAGATACATATTTGTTTCTAAGGTATATCCCCGAATGAATCGAAAGTGATGAATAGCGAGCATAGATCTTGTCATTTCTAAAAGGGTTCTATTTCTCCTTTCAGCAACTCCATTTCTTTGGGGTGTCCCTAGAGAAGATAATTGCGAAACTATCCCCTCCTTGGTCGGGTAAGACCGAACTCTCCGGATAGGTATTCACCCCTCGATCGGATCGAAGAGTCTTAATTTGAACACCTAGATGCTTTTTCGCCTCAGCCTTGAACTCTTGGAATTTTCCAAAAGCTTCGGACTTGTGACGCATCGTACACATGTCCAAATCTAGAGTAATCATCGTAAATGTGATGAAATCGATACCCGCCTCTGGCTTGGACATTTATTGGTCCACACACATCAGTATGTACCAATTCCAGCTGAAGTGTGGCACGTTTTCCCTTGGCCTTGAAAGATCTTTTGGTCATTTTACCCTCTAAACAGGATTCACACACCGGTATCGGCTCAAAGTTCAGGGATTTTAAAATCCCACTTTTGACCAAACCTTGGATCTGTTAGAGTTAATATGACCCAATCTCAAATGCCAAAGATAAGTTTCATTGGAAACTTTTCTTTTCTTTGACGAATTGATATGCTCAACATTTTTTAATTCAACATGATTAACTTCACGGGGAATAGGACTAAGGAAATAAAGGCCATTAAACTTTACACGAGAACAAATAAAAGAAGATGAACTTCTTATTGAAACCGAGGAATGTTGAACTGTCAAACCATGTTTATCTAAACAACTAACGAGAAATTAAATTCCTCTTAAAATCGGAATAAATAAACAGTCTTCTAAAACCAAAGTTCTATAATTATTAAAAGATAAAACAACTTGTCCCACTACTAGTGGACATAATAAGTGCCATGTTCCAAGCTTCAAATCTCGTTGTCCTTTACTCACTTTGGCAAGCTTTGTTTGAACCACTCGCAAAGAGTAACAAACATGGTTAGTGGCTCTGAATCAACGATCCATTTGTCATCGTGATTCTCCACTAAACAAGCCTCAATCACATTTAAATTACCCATACCTGGTTTATTCATTTGTGGGCAATCTTTCTTTCAATGCCCCTTTTGTCCGCACTTGAAGCACTTGCCTTTTGGCTGCTTCATTGCAACTGTTTTGGCAATTGGAGTACCTGATTTCTTCTTTTTCTTGTTCTTGTTCTTTCCCTTGGGTTTCCCCTTAGGTTTCACAGAACTTTCACTAACAAACAATGCACTTCCTTGCTTGACTAGAGTCGCTCAAGACTCTCAAGCTCGTGCATTAGTTGAGTGAGGTCAAGATTCATTTTGTTCATATTATAATTCATCTTGAATTGGTTGAAGTATTCGGGTAGTGATTGTAAGAGAAGGTCAACTTTTACTTCTTGTTCAAACTTGATACCATGGTCATCAGCATTCTTGAAGTTTGCTATCATTGTTAGACAATGATCCCGCACACTTCCTCCAGACATGACTATCTTGGTGACTGAATTCAGCGCATTTTGCCTAGCGAAGGCGCTAGGTGTAGCAAACATGGCATCAAGAGTCCGGAGCATTGTTGCTCCACTCGAATTATGTTCATTTGCTCCACGAAGGTGATGGCGAGATCTGGCCAAAATGTAGCAATGACCGACACATTCGCCTTCTCCCATCTATCCTTCTCCCGCGAAAACGAGTCCGAATTGCATCGGACACATCTGCAGAGTGCGGCACTGGCATAGGGGTAGTGAGAACAAAGTTGAGCTTTTCATATTGAAGAACAATATCTAAATTGGTTCTCCATTGTTTGTAATTTGTACCATCCATAGGCTTTTGGCTCAAGATTGTAGCTAAAGGATTGAATGAAGACATTTTTCGAAAATAAGGAAAAACACACTAATTTCAAACTTTAAAATTAACAACAAACAGAAATATCGCTAGTAGATTCTAATAACTACTATTCGTTTATTGTTTAACAATCCATTAGTTATTTTACAAGACTTACGATGGGCAAGATTCTTGTAAAACTAATATTGTTAATTTGGGCCTTGGTTCCATTGTCGAGCCTCGATAGGAGGGTTAATAATTTTACCAAAGTTGAATGTAATTAACCATTGTTTACTTTCAAAATTATCTTTAGTATCCAAGTGTTGCCGACGATGGGCCGTACAAAACTTTACTAAAATTTTGAAAATATTAGGGTTTAATCTAGCGAAATCCGATCATCCTTATCCGATGGGGCTTAGGCGACAACCATTTCACTAATAAACCCACAATGGGGCCCGTAGGTTTTAAAATTAAAAGCTTAATTTAAAACCTTCACCCATTCAATATTTTAAGTTTAGAATTTTTAATTTCCAAGAATTTTTTCATTTTAGAATATTACGTGAGATTAACATCTTAATTGAAATCATTAGGTACTTTAAAATCCAGTCATGATTGGCGAGAATGAGCTTCACATGATCATTTTAAATAACCCACAAGATATTCTCAAAAATACAATTCTCTTGGGAAATTTGTTAGATTATTTATCTGGATAACCCAAATAATCTCTCATAATAACTATCATACTAGTCGATTGAAAAAACATATTAGTTATCATGCATTTATGACATGTGATTATGCAACAATATGGCATCTTCCTATTCTATATTGCATGTTATTTCAAACATCACGTTAATCGTACATATAATTCATACAATCCAAGAAAAGCATTAAATTAATTAAGCAAATAACTTTAATCCATGGTTTTCCTAAAAAAAAAAAAAAAAAAATTTAAAAAATTTTACAACTTTGGAATTTCTCTTTTGTCCCGCCCATAGGATTTATCTGAAGCCCCTTCAGGGTATCTATGAGCCCAAAAGCCCAAAAACCCAATCCTTGGCTAGAAGCCCTAGGACACAAAAGAGGAACCCTAGCCTTCGCCTCTGCCATGCAAGCAGCCGAAGTCATCTAAGCACGAAACTCCAGGGGAAGCACCGGCACGGAGAGACGATCAAACAGCCGCCGGAAACACCTTAAAAGGGTGGCCCACGCGCCCTCACGCGCCGGCCGTTTGCCGGCGCGTGATGGCTAAGCGCAGCCACTTGTGGAGGCGCGTGGCGGCGCGTGGGTTGTCCTTTGGCGGTGTTCCGACCGCCAAGTTGTTCGTCTTTCCGTCCTCTTTCCATCCATATATGGTTTGTCCAAATCCGAGATCCGAAGTCCATGAAAAGTGTCGTACGGTGTTGTTTGCTCATATTCTTCGCGTTTCTTGATCTCCAACTTTTACGAATTCGAAAAATACATAGAAATTCGAAAGGAAATCATAAAAACAGCAAGGAGGAAACCTAATCATATGGGATTAGCCTCCTTGTTACAAATCAAGAATTACACGAGAGAATCTAACCATGGATTAAAGTATTCATATGATTTATAAACGATAACTACTATGAAACAAATAACAAATATAGAAACAGATGCCATCCTTTCAAAAATAATTTTCGAAGATAATCACATGAAATTTCAAAACTCGGTTCTTTCCCTCATCGCTATTGGCTCTGATGCCAATTGTAGGAAACTGATCAAAAAACGCGGAAGCGTATCGTACCACGCGATGTAGGAAAAGGGAAACCTTCATCGTTTTGCTTACCTGGATATTGAAGAGTTATCTGAAAAATTCTCCACGAGCAAACCTTGTCTACGAACGGTCCTCGTATACGAACGGTCCTCGTGCGATCTATGATTGATCTTCCGGACTATCTCTCGAGGGGGATGAGATGGTTGTGTGGGCAACCGTTCAGATGATGAACGTACGCCTCTAGGTTTTTGTTTCGATGAGAGCCTCCTAACTATTTGTGCGGCCGTATCTTTTCAAGCGGCGAAAGTTAGTTTATATGCTACTACACCCAAGACCTAACCCTAATCCACATGGGCCTTAGAGTTCTTGGGCTGTAGTCTCGATTAAGCCTTATTGGGCTTAAGTGACCAAAGAGCACATTAACCCAATAGAATAAGCCTTCTTCATTGGTCGGGTTAGTGTCGCCCCCATCCATTGCGTTGATTGACCGCATAGCGTGGTGTTGGCGGCGAACGGAACCTCATGTCGTGGTTCACCTTCACAAAGTTGTTTTCAACATATGACAAGAAAGTCACCGGTGTGCCTAGGTCGCTTCGCCCTAAGTTGGTGTTGACCTGGCCGACATAGAGAGGGCAAGAAAGGTTGAGGATGATGATAGTAAAGCCGCCGCCGAAGTTTGTTTCACGGGGTGGATGTAATATTAATACTCAACTCCGCTTTCAACAGTGGTCGCCGTTGGTATCGAGCACGGAGGCGTTTTGAAATTGGGATAGGGCTGACGTGGCCATCGGGAGAAGCCATAATGCGAGGCAATTGAGGACGGAACTTGAAGTAGCCAACTTCTTCATATTGATTCTTCTTATACAAAGGGTTTTTGAGTATGGATCTGTGTGTGATTATTGTGTTTAGTGGAGAAGGGAAAAGGTATTTATAACGACATGGATAGGGTTTTCTTGTGATTAATTAGTCGTATATGTAAACATACATATCACACTTTAATTTGACTTTTAATCTGAAAAACATAGATTTTTTTTTTTGTCCTGGAAAACTCAATTTTTTGACAAATTTAGGGTTTTCTAAGATTAATTTCCACATGTTAACTTATACTTTAGATCTTAATAGTTATTCATTGAGTAATTTTTAATTTTTTTAAAAAAAAATAGCGGTGCAAAGTTTAAGTGTAGACTAGCTTTTTTTTGCCATGAGTGTGTAGACTAACCATAATTGGGATGAGTATTATTTTGAGCTTGTGAATTACTCTATTTGATCCTAATTATAAGACCTAGTTGACCTTTTTGGAGAGATTAAGGAAGTTAATTAAATTACTTTAGAGCATTTTTATTTTTATTTTTTCTTCAAACTAATTAGTTTGACTAATTAATAAACTAATATATAATCTAAGGATACACAACAAATGCAATGATTAAGTAATTTATTTAGCTTCCTTAATTTCTCCAAAAAAAAGTCAACTAGGTCTTATAATTAGGACCGGAGGAAGTACTATAATATCATCATTACCATTTTTTGTGGTGAATAAGGCCATTTTCGGTAATATTACCATTTTCATGATAAATGATATTAAAGTAAAGGAGCAAAAAGACACATGTGTTTTACCCTTAGGACCGCCCAACACCAAATACTTTTTTTATGTGCAAAACTACACATGAACTTTCAAAAGTGAGACAAAAATACCATCACCATCAGATTGATTTAACAATTACTTTTTGTGGTGGGTCCCAAACTTATTTTCATTAAAATACCAAAATGCCCCTAATTTAAAAAAAAAAAAAAAAAAACACACACACACACACAAATACCCTCACCCTTCCTTCCAATTTCGATCGATCTCAGTTGTCAACACAAAAACCCCTCCCCCTTCCTTCCAAGCTCGATCTGGTCTCAGATCTAAGATCTCTTAACACAAAAACCCCTCCCCCTTCCTTCCAAGCTTGATCTGATCTCAGATCCGAGATCTCTCCTCCTCCCAACCTTGATCTGGTTAACTAATATATAATTTAAAAATACATAATATATGATATGGTTAAATAACTTATTTAAGTTCCTAATTTTTTTAAAGAAAGTCAATCCAGCCTTATAATTAAGACCGAAGTTAGTATTAGTCTTTTTCCTTAGCTGACAGAGTAATATAAATATAATTACGATGGATGAACATATTTTAAATAAACTACTAGTACTACATCCGATCCATAAGAAGACTTAGTTAACTAATTTGAGTAGATTAAAGAAATTAAATAGATACTTGATTATATCATAGATTACATATCGGTTTCTAAGTTAGTCAGGCAAATTAGTTTAAATGTTTGTAACAATAAAAGACACATGATATCTTATTTTCATCATATTATTCTACTACTCCCTCTGGTTTTTAATATAAGACATATTTACCTAATTTGATTAAATTAAGAAAGTTAGTTAAGTTAGTCAACATGATATGTATTTTCTAAAACACTATAGTCATTTTCCCTAATTTCGTCATTCCTTTTCCTCCTTAATTATTATTGAAAAGACATCAATAGAGATAAATTAAGAAAAAATTAATAAAAATAAAAATTATTTCTTATATTTAAGAATAATACCAATTCTTCAAATATATCTTATATTAATCACTGTATTAGGATCAATCAAGAGCCCCCAATCATATTCCCTAATAACAACGAGATCAATAATCCAAATATTAAACAACTCGATTCATAAACTATAATTATGATGACGATTATGCCATCCTTACAAACACAACAGAAGAGCATTACCATCCAAAGCCTCTAGAGTCGTTCCATTTTCACGTAACCCACCAATAGTCCCACAATCAAACCTACAAGTAGGACACACTTCTTTAGGACACCATCGAATATTATAAATTCCTTTCAACCGTGTCCCCACAATCCTAAAATAGTTACTATAATCACCATCACCATTTGTACCACCTCCGTCACAATAAGTGTTCTTCCACTCTTGATGTCCCGCTCGCCGACTTTCCATTTTGTTGATTGAACGCATATTGATGTGGCCGAGAACGCCACCTTGAAGTCCTCGTTCTCCCTCACGATGTTGTCTTCTCCGCGTACAATGTGAAGAACAGCGGCAGTCCTCCCCTACATCGTGTTAGATTTTCATGTAATCCCATGGGTTATGAATAAGAAGTCGCATCGGTTCACTATCGCCGGTCGCGTCGGTTCGCCGACAGGACTCCATCTGATTGTTTCATCGTCTATAAATAGACGTGCGTATGGCAGCAAAATTATCTTGTTTTTCTAAAACTATGCTCCCATACATATAGTTTAATGCATTTTGCCATAAGTTACATCCGTGCAATTCTGAAAGCAGACTCGTCGTGTTCGCTTGGGCTTCTAATTGAAAGTGCCATCATTATGAAGACGAAAAATCCGCTCTATCCTAGGAGACAATTGCTCATCATCCTTGGACATCCATATAGAGGGAGCAAAATTGTCTTAAGGACACAACGAAAGTTGGGCCCGGATTTCTTCATAGTTCATTAACATATTCGGCAGTCTAGTGAGTTTTTACTGGTTTTCTTCTTGTGCAGTAATATTGTTTGTTTACAGATTATGCATATTGATTACACATATTCTTATCATGGTGATATTTCTATATTGAAAGTAGTTTCACCGAACAATCTTAAGACAATTTTTGTTTGATTTGAATCTGTGTTAAAGTAAAACAAAGAATTGAATAATAGACACACTGTTTTTGATTTTGGGATATGCAAAAACTTATGAAGTACTACAACATGTTCTTTTTGTCATAAACTCGTGTATCGTATGTGTGTGTATATACAGTTTATGGTTCATAGCCGTATGCCTCCTTCGTTTGTTCCCCAAATCCTTTTATAGTTTTATGCGGTATAAAATTTGAGTATGAGAAGTAGATAATTTTGTTCAAAGTTGATTATCCACTCGTGTAATCGTTTCACGGCATATACCTATATATTTTATTTGAATGGATTTTTGATTTTGAAAATTTTAGAATTATGATTTCTCGTGGGTATATATATGTGGATTTGTTTCACATACGGATATATTAAAGTTCTAGGAAATTAGGACAGAAAGGGAATTTTGATTGCGTTTTTAATTGCGGTGTTTGGGTTGGTGGGTGTTTGGCCCTTATTGTTTTTGAAGTTGGGTCACTCAAAAAACAGTATTTTTAGACCATAAAAATGGTGTCATTGTGTAGATCTCAAAAAATGAAGAGATAGACACCAAAAACTTGAAAATCGACGTCGGAAACGTCGGTTTTGGCCGAAAGAAGTTCGACCCGACGTACGGATCAAGACGGCCGTGCGACCGACTGGAGGTAGGGGATGACACCCCAATCCCAAATAGCATATTTTATATTTGTGAGAGCCACCTATTTTCAATGAAATGACGCGTCGCAATTGGTAGAAGGTCAACCTTCAAGCTCCATCGTACCCATACGTTCTAGGTTCGAAGCCCCTCGGTTTCATTTTGTGCAGTGGTTGAAAATCATTGGTTTTTAAAAGAAAAATCGCAGAAACGCACCAGCACGTATCGAACCGGCATCCCTTCCCATTGAAATGAAACACCTTACCATAATATATTTAAAGTATAGTTAGCGTTGGGGCTCATATGTTGGGCATGATTGGTTTCTGTTTGGGCCGAAGTTCTTTAAATAAAAATATGTTAATTGCGGGCCCATTGCGTCCAAGATTATTGGACTTGATTTGGATATATTTTTATCTTTCTCTTTTACTATTTCTAAAACTTCTCACGGCTTTATCTTTATTGGTCCTACCATTATTGTGATTTTGTTTGACTTATCACTCTTATGGTAAGAATATAAAAGAGGGACGTGTTTGTACACATTTAATTATTTGAAAGGAAATTAGGCCTCATTTAATTATTGATTACTTGCACAGTAAATTTAAATCCGTTGAAAATTTGATAATCTTTAGTTAATAAATATATTAGATTTTATTGATAAGGTAGTTAATAAATATCCTACAATCTTTCCTTTAATGAGGAATTTGATGAATATTAAATTCATAAAGTGAAGATAATATGCCTTCATTTCATTTAGAGATTTTATTGATTTTATTAGATATTGTACAGATATGAATTGATTTCATACTTCTAGTTGCAGAAATTACATATATTTAATAGTTAATTGATGAGCCTTATTAAAAGCCCTAAATTTTAGGACGATATTTAATTAATTGGAACGGAAGGGAATTTAGTCTCGTTTAAGGCTTTATGATCAATGGAGATATTAATTTGTTTGATAATTTTTTATCTCCTATAATCTCTCCTAAAATCTTGTGAATCCTTTTAAATTAATAATGGCTGAACAAAAATGGTGATATTTGTGAATATCTTAGTCATATAATTTATTAAGAAGGATTTCTTATTTTCTATTGAAAGTAAATGTGGTACATTGTTAAATATTGTGTGTGACAAGCATATGACAGTGATATAAAAATTTGATCATTTATCTAGTGTAGAGATAAATGTGCTCTAATTTCTCATAGTATTATTATTTCTCTTGGTATAAGCATGCATGGTTTTATGTATTGGTAGAAATACAATTATAGCCTTGATTTTATAATTATGGATGGTTTTGTGGCTATGATTTTATGCTTTTTAAATATTTTGAACAACAATTATATGAATGTTCAATATTTAAGTTTTGGAATCAAGTGTGGTGGATTTATTAATCACCAAAGTGGTCAATTCTTTATGAATTATTTTAATTCCAAAAATTATGATAAGAGTATAGTTGATTTGTTAGTCACCAAAGTGGTTAATTCTTTGTGAATATTACAGTAATTTTTCAATTACCCATAACCTTGATGCTATGATATTATATTTGCATTGTGGGTGAATTGAAGTTTGTTATTATAAGGCGTTTATGATTTTTCAATTATAAGGTTGATTATTTGTCTTTATAATTATTGAAAATATATGTTGGTAGTTTTATTCAGATACCCAAAGATGATAAATATTTCTAGTTGGGGTATGCATCACTACTAAATTATGTGGAATCTTTATAGCATCATTGTGGTTGAATGTTATATATTGTAATAAATGTTGATTACATCTAGTTCACCACAGAAGTTATGGGGAGAAGCCATTTTAATGGCTAATTTTCTAATTAATAGAATGCCCCACAAAAGGATACAAAGTATACCCTACAAATTATGGAAAGGAAAGAGATATTCCTTGAAGTATTTGAAAGTGTGGGGGTGTTTGGCTAAGATTGTGATTTCTAAACCCAAAAGGTTGAGAGTCAAACCTAAGACAATGGACTATGTGTTTATTGGCTATGCACTTGACAATAGTGCAGATCAGTTTTTGGTCTGATGTATCAGTTATCCTGGTTAATACGGTTATTGAGTTAAGGGACACTATGTTCTTTGAGAATATATTTCCGTACAATAGGGGAAGTGAAGCAAGTGGTAATAATCATAACAATACTGTGCTATCGTAGGATACTACGACAAGTGATAATCCTATAGAGAAGGAACATAGACGTAGTACAACATAAAGGACCAAAATATCTTTTGGTCTTGATTTTCTTACCTTTTTGTTGAAAAATGAGCCTCGAATATGTGGAGAGCCTATGGGCTCCCTAAACCACCATTTTTGGAAAAAGGCTATTAATAGTGAAGTTGAATCCATTCTATCAAACTACACATGGAAATTGGTTGATTTTCCTCCGGCAATAAGCTTCTAGAAACTAAGTGGGTCTTTAAAAGGAAGATGAAAGCAGATGACACTATTGATAAGTATAAAGTTGGGCTGGTAGTAAAAGGCTACAGACAACATGAAGGCCCAAACTACCTTGATACCTATTCACCTATTACAAGAATTACATTCATTCGGATATTAATCGCATTAACAGCATTGAATGGGTTCGAATTACATCAAATGGATATAAAGAGAGCCTTCTTGAATAGTGAATTAGAGGAAGAGATATATCTAGAACAACCTGAGGGATTTGTTGTCTCGGGACAAGAGTGAAAAGTTTGTCGCATGATCAAGTCCTTTTATGGACTAAAGAAAGCCTCGAAACAATGGCATGCGAAATTCGATGAAGTTATGTTATCCTGACAAGTGTGTCTATTTTCCGAATATTGAAAATTCTTCCCTCGCAAAATCCAGAATTTGCGAGAGAAAAATGCATTTTTCTGTCGCAAAAGTGATTTTGAGGCCTATTTTTGCAACGAAGCTTAATCTACCGCAAACCAGTTTTGGGATGGAAAATAGCTTTTTTGCGAGGGAATTGTTCCACAAAGCAAAAAACAGTTTTTTTTTTTTTTTTGTAGTGATAGGTTTAGCCTGTTTATGTAAATATACTTAACAATGACTTAAATTTGAACCTAGACTTAAGTTTGAATTTGATTCATTTACTAAATAGGCTAGGCTACAAGTCGTATTAGGAGCCTAGCTTATTTTGGTAGCCGTGGACAACGTAGATAAATCGAAAAATAATAAAGCTAGATGCCAAGAGGTTATTATTCAAATGACACCTCACATGTGTCTGTGGGAGAAAAATGGCATATGCGTGGGTCCCAGTGTAACATCCCAAATTTTTGGACCTGAAGGTTGAAAATAAAATTGAGATAAGAAGGCTGCTAGCCAGTAGAGTCCAAAAGTCTTAAGCTTATTATGAGGAAAAACTTAAGATCATTATTAAAATTATTTTGGACCTTAAAAATTTGGGAAGATTATAAAATAATATTTCGAGGATATAGAAATATTATGGTGGAATTAATTATGGGAAATTTAATCTGGATAAATGTTAAAATTAATATTTGGAAATTAAGACTTAATTTTCCTTAATGAATTTCGAGAAAAGAATAAATTCAAGGAATACGTGGAAGGGATAAATTATGGCCTAAAATAATTATTGAAAATTAAGGCATATTTTCTCTTGAATTTTTGGGAAAAGAATAAATTCAAGAAAGGAATAATTTAGGCCTAAAAATTATAGAATTGTTATTTCATGGCCTTGGAAAAATTAATTGATAAAGAAAAACCCTTATATGAAATTAACGAGTTATTTATAGAGTTAATCTAATATTTACAATTTAAATAAACAAGCAACCCACAACTCATTTCACAGCCCACCACGTAACAATGAAGATCATTACGTAAAAACTAATACATCAGCCCATTATTAACTACTACCATTTATCGGTCTCATATGGCCCATACTTATTTTTATCATTCTTATATTCAGTTTTTATCCCTCACGCATACACAACCGGAGAAGCAGAAAATTAAAAAAAGAAAAAGAAAAAAAAGATACATCATTATCATCAAAAACATGTTAAACGAAACCAGCGAATCGGACCTTCCATATCTTCCTCGTTAGCGTATACCTCAAGCAGTCTCGATTATGCACACGCAAGAACAGAAAGAACCATGCTCTCCCAGATACTTCGAGCCAAGCACCATATACCATCGGACCATTCTTCCTAGGACTGGATCATAAGTTCAGTATAAAACCACAACCTGTCTCACGCCCTCCATTCACCTTGCTTCACTGAGTCCGAGAAGCAAGAAAAAGAGAAGGAAAGCATTGGTGGTGTGTGTGTGCTTTGTTTCAACCAGCAAAAACAGAGAAGACGTTGATGGTGTGAAGCAAAGTGAGTCCAAGACTGAGAAAGAGTGGAGGCCGAGAGAGTGGGAAACCGTGAGAGGAGATAAAGAGAGAGAAAGTCCATTTGCCTTTCTCTGTTTTAAAACAGCAAAAAGAGGTGTGTGTGAGGCATGGAGTAGCAGTGAGCTTCGGTCTATCGAAAGATTAGCTAGGTAAGTATTTAAACAACCTTCAACTTAATGATTACATGCATGCATACACACACACACACACACACAAAATTATGGGCTACGGGTTTTGGTTTAAAAACTCAGGAGTTTTGTTAAAAATGTTGCTGATATATATAATGAGTTTGTTGCTGCAAGAGATAGAGGATATGAAGCTTACTGTCGGGTATAAATTTATATACATAGATATATATGGCTTGGAATGAAAGACCGAAAGAGAAAGGAAATAAGTAGTTATGTGTGTTTCGTGGAGCTTGGGAGAAAATGAAAGAGTTTAGTTTGCGGTCAGTTTTTCTTGCTGAGTGTGTAAGTTGTTGCATTTGGAAGGAAAGAAGGAAAAACTTGATTAATGTACGTGCGTGTGCGCGTTGCTGTTAAGAAGAGAAGGAGACTATATTTATATATATTGTCATGTGCACATCGTTATACATAGAATGAATAAAGAAAAAAAAAAAGGGGGAAAAGGGGGTCATAATATAAATATATATGCAAGTCGTGTATGTTGAAAGAAGGATTAAGGAAGAAGGTGTTGTGGTGATATGATGTTGATTGGAATTTTATTACAGTCTAAATTTGAGTTGAACTTTGGAAGCAGAAACCTTAAGTAAATCACTGATCGATGCTACCAAATATTAAACAAGTGTTTTACATGTTGAAAGCATCATTAACGATTATAACAAGATTATTTGAATGTAAGTTGAGACCTTTAGAGATTATGTGTGTATATATATATTAGAGAAATGAATTCATACACGTGTAGATTATTTATTATTGTTATGAATCAGTTTGGAGGAGCTGAAATTTATTAATGACACCATGAGTCTTGCTGGTTCTTGTTCCTGGGTGTCTAAAGTTGGGGATTTTTGAAGTGAAAGTGGATATATATACATATATATATATATACAGTGAAGCATATACATATGGTGTGAGTATTTATGAAATCAAAATTGATATATATATATATATATATATATATATATATATATATAAAGAAGCACATTTTACGTGATATGAGTATTTATTAAACTCCCGATTAAAGTGTTAAGATAGCATCCGGGAGTTTAAATTAATTATAGTAAAATAATATTAATAATTAATAATATAATAGTAAGTCGGCAAAATTGGGCCTAGGAATAAAAATGACAAATAAGACCCAAAATATATATTTTGGCCTTCAAAAAATTAAAATGGACCTTGGAGAGTTCATACAGGACCAATAGCCTTACACTAAGCCTAGTGCCGTAACATTGGAAATTATGAAGAGTTTAGACAAATAATAACTTGTCATCCGTAAATGTATACTTATAGGACCAGACCACTGCCCGAGACAATTAAACAGACGTGAAACCAGTTGAAGATTTTGAAGCAGTCAGGTAGTAACTCTAATCTCACATACTTGGTATAGCTGTATATGTTTGTTTGAATCATATATGTGAATGTCCCGTTTCGTAAGGGCCAGCACTACTCGTGGTTCGATTGAGCGGAAGGACTGACCATGGAGTACCTTCCCGGTGGATGGAATTGAGATAGGGCCTATTGGACAAAAGTCCTTAGATGGCTAACCTAGTTGCATTTAAATGACTCGGATGCTTTCGATTGAGAACTCTGGCGGTTCCAGGGGACTCTTGGTAGGTCCTAGTCTACTAATCCTAGTTGGGTGTTCCGATTAAGAACTCCGGTGTATAGGGGGACTCTCGTACATGCCACAGGGTATATCTAGTGCTATGGTTATATGATCTCGTGTTTTTGTATGAGATCTATACTATGTTTACCGAATGCTATCTTTGTTGTGGACTACTTGTTATGATTGACTGTCATATACCATGTTTTATACTGTTTTGTGAGATTAACCTATTACTCTGGGATCCCTCGGGATTCCAACCCCTATTACTACCTATGAAAAGGATAGTTTATTGGACACGGCTCCCAGGGCAAAGCGGTGGATATCGACAACTGGAGATTTCGGATCAAGGTATGGGCAACTACTAGCCATCTTAGATCGAATTTTGTAACTTGGTAATAGTTTGCATATTATGTTCGCTTTGTCACTCGATTATTGTCAAGATATTAGTAGGGTGTTACACCCAAGGTTTTAAATTGTTGAAAAAATATTAAAAAGCTAAATAAAAAATGGCATATGTGTGATCAACTGATTCCAAACATTGTTTGGTGGAGAAATTTGAGGAAGAACCAAAGGTTTTGACTAATTTACCCTCAAATTGCAAGCATAGGTATACCCTACCTGCCATTCTGTCAATTGTCATTATCAGTTCAATCTTTAGGAAACCCTCTTTAAGGTACTAAAAAAAAATCAAAAAAAAATCATACAGAAAATTCTGATATTATAAAAGTCATAAGTAGTTGTTAAAACCCTTATATAGAGTTGTTAATTCCCTACTGCAAGAGTTTCAGTAGAACCTTTTTGACATCAAAATTTCTGTAAGACATTTTTGACATTTTTTTGTCACTTGAAATAAAGGGATTTTCCCTTTTTTTCGTGAGAATTAGTTTAAGTTAATAATGAATAATAGAAGAAGCAGTCTGTTACTATTAATTACAGCATTATCATGCATGACACCACCCATTACCAAATTATTATTATTTTTATTTGACAGCATGATTATAAATAATAAACTGTCACTAGAATATCATATTGATCATAAATGGGAGCGCAGTAATGGGCATAATTGTGTTCATCACCAATCCACAGAGTTAAGCATCACCTCTTATAAAAACGAATTTATCATTTAAAAGTCATAAATTAAATATTTAAAATTTGGACCATCAAATTAAATTTAAACGGTTGAGATCTCATCATAGAAATAAGAAATTAGGTACTTGTCATTGTGATGAACACCGATAGAGACCCTAAATCATAAATTAAGATAATTGGAATATGCAACAATAAAAAGACATTTTCTTTCATCATCCTCTTATTATTATATTTATATGGTACTGGTATGAGGATGAACCAATAATACCCCCAATTATTCCACAAATGACGATGATGCACTCCTCACGAAGACAACAGGAAGAACATTACCATCCAAAGCCTCCAAAATCTTCCCATTCTCACGTAATCCACCAATAGTCCCACACATGAACCTACAAGTAGGACACACTTGTGTAGGACACCATCTAATATTATAGATATTTCCTCCGATCCGAGTCTTTACAATCCTAAAATATTCACTATAATCACGGTCACGACGACTCAGAGCCCTTCCAGCCGCTATAAGTCTTCTTCCACTCTTGGTGTCTTTCTCGCCCACAGTCCATATTTCTTGAATGCATATTGTGAAGGCGGAGAACTGCACCATGAAGTCGGTGTTCACCTTCACGACTTTGCCTTCTCCGGCCTGTGGCAAGAAGATCACCGGCACGCCTTCACCGATGTCGGTGTTCAGCTGGCCGACGTAGAGAGGGCACGAGTTGTTGCGGTCGATAAGGGTGAAGCGACCGCCGGAGTCGGTTATGGCTGGCTCGATGTAGTACTGAACACCGTATTGAAGGGGACGGTGGTTTGTGTCCACCACTTCGTCAGACTGGGATAGGGCTGACGTGGCCATCATCATGATGATGAGAAGCCATGCAAGGCATGGGACTGATGAACTTGAAGCTAACTTCATTTTAGGGTTTGGTTATACGGATATGTTGGATTTGATTGTGTTTTGTCTGGAGAAGAAAGGATAAGTGATAAGGTATTTATAGGGACGAAAATAAAGATATTGATGAAGTGAAGAAAAAATATACAAATATACGTGTCTTAACTAAGAGTTGTTTGATATTAAATATTATAAGTATTTTTTCCAAATAAAAGGAAGGGGAAAATTTTTCAATGCCGTGGGCGGCTTTTGTGATGATCACTATGGAAAGTCATTCATATGTCACCGTTCTGACTTTTGGATGCAAAACCCACAAAGTTTTACTTTTTGTGATGGCATACTCAATCTCTACTTGATGGCTAACTTAAGATTTTATTAGGATTTTTTAGCAAAAAACGATATGATTAGGATAAAACCATAATCTGATTGATTGTGACTCGAACATGCTAGAGTTGAATTAATTATTTGAATTTTGACTCAGGTTATTGGGTATATAAATCCTAATTCTTACTAACTTAAATTATTGACTCCTATCCGTTTTAAGGGTGCCTTCTAAAAGGGCTTTTAGACTTTAATATAAGTCGTTTATAAAGTCATTAATGTTATGAATATACTAATATTAGTGTGAATGTCCACAACCTTTTCAAGAAGAGTCTTTTGGAGTTTCTAAAGCCATGTAACCTATAATATGAATGGCATGGGAGTTTTATATGTAACTTACAAAACTTCATAACATACCATTATGTAGATTTACTCCTTTGTATGTAACTCTTGTAATGGTGTTAAGGATTCATTGCCTATATATAGTAGGCATGTATCAAAGGTTGGAAGAACACAATAGAAAAGAAGAATCACTCCTCCTTACTCTCCATTTCTTCATCTCCCTTATCTTAATCTCTATTGTATTTTACTTAGTTTCATAACACGTTATCAAGACGATTGCTATAACGAAAGCATAATTTCTTTAACGATTTCATCTACTTTCTCTAATGATTTTATTATATGTTTATTTATATATCTGGGATAATCTCAACCACCATATGGAATACTCTTTTACCGATTGTTTTTATACATCGGGTTCCATAGTTAAGATTGGAGATTATTTACTCTTTTATATAGTAATTTTAGTATTTATCATTATTCATCCATCAATTTTATTCATGCATAGTAATTTATGATTGTTTTACTATTTATATTATTGTTACTAACATAACATTTAAATTAAGCATTTTACTTTTATGTTACTAACATAACATTTATATTATTATTACTAACATAACATTTAAATTAAGCATTTTACTTTTATTGTTGTTAACATAACATTTTACTTTTATTGTTATGTTATTATGGCTAACTTTTAATATTATGTTATTTTATACAAACTCTTTATGTTATTGATATTATGGTCGAAGCCATACACCTCGATTTCATATTCAAATTATATGACCAGAAGTCATATTATTCCGATTTCCTATTATATGGCCGAAGCCATAGTCTTTTTATTCCTACTTTGATTTATTATTATTGTTTGTATATCTTACATTTTGATTTATTATTTTGATATTATATGACCGAAGTCATATTTCTTTTACTCTTATTTTGATATTATTATGGTCGAAGCCATATACTTCTATTTTCTTATTCAAATTATATGACCGGAAGTCATATCACTTTAATTTCTTATTTTGTGGCCGAAGCCATATAAATTTAAATTCTCATTTTGAGAACTAAATGGTCGGGAAGCCATAAAGTTTTAACTTTAATATCTTTAATTTTTATTGTTTTTATTTTCATATTCTTTGATTCATTATTATATGACGAGATGCCATATATATATATATATATATATATATATATATATATATATATATATATTTATTTATTTATCCTGAAGATAAATGGCTAGAAGCCATATTGATTTAATTTCTTATGAAACAAATTGGCCTGAAGCCACGAGAAGACACAAATTGGCTTAGCCCTATGAGGAAACGCAAATTCGCCAAGCAATGTGATAATTTGGCCTGAAGCCATAAGACAAATTGAAGTAAAGCCAGATAATTTGGCTTGAAGCAATGTGATAATATATTATATTATATTATTATTACTATTTACATACTACTTTACTACGCACACCAACCTTTTAAGAATTTTCATTTGAACTTTATGAGATACTTGGTCTTTAGTCTTGTATACCTATGAAAGAGGTATGGAAGCTTGTTCACATCTAGAGATGAATGGTGGACAAGAAAGTGATATTTATTTGTTATTAATATCAAAGCCCTGAAGACTTATGTTTCAAATATTGTATAAAAAGATTTTGATAGCCTTGGAATAATATTGCCCAGAGGACAATAACTTACAGAGATTTATGTCGTAATAAGCTTAAAGGCTAATAGTCCTGGAGACTAATTAGCATATTTTACCCAATTTTAAAAGAGAGGCTAATATTCAGACAATATATGCTAGTATAAATTTGATTGAAGGCTCCGAGAAGAGCTAATATTTTGTTACTGAAGGAACAAAATTATGCATTAATTATTCTACCGAGTATAAAGGAAACTTATTAAGTTTCAAAGATATCTACGAAATGGATATCATAGAAAACACGCTATTGTAAACCGAAGTTTACTACTAATAATAATGCAAGAAATTGTAATTGTAAACTAGAAGTTTACAAATATAGGAAATGAAATGTTTGCTAATGCGCCAATGGGATATCAAAGAGGCAAAGAGCTGCGAGAGAAATATCTCTAGATTTATTTTGAAGTCAAGACAAATAACAAATAAGCCCGGAAGGTAATACGATGTTTAGTTTCTGTTCTTATTAAAAAAAAATATATTATTATTTACATTTATTGTGATCCCATCTTATAAAACTGTTGCCATGACAATTTTACGCTAGACAAAGGGTTTTAAAGTGATTTTGAAATGCATATATATAGAAGGTATGTTTACATGACTCACACTTGAGGGGAGATTGTTTGAAAACAAGTGTGAGTTCAAATACAAGTATGAACTAATTTTTGAAAAGTTATATACTTCTCACATAAAGCCTAATATATCTCCCAAAATGGATGTCGATTATGTTTCAAAAGTTTATGATTGATTTAGAAATATGTCACGAAGAAACCGAAGTTTACTGATCCAAAGAAATTTATTGTTGGCATGACTTGTTTGATCATCGAGTCATATAATACAAATAAGATTACATTTTGACATCCATCGAAGAACCAAAAGATTCTTCAAGAATAACCAACATATTATTTATGAATTATGTCTTGCTTGTTCTCAAAACAAATTTTCTATGAGAATATCATTGATCATGTAAAGCCTCCATAAATAGTTAGATCAATTCTTATGAGAACAAAATTTTTATGTTGGTATGTTTGATCTTACATATTGCAGCACTTATAAGCCAACAAAATTCTCCGATATATTGGCTTTAGGTCGAGCCGGACAAATTCCATCTTATAAAGTTTGTATGTGCGATGATTATTAATCCACCACAATGCACATAGATGGATATGGAAAGAAAGTTGAGATAAATGTTGTATAAGGACCTTCTTCTTTTTGTTTGTCTCTATATGAAACAAAACGATGTTTCTAAAGGAAACAAATGGATTAAGGAAACTTATACTGTATGATTAGTCAATTGATATTTGACATTATTTTCTCAACATGAGGGGGAGAAATTGAATATTTGGATAAGAGAATACATGGAATGCATTATCGCAAAGTATATATCCTTGAATAAAGAAGAATGAACCAGGAGTTCATCGGGTTATGCATTCATGATATATTTGCGGATAGAATTATCGACCTAAATGAGATTTATTAAATCTCATATTCCAGCTAAAAATGCTCCAATTAGTAACATGCCTGAAGCATGAGTAAGTATTCGGTTCCAAATATAAATATTATGGATAAATTGGAGCATATGATTAAGATGGTCATATTAAGGAGGCAAGTACTCCGGAAGAATCTTGAGACATAACTTATTGGAAAACCTCAAGAGAGGTTCAGGTACCTGAGTAATATTGATATTGTTATGTCGAATTGGAAAAATAGAACCGAAAAGATAAAGTTGTCGACAACAATTTTGATGATGATATCACATGATCAAATGAGGATATTATATAAAGATTATTGGCCAAGAGGATAAGTAACATTGAGAGTGACGCAAATATAATCATACTATAATAGTTAAAGACACAAGTCCAAATTGGAATATATGATTTTGTGGTGGATCGATAAATCTGGAAATTTATGAATGATAAATTATCGTCTATTAGATATTGTTATATAGCATATGCATATTGCTTATTAAATTATGAAGATTGAATAAGAATCTTCAAAGGATCCAAGAGTGCTAGTAGCACATGTCCCTCGAAGGACTCAAGATGCCGAAGCATCTAATTCAAAGTTCTCGAGAACAATACTTAAGAAGTTTTGTAAGACTTAAAACTATTAGAGCATGTATGATATAATCATTTTAATGAATATCTGTTGATATGCATCTGGATATATCTTATAAGAATGCCTAGAAATCATGTTAGTATTATTATGACTTTCTTTGGAAATATTTAGTTCTTGCGGGTACACAATAGAATGTTTGATGACAAAAAGGATGATATGCTCAAAAGACATTGAAAGTAATGTAGTCATCGGGGGAGTAATACTTGATGTTGTCAAAAAAGGGAGTCGATACATTGTACTCTTTTTCCCTTATCTAGGTTTTGTCCCATTTCGGGTTTTCCTAGAAAGGTTTTTAATGAGGCAAAGCATTGGACAAAGTGTATCAATGGATGTTGTACTCTTTTCTTTGGCTAGGTTTTTATCCCACTGGATTTTTCCTAGTTAAAGTTTTTAATGAGACACATTCATAATGGACATTCAAGGGGGAGTGTTATGAATATACCAATATTAGTGTGAATGTCCACAACCTTTTCAAGAAGAGTCTTTTGGAGTTTCTAAAGCCATGTAACCTATAATATGAATGGCATGGGAGTTTTATATGTAACTTACAAAACTTCATAACATACCATTATGTAGATTTACTCCTTTGTATGTAACTCTTGTAATGGTGTTAAGGATTCATTGCCTATATATAGTAGGCATGTATTAAAGGTTGGAAGAACACAATAGAAAAGAAGAATCACTCCCTCCTTACTCTCCATTTCTTCATCTCCCTTATCTTAATCTCTATTGTATTTTACTTAGTTTCATAACAATTAATATTTATTTGTCATTTTTACCTATATAATACGACTTTTCATGTTTTTCTCATCAATCATTCAAATTACATTAATTGGGGATGCAAAGTTATAAAATTTTATTAATTTAACATATATTTAATAAGCTAATTGTAATTCTTTTTTTCATCTGTAGGAATTAGTTAAAAGTGTTATACCCCCTCCAGTCCTATTTATAGAGCTCCATAACTGAATTACATGATTTAAGAAAATGGTTAAAATTAGTTAAGAATAATAATTATGTCTTGAAGTAAAAAAAAAAAAAAAAAAATCAAATATGCTCTTTTGAGGGTAAAATAGACATTTCCTAATTCTTTACTAACTATCTACCCTTCATTTTCTTCCTACCAAACAACTCAATCCATCTTCCCTCATCTTTCAAATCTTCATTTCTCTTCCTTTAAGTTCTTTTCCCTCCTCAAAGTTCCTTTCCCTCCCCCAAATTCTTTGAACCAAACGGGCCCTAAGTATCACCAATTTGTTTAATTAATGCAATATATATATATATATATATATATATATAATTAATGAGCGGCACAAATGGAAAAAACTCATTAAATGTTGACAATTTTTGTCGGCCTCTTATAAAAAAGACCAAGCCAATTCAAGTTTTAAACTCTTATAAAAAGGACCGAAGGGAGTATATTATTAAGGATGGGCTGGGGGGCATTATAGAGTACTCAACATTTAATGAAAAGTCATTTTATTCATTAAAGTTTGACCCAATTATTGAATATGTATTGAATATTTTGATTATTGATAATTTAGATGACTAAATGTCTTATAATCATGAATATGATTGCTTTAAAATCATTAAGAAGAGAAAAAAGAGAGATGAGAGAAAGGAGATAGAAGGGGAGGGGAAAAAGTGGATTCAGAACTTGATTCTAATTCCATTTTCATTCTTTAAGTCTGTATCTACCAAACAAAGCCAAAACTACAAAAGGTTTGTGCAATGTTCGGCCTATTAAAGCATGATCAATTTTAATTTATAATACTATAATTTATATCTTGAATATGAGATAGAAGATGTTTGACGATCTTAATTTTTTATGTTGATAATAAATGAAGTGACACAACACAAAATGTTATATTTACCCATAACTCTTCAACATCTTATTATAGTTCCGTGTAAATTTTAACGGGGGTCATGTCATTTTAAAAACTACAATAATCTACAATCTCGCTCTCACATGGATGCACCTATGGTTTTAATATATACTCTTTTAATTTTATTTATGAGGTAAAATATCTTATTTATAAGTCATACCATAAAATTTTCGTATGAATATATAATTTTATCATTTATTTTATTATTTTATAGACTTTGCTGTTATGGGGTATGGCGTACATAAAATATGAATAAAGTTAAAAAGTTGTTAAATTTTAAGTTAAAGTTAATCAAATCTAAAATTTCTCTTCATATGGGATATAATATAGGTAAAATCTCAAGAAAATACCACTTGAATTTTAAAATCTCAAATAGGTGATTTCACAATAAAACGAGTTGTCAATTACCTTACTTTGTTCTTGCTAATCTCATTACTTTTGTTGTCAACAGGATTTAAAAGTTCAAGTGGTATTTTTTCGACATTTTCCCTATAATTCAGGGATAGTTAATCTGCAAGTCATTATAGTTTCAATTAATTTTTAATTAGATCTTTATAGTTTTTTTTTTTTTTTTACAAGTCTATACTTTCACATGTTTTTATTCAGGTTCTTGTAGTTGCTTTTCTTTTCATCAAGTCCTTATTGTTTCACCAGACTTTTAATTGAGTTATTGTAGGTTTTTAAATTTTAATTACATTTAAATAAATGAATCATATTAAAATATAATTTATGAATAATAAATTTAAATTAATAACTATATAATTCAAAATTTAATTAATGTAAATAATTAGTAATTATTAATTAATTAATTATAATTATAATTATATTTTTAGATAAATTTATTATCATAATTAAGCTTTTAATATTCCTCATAATTTATTAATTAAACGTTTTTATTTATTTATTTTCATAGTTATAAAATGTGAAGTATAATAATAATAATAGCAGCAGTAGCACTATAGTAGTAGTAGCAATAATAATAATAATAATAATATTATTATTATTATTTCTAAAAACAGAGGGAATAGAACTATAATTAGTTAATTAATGTTTACTAATATTTAATTATTAATTAAAATTTATTATTCTTAAATTATATTTTATTATTATTTATTTATTTAAATTAAATTAAATTGATAACTTAAAATCCAAAAAAAAAAAAAACTACAAGGACCCAATTAAAAATCTGGTTAAACAATAAGGACTTGATTAAAACAAAAAAAAATTACAGGGACCTAATTAAAAATTGACTGAAACCATAAAAACCTGCAGATTAGTTATCCTAATTAATAAATTAAAATCTCAAAACAAAAGCCTCATGGACCCAATTAAAAATCCAGTGAAGCAACAAGGACCTGATAAAAAGAAGAAAAAAAAAATACAAGGACCTTATAAAAACTTGAGAAAGAATAAGGACTTAATAAAAACGAAAAAAACTATAGCGGCCTAGTTAAGTTTACATGAGAAATCATTTTAGTCCCTTAAGTTTGTAAAGTATACTTTTAGTCCTTTTATTTTAACACCATTCATGTTAGTAATGAAAAATGTTTACTCAACAAATTAAATTGCGACTCAAGTGACCAATATGCTAATTTTTAATGGAAAAATTATAATGAAGGACCTAAAGGAAAAGATATTTATGGAGAAGGACCATAAAAATTGTAATTATTTAGAATGACCAAATATAAAAATATTAAATTAAAAGTACTAAAATGCCCCTAACAAAATCTTCTCGCATTGCCTCTTACATTCTCTTCCCAATTTTATTTTTAAAAATAATACAAAATTCTAAGTTTGAGATTGTTAAACAATGGTTTTCTCAATTTTCACAACTTAAATATAATCTATGAAAAAAAAATTACGCATTCTTCAATTTTTAAAAATTAAAAAAATTAATTAAAAATGAAATGATATAGTTTTAATAAAGGGTGAAGGTGCAAATTTGCCAAACAACTATTACCCAAAGAGCGTCGGGCCAAATAACTATTGAAGGAACCAAAATTGCCAATCAACAATTAAAAAGTGAAAAAAAAAACCAAATAACTATTAAAAGTGGAAAAAAACACCAAATAACTATTAGAAAAAAAAAACAACTATCACAATTAAGTTAAAATGTGAGACACCGGCGTAGGACGGTGGCGTGAACGCGCGGGAAAATAGAGCGGTTAAGCCTTCTTGTTGGAAAAGGAAAACACCAACATAGATGGGACCCATGGGAGCATGCATTGCGGCGGCTGTTCGCTTGTGACATCGGAGGGATGGAACCAGGGTGTAAGGTGTGTGCCGGTCGAACGTTGTGGACTACTTGGATGAGTTCAAGAGCGTAAGTGGAACACCCAAAGCAACAATAGAAGCTTTGGAAATGCGACGTCATCGACACTATGACGGTCAATGGAAGACGGAGACACCAAGACGGTGACGAGGTAATAGTTCGTTGGCGAATCTGCTCCAAATTGTGTTTTTTTCCACTTTTTAATTGTTGATTGGCAATTTTGGTCCTCTCACTAGTTATTTGGCCTGGGACGCTCCTTGGGTAATAGTTGTTTGCAAATCGCACCTTGACCCTTTAATAAAAGTCAAGGTCTTTTATAATTTATCATATATGTTAAACTAAGAAATTTTGTATGACTTATTTTTTTTAGAAGAAATTTATGTGTGTTAAAAAATTCATGTAATGTTAGTAAAATCAAAAAATATAATTAACCTATTATATCCTGAAAAATATGAAATAAGTTTATCTTTTATTTTTATAAAAAGAACTTAATTGACATCGATATTGATAATATAAATTGGCTAACTTGATGAAAAAAAATGAGTTTAACAATTGTTAATTAAATAATATATTGGAAAAAAAAATAATCATATCATGATGGGCAATTTTAGTTATTTTTTTAATTTTGAATACAAAAGATAATACATGAGGATTAATTAGGGGCAATTTAGTAATTTTAAATTTGTATTATGATATTTGATCCTTCTAAGTAATTCCATTTTTTATGGTCCTTTATAATAAATATTATTTTCTCTTGGTCCTTTATTTTAATTTTCCCATTTTTAATTTTAATTTAAAATCTGTGTAATTATTAACAAAACAAAAACAATTAAAAATTGTCAATAATATCAAAACTATTGAAAAATCATCAGATCTTAGTCGGAGGATTTCAAAACGCGGCCAGATTCAGGCAACCTTCGACGGACGAGGGATATTGAGGTCAAGATCTATGGCTGTTTGAACCGAAGTACACTAATCAGTAATCAGAGTCACTGCGGGCGCCACCATTGCCGACGGAGCGCGGAACTCCGAAACAGGCCGATTAAACATGCAAATCTCATGTCGACTGATAGCAACAATGGTGAATCCTGGTGATCTAACAACCCCATGGCCTCTTGTGAACACCTCTATATGATATTCTTGGCAGAATAGGATGGGTTGGAGGCGGCGAGTGAAGCGGGTCTATCCCTAGGAGCCATGTTCTTCGCTTTAGAGGTTTGAAAAAGATCACTTTTTGAGGAGGGGGAGAGAGAGAGTAGAGATTACCCAAATGATAGAGGAACAGTGGAACACTACCTATATATTTTCTGGTTAGTTGCTGCAAGTGGAGGAGGTATGGAAGAATGGGCAGGGGTGAGTCCCTATTTCAGAAGATGGGGGTGGGGGGTAGAGAGGGGGAAGAGAGTAGACTAGAGAGGTTAATTCTAATTTTTGAATATAAAAATATTATATTAAATTATTAAAAATTTAGGAATGTTTTGTCATCATTGTACAGTCAACAGTGAGCGCCTAAACTTGCTTACTCAACATCTCCTAAATTTGTTTACTTGACATTTTCTGTAAGCAATATTAACGACGTTATAATAAAATAATTAAAAGTATACTTTATAAATTTAAAAGAATAAAATGATTCCTCAAATAAACTTAAAGTTTTTGGCCTTAAAAAAATTGAAAGTACCATTGGAGAAAAAAGTGCATGTTTTAAAGGGAAAAAACCTATTTTTTTAAGGAGACCAACCTTTTTAATAATAAACTTGAAACTCGTGCATTTACCTATTGCTAGCTTTGATGAATGATAGAAATGAAACTATAGTGATAGAGAATATATTTAAACAAAGTTAATAAAATTTGAATATTCTCTTAATTATGATGAAAATGTTAAAAGTAACTCATAATAATTAGAACTTATTATTGTACCGTGCTCATTTATTAAGAGCCTTTTTAATAATTATATTCTTTTTTGTAAAACCTTAGTGATTTTCCCGTAAAAATATATCTGTGACCTTGAATTTTAAAGGGTATGTTTGGGATAGCGCTATATATGTGGCCTTTTTAAGAACCCTCTTATTTTATTTTTTCCCCATTTTTCCTTAACAACATAAACCCTTTCTTAGTGTTTAGGTAACTCCCAAACTGAGTCCTTTTTTTCACAAACTAAGACAAAACTCCTCTTACGTGCTTACCTCGTAAGTCATAAAAACTATTCTCCAAAAACTAGTCCAAAGAAAGAGGTTTTTATATGTTTTTGTGATGTGAGTGAGTGAAAGAGAAAAGGATGTGAGAATATAATGGTTGCTTGACACAAAATACAAAATAAAGGTTGGGAGTGTGATATGAGTGAGTAAAAGAAAAAAGAATGACAAAGTTTTTTCTTAAAAAAAAAATGGCGGGCTAGCCTTGCTAACTCGCTTTGGCTAGCAGGTTGAGATAGGCTAGCTTGACTCTATCTCTTACAATGTGGCAAATTAAAGTTTGAATTCTTACTAGAAGAGATGCCTGCATTTAATATCCAATAGTATTTAGAATATGATTATTTCTAATAGGAGAATACCTATGATTAACACAAAAACCAAAAAAATAAAAATAAAAAGTCACTATACAAATAAATGTCATTCATTGTATTCATTTGAGATTGAAGATTAATGTAGCTAGTGTATTTCTAAATGATAAAAGAGAATGTATGGTATGAGAGGGAGTAATTAATTAGTATGATATTAATTGAGGGCAAAATAGGTAAAAACGTATTTATTGTTGAGACAAACTCAAAAAAGTTCTTATATAAAGAAATAAGTCTATTAAAAAAGGGATCTATATATAGGGACGAAGAAAGTACCCGAGATATTAGATAATTAATTTACTTTGTCTCCCAAATTTATAATCATCTTCTCAAACAATGAATATTCATTGCACGTGTTAATTAAGGGGTTTCTATCCCGAAGTACTTGATGCAAATGATTAAATAGAATATTTTAAGAAAACAAACAAACCTTCTAAATAACTAACTTAATAAATTTCCTTAATATTCAAAAATTATTTATTTAACTCAAACATGTTACTCTTCAAAAGTTCTAGTAGATTCACTATTCCTATACTTTTATGGAGAGTTTGATTTCAAAGTTGTTGGAATATTATATAGAGGTTCTAAGACCACTTTGTGGGAGGTGTGAGCATGGTTCGTAAAAACTCGATTTATCATTGCGATTTTACGTTTTTATGATTTTTTTTTCATTAAAATGATTTTACTAATTTTCCAAACGCTTTTAAGTTTTTACGATTTTACTACGTTACGATTTTACGTTTTACGATTTTTCATTCTCCTTCCGTTTTTAGGTAAAAACTCGTTTTTAAGAACCTTGAGTGTGAGAGTGAGATGTGTGGATTTGCATGCTAGTCTACAGCGAAGTACATGATATATATACACATATACATACATACATACATACATACATACATACATACATACATACATACATACATACATACATACATACATACATACATACATACATACATACATACATACATACATATAATTCTCTCATCCTCTTATTATGCAATAAGGATGAATGTTTTGCCCCTAATTATTCCACAATTATTGTGACGATTATGCGCTCAGAAAATAGAGGGGTCGAGGAAAACCACCCAGTCAACAGATAGGTTTCATTCTGAAACAAAAGTGCCACAATCAAACTCACAAGAAGAACGTGTTGAAATTTGAAGGATTATATAGATGCAAAGGTATAACAAGAACCCCTGAAATATTATTATAAATCCTTGAATAAAAGAGTGTATATATGAGCATTTGTACAGGCAAACCTAAGAATCTAATTTAATCTAATCCAATAAAAAATAAATGAGAATAACTAAGATATATAAACTTAAGATATAATATCCTAAGGCATAAAATCCATATCTAATCCTAAAACATAATAAATATTAAATAATCAAATCAAACTAATAATAAAATAATAATAATCTAGAATATCTTGAAACGATATCCAACACTCCTTTTGTTTCAAAGGGCACCCAACTTGTCCTTTTTTTTTAGACTTCAAACTCATTCTTCAAAATCTGCCATGCTTCTTTAGAAGTTGCTGCAGATGCGTGTGAAGTTCCTGGTTGTTGTTTTTTCATTAAATTGACCGTGGCCTCAGCTATTACTACAGCCTCAAGAAGACATTGTTGTGGTCTCTCTTACTCAAACGGATATTATGCACAGGGACGATGAAATGTTGTCACTCATTGTCACGATAATTGATATCCACCACTGATCCTCATCGTGCACAGGGACGCCGTGTGCAAATTGATATCTCGCTCATCACTCCTATATCCTTCTATTTGTACTCTTTTTTGACTCTCTGAGGCTGTTTTATTTTTTTGTTTGGGCTTGTACAAGAAGCCCTAAAAGAATCTTGCGCGGTCATGCACTAGCTCTCAAATTGAACATGGCTTTGATACCATATTGAAATTTGAAGGATTATATAAATGCAAAGGTAAAATAAGGACCTTTGAAATATTATTATGAATCCTTGTTGGATATACATATGAGCTTTTATATAGGCACCTCTAATAAGAATATAATTTAATTTAATCAAAATAACTAAGATATAAACTTAAGATATAGTGTCCTAAAACATAAAATCTATATCTAATGCTAAGATATAATAAATATTAAATAAACAAATCAAACCTAATAATAAAATAATAATAATCTAAAGAATCTTGAAACAATAAAAAACACAATTGTAGGACAACATCTCTTGTAATAGTGTCCTGGTAACAATGCCGTCGCAACGATCCTAAAATAGTTACGATAATCACCAATGTTGGTCCTATTTGTACTTTCGGCCACCATCAGTCTGCTTTCAGTCATCATATCTGTCTCATCCAGCCTTCATTTTGTTGATTCATCATATTGTTGTGGCGACGAATGACGCTGTGAAGTCCATGTATGCCTACCCTCACGATGTACTCTCTGGTATCTTACGGAGTAAAAATCACCGGCAGGCCTGGTTCTTCGCTGCTGCTTTCCTGGCCAACATGGAGAGGGTAGGTGTTGCTGCGGTTTACGAGAGTGAAGCGACTGCTAGTGGCGTTGAGGATTCCAAGGGGCTCAGTGTAGTACTGATGTCCACCTTGAAGAGGAATAAGGATAGTGTTGAGGACGGCCGGTGTTCGTTGGAATTTTGAATCTAATTCATGGGTTATGAATAAGAAGTAGATTGGAGAAGAAGAGGAGAAAGGAAGAAGGAATGTGTGTGGATAGAAGTCCCACATTGGATAAATGAAGAGGAGTAAGAGGGTATATAAACCTCAACTTTGCTTCTCTGAATTGGATCATTGGGCCAACCCACTTTTGTGGAGGGGTGAGGACTTAGGTGACCCTCGGTCCACCACACACGCACGGCCGCCGTCATCCGTCCCGTTTGGTCACCACGCCGCCCACCTGGTTCTCGCGTGTGTGAAATAAAAATAATTTTTTATTAAATTATTTTTGAATTTCCAATTAGTCCATGAACTTTTATTAATTCCTTTTTTGCCCCTTTGTGTTTCTCCCAACCAGCGATAGCAAGGGTCGCTATTCGCTTATGCTCACTTCGTTCTAGTGAGTCGATGCACCAATTCGCTGCAAGAAAAACCGAGGGATTTGTTGTCTCAGGATAAGAATGGAAAGTTTGTCGCTTGATCAAGTCCCTTTATGGACTAAAGCAAGCCTCGAAACAATGGCATTGGAAATTTGATAAAGTTATGTTATCAAATGACTTTAATATTAATGAATGTGACAAGTGTGTCTATATTTGAAATACTAAAAACGGGTTTGCCATATCTTGTCTTTATGTAGATGACATGTTGATAATGGATAGTAATAATTAAATGATTAAAGCTACTAAGAGGTTATTTACTAGTAAGTTCGACGTGAAAGATATGGGTCTGGCAGATGTTATTTTGGGAATTAAAATCCATGGAATATCTAATGGGTTGGCTTTATCACAAACACACTACATTGCTAAAATTCTTGAGAAATTCAAGAGTTTGAACATAGCTCCTGTGATGAACCCTATAGATTCTAATCTTCGACTGTTGAGAAATAATGGCGAAGTTGAAAAACAAAAGGAGTATGCTCGGCTGCTAGGCAGTTTTATGTATGTTATGAATTGCACTAGACCTGATATTACCTATGTAGTGAGCATGTTGAGTCGCTTTACAAGTAATCAAAACATGCTTCATTGGAAAGCTATGATAAGAGTTCTGGTTACTTGAAGTACACTCAAAACTTTGCTGTGCATTATGAGAAGTACCCTGTAGTGGTAGAAGGGTTCATCCAACAAATAAGCACAGTCACTAATTCATAATCAAAAGCAAACTATGTTCACAAATAACTCACATAAAATATAATTAAGAAGCATACCACTAAGCAACATAGTACGATGACTATTATTGTCGTCATCTTCGCCACTATCATCAATTTCAACGACATTTTATTGTACTTCGCTTTGAGTAGGCTCGGGTTCATGAGTAAGAATATCATGAATTTCTTCTCCCACATCATGAACACATCCATAATCTTTATCTACAACAAATAATAAACCAATCATAAAATTAGATTATAGTTATTATGTATTTGTGTATTTATACTTAAATGGATTAATAACTCTATAACAAATACAAAATACAAATAAATTAGTAAATTACCATCATATGTGAATTCATGCATCCACAAAAAAAATAAATTAATAAATTCGGGCCGGCCTTTTTAAGCCCGAGGCCTTACTGGTCTGGCCCTGTAGGGCTTATTTCATTAAACTCCTCTAATTTTTAAGCCGGACCTTGAAGGGCCAGGGCTTAAAAGGGCCAGTCTGATGGGCTCAGCCCGATTTCCCAGCTCTAATTGTGATAGTCAAGTAGCTATTGGTAGGGCCAAGAATGTCATGTACAACGGCAAGTCTAGACATATACGTCGTAGACATGATACCGTTAGACAGCTACTCTCGAATAGAATCATCTTAATTGATTATGTGAAATCAAAAGAGAATATAGCGTATCCATTGACTAAAGGTATCCCTAGAGAGTTAGTTAGAAATTTGTCGAAAGGAATAGGTTTAAGGCCGATCCATTGTTGATTATAGCAGTAACGCTACTTAGAAGAGTGGAGATCCCACAAACTAGGTTCAAAGAGACAACTAAGTGATGATCGAGTGTAAACACTGTGGATTTTTAAACTCATACTCATTCCTATGACAAGACAGTACATATATATAAGGGTAAGCTTTTAGGATTTTTATGGTTACTTAATCTGATGTGTTCTGAAAGACGGAATATCACCAAAAGGGGGTGAATTGGGGATATAAAATTTTCTTCACAAAAATGCTCTGTTAGCTGGTTGCGAAATAGGGATGAACAGAGTAAGGAAGAGAGAGATTGAACACAATGGATTTATACTAGTTCGGCTAAATCCTTAACCTACGCCCAGTCCCCAAACTCTCCGGGATTTCACTAACTCAAATGATTACACACTCTGTAACTCACAAAGTAATTCGCTCACTTGAACTTACTCCCCCTTACAAGTTGTAATCAAATAACCCAATCCTAAAGTTCCAATACTTTGATATTCTTACAAGAAAGGATAATCAATAAAGAACTCTATAAAAGAGCAGATTAGTAATCACTGAACATTGATATATCCGAAGATATTGACTCTTAGGGTAGAAACAATAAATGTTCTTAATCGCTAATTGAATGCGCAGAGTTTTCGGTTGTTTGAGACTTGAATGCTCCTGACTTTTATAGATGGTTGCATTTAATGACCGTTGAAGATAGATTTATCAGCCGTTGATAGGAATGAATATATCCGTTGAGTTTTGAAACGTTGCTCTGTCTCTTCGTATTCTCTCGAGGTTAGCCGTTATTCTCCATTGACATTCTTCATTCGATTTTTCTGTTGAGACTGAGATAGAATGTTGACTGGGAATGCTTGAAATGCTTTATGGTTGCTCAGAAGTTCATTTTCCACTTTCGTGCTTCATTTCTACTCAAGCATTTAATGCGTCTGACATAATATTGCTTTATGGTAATTTGAAGTTTAAAACTTGTTAATCATGTCTGAAACTCATTAGCAAACTGATTAAACTTGGTTAGGAACAATAAGAATCAATAATATGAAGTACCCAATGCATAATCAATGAGTTGCAGATTACGAGACGAAGAAATTCAGATTCAGATACATATAACTCGAGTTGCATACAATGACTCGAGTCATAGTTCAGATGTTCAAAAGGCAGAGAAGAATTGTCAAATAAGATGACTCGAATTATCTCCAGATGACTGGAGTTATAATAGCAAATTTACATATAGAGAGCTAAGTGAATTAGGATGACTCGAGTTGTTCAGGGTGACTCGAGTCATACCAGCATTTTATATCAGTAGAAGGTCTCTATCTCATGCATGACTCGAGTTATAGATGGAATGACTTGAGTCATATCAGTTTGTGAAAAAGTTGATATCGCGATGAATCATTTGAAAAACTGAAGTACAATTAATGACTCGAGTTGTTAAGTGACAACTTGAGTTATGACCTTTGCAAAAGTTGATTTTCTTAAAAGCATGACTAACTCATTTCAACAATGGTTTTTCAAAGACTCGAGAGATGTTTTGACTAGACTTTAAAAAAACAATGTAACTTGAGTTACATTTACACTGAGTTATTTTGACTTAAATCAACTTATCATTACAATAGTTAGACATCATCAAAACGTATAGAGAACTAACATGTTCAGATGATGTATGTTGATTTACATCACGGATATGCCAGACAATAGCTCCACCAACCCCCGATGGGGCTCTGGCTAGTGCGCTTTGTAACACCCCAAAAAAATCGACAGCGTTTGAGGTGCTACCACTCGAGTAATGCGGAAACAGAGAGCATGTGCTAACGTTTGGATGATGAGTAAGCGATACAAAATGCCCAGGAATATCTTTGATGCCCTGACATATGCTTGATATATTAAAAATTTCCCAAAGGAATATTCATGTCATACAACAATACAGAGCTTTGTATAATTACAAATCTTTATACAATCTTCAACCAAGTCGTAGCTAGACTTGGGGCAATGAACCTAACTCAGTTAATCAAACAATTTGGACAGGCCGGTGTCTAGTGGAAGTCTCCCCAAATTCATGGTGACTCACTGACTGAACCACATAGACGAACCATTTCTAGACACCAAATGGTTTGAAGTAACCTTATTAGATTCATGCTAGAAGGTAGGCTCTGTAAAATTCTTCCGACATTTGCTTTGACCGGTGCCTCTTTACGGCTCCGTCTACCGATGCCTTCTCTGATTCTGGTTCCTTTCCTGAACCTTAGACAAATCTGAGGTCCAATACCCATCGGACCTCAGGTAACAGTTAACCTCATATGAAAAGTATAACAGTATATGTATGACAGATGTTCATGACATTACAGCACTAATCAACATATAAGCACACAGCAGATGTAAGATTAATTAATATATCAACAGTACACATCACATGTAAAGTTATCTATACAATTCACATGTATAGTTGTCTGCACCTCACCGTGCTACGATGGCCTATCGTGTCCTCAGCGCTAGGGAAACTGTAACGGTATTATCAAAACCTTAACCCGTGTACAAAGCTGAATGTATAAACAGGTGATCTAAGCCCCATAAACTTAGTCACAGTGCATGACCTAAGACCTAGTCTTGTCCATCACTTCATGAATTATTCCATCACATACATGCATACAAGACACATCAGAGTTAAAGTTACAAGACGCGAACGTACCTTTCACTTAGGGTAATTGTCAAATGCCCGACTCTTTGATCCGACTCGGACTTCCGAATATCCTAACATAGCACCACATCACTTAGAATAATATCCTAAGAGATATTTCCACCTCTATTTACCTCTCTCCCTTGGTGGATTTTTTTATTTACAATTTTGTCCTTACATTTATTTAAAAACGCAAAGTGTAGTATTTTCTAGGCAGATTTTTCGGTAATTTTGAAAAATCATAATTAATTCTAGAAAACTCAAAACGAGGTTCCGTAAAATTCCTCATGACCCTTGACATGTCTATTTTCAAGTGAAAATATTACAAGAACCTATAACATCAAGCATCATTCCCAGTTTTAACGTTTTACAATGCTGTCCAGTTTTAATCTCAGAAAAATGACTTAACTTCAAAAATTCATATCTCCTTGACGGGAGATCAAAACATTACATATTTTATATATTTAGAAATCCCTACATATCTACTTTATTCATGCAAAATTTCGTGATTTAAATACTTCATTTGCTACATAAAATAATAGCATCTATTTTCACTGCCAGCAAAAGATTTACACCGGCAATTTTTCCAAACTTTTATCACAATGATCTATTAATTCTAAAAAATTATTCCCTAACATGTTTTCCACTCCATTTTTTGTTTTAAAAGCAATGGAGACTTCCAAACATGAAAGAGAATTTTCCTAATCATTCCCTAGATTAAACTACTATTTTATCAAGAACTAAAAGTTTAAACTCAAGAACCTTACATTTCGATCTTGAACTCCTTCTTCCTTCTTGCTCCAAGGAAAATCTCATTCTCACTCTCTTAATCAAAGGATTAGAGGTGTTTGTGAGTTTTGGTGTGAAGAATTTGAAGGGAGGAGCTCTCTATTTATAGGCAAAGCTCAAGGGTTAAAATGGTCATTAACAAGAGAACCAAAGTCTCATCTTTCTTCTTAAACCATTGGATTAAAATCACTTTATCAAACCCAATCTCTTCCCTTCCTTTGAGCTGTCAACATACCTCTTTATTTTATCCATTTAATATTCTTTTTCACTTAACAAAATGTTTTATAGTTCAATCTCCGCATTGGCTAGTTGAGAAGTTGACTTTTCAACTCTAATCTTTATTATATAATAAATCCTCTTTCCTTCCATATGTGTGTACCGACATGACTCTTTTCTTGAGTCATTTATTGTGTCTTTAAATAGCCACATATATTACCTATTCAATGATTAATTCCATCAGAGAATTTCCATGTACCATGCTTCCCTTTAATTATAATTGTCATTGTAGGATTGATCCATTAATTAATCATGTGTTAATTTATTCTCTTTGGCTTAATTATTTTCGAATATAATCAGCTCTCTTTTGATGATTCTAATTTGTCTTTAATTAAATTGAAGAATTATGCCACTAATCTCAATTAGTGCAAAGCTTATTTGCCTATTATTTGCTAATTGGCACTTAATTTAATTAAGTGTTTTTATAACTTTTTCATGACTCATTTACTCTTAAAATAGCCATTATTTTATGTAACTCTAAGTCACATATGTTAACCTATTTAATATGGTAACATATTCCAAAATACCGGATTTTCGGTAAATTGAAAATTGGGTATTACACGCTTACTTTTTCTTGGATTGGTGTTTACTGTTTATAAAAAGGAGCGATTGCTTGTTGGGAAGCGAGCTCAACCTTAAGTTATGAGAAAGGAGCCTAAGGTTAAGCTCACGAGACAAAGCGAGTGAAGGAATCACCTCTGTAGTGTGAAGTATGGACCGCTTCTATGAGAATTTAAAACAGCTGATTCTCTAGAACACTCGCAGAACTAGGCAGGTGTCCAAGGCCAAAATGGACACAGCATGAGAACCAACGATGCTAAAGGAGCAACTATGTGACTCCTATTACCTTGGTATACACTAAAAGGTCGACAGTTCAAGGCAATGCGTCCACTGATTGACCAGTATATCCGATAGGTTTTTACTAGAGAAGGTTCAAAGGTAACCCCTACATATCTCAATACAGTTGTTGCTCGTAGAGAAATCGCACTTTGCATACATGATCATTTGCATTTGGTCATGATGGGCTAACTTCTTATCAATGTAGGGGATTGTTGAAATTTTAGATCTAATCCTATGGGTTATAAATAAGAAGTAGGTTGGAGAAGGAGAAGAGAAAGGAAGAAGGAATGTGTGTGTGGATAGAAGTCCCACATTGGATGAATGAAGAGGAGTAAGATGGTATATATGCCTCAACTTTGCTCCTCTAAATTGGGCCCTTAGGCCAACCCACTTTTGTGGAGGGACAAGGACTTAGGTAACCCTTGGTCCACCATACACACACACGTGTCGCCGCCACTGTTTGATCGGGTCGGTCGTGCACCGCCTGTCCGGTCCGGTTCATGCGTGTGTGAAATAAAAAATAATTTTCTAATAAATAATTTTTTGAATTTCCAATTAGTCCCCGAACTTTTATTAATTCCTTTTTTTCCCCTTCGTGTTTCTCCCAACCAACGACTATAAGTGGACCGTAATATCGGATCGCTTTGACCGAATCTTTCTAGACGTTCGCTCTGTTTTGGTGCATCTATTCATACGACGCACCAGTTCGCCAGCAAGGGTTGCCATTCGCTTCTGTTCACTCTATTCTAGTGCGTCTGTTCGCACAACGCACTAGCTCGCTGCAAGAATTGAGTTTATCTAATCAAGTTCCTTAGTCTATAAATAGGGCGTGCTAGTGACAGAATCGATATCAAAAAAACAATCTCAAACACTCCTCTCTTTGCATTCTGCATTTTGCATTTTGCAAACATACTCTATGCGATTCTAAAAGCAGACTCGTTGTATTCGCTTGGGTTTCTGATTGAGAGTTCCATCAGTCTGAAGACGAAAAATTCGCTCTATCCTGTGAGAAAATTGCTCATCAACCTTGGACATCCATACAGAGAGAGCAAGATTGTCTTAAGGAAATAACATAATACGTTGGGCCTGGATTTCTTCAAAGTTCATTACCATATTGTGAGTTTGTTTATGATTTTCATATTATACAGACCTATTATATGTTTACTGTATATGCAATCTTAGTAATATAGATTCTTGTTATTGTTCAATTTCTTCTTGTTTAATATAATTTCTACAACAGTTTTGCGGACTGAACTTGAAGCCAACTTCTTCTTCATATTGATTCTGAAACAAAGGGTTTGATTATGGATATGTTGGTGTGATTGTGTTTTGCGAGAGAAGGGACACCCGTATTTAGATTAATTTTGTTCATGGGAAAAACTTAATTTTACCGATATCAAAAAATAATTTAAATTTTATTGGCAATTTTTTTTTTTTGATACATCATGGTAGGGGGGGGCGGGGTTCGAACCCTAGACATGAGGGAGGAGGCCGTTAATCGGCTCCAAAGTGCATCCGCGCTACTAAGGCGTCGGCAATTTTATTGACTATGCCTTATAAGTTGCTTATTTAACAAGTGCATTTATTGGCCATATCAACAACTCGCTACTTCGTGTGAGTAACGTCTAAAATATTTTTGATACCAATAAGCTTATAAAAGCTACTCCTCCTATTCTAAATATAGGATATAGTTTGTACTATAATTTGTACTCTAAACTAGGTCTTACATATAAGACCAGAGATATAGGATAAGTATAATAAAGCTTTATTTGAATATAACTATTAGTTCTTTAATTGATTATTTCAATCTAATTTCATTAATTTGGAATTGAAGAGCTTCAACTACGTGCCCTCACATGCTAAAGTTCAAAGTTTTAACTTTTGAGAGTTCATTCACTTGTATATCTTTCTTATATATTTTTTTTAGAGTTTGATTTCAAAGTTGGGGGAGTCTTGAGAGTGAATTATTCTAAAAACACCTTTTGGGAGTGAGAGAAGTGAAGATTTGCAAACTAAGTTTGAAGTTGTCTTAATTTAGACGTAGTTTATTTGAATCTTGTAGATATTGTAATGAAAAGTTCCAAAGCTAATTTTAGGTGATGTACGTAGGTTAAATAATTCTGAACGTACCAATATATTTTTTCTTCTTTGTTCATTTTTTTTTTTTTTTTTTTTATCTGTCTCATCTATTTCATAACCTACCCTTGGTTATTTTTTTAGTTCTTATGATTTGTTGCATTTCTGTACACATTTTGCAAAAGTTTTCAACCCAACTCCCATTTTGAATGATCAACCATCCCTTCATTTTTATCTAAATATTAAAATATAACCATGATAAAAGAAATTAAATAAACAACCAATAATATATAGTCTATCACTGATCATAAAAGGCACTTGGGAGCAAGGTAGTCAAACTCGCGAGTTTAAACAAATTCGTGACAATAATATAAACTCGTATCATGAACTCGAATCTTAAACTCGTAAGAGTTTACTTTCATTACTAAATATGTATCACTAGTGTATAATTAAATAATTAAAATATAAAAATGACAATAATTTGATTTAAATATATTTTAAATCCAAATAATTGAAATTAAATCTATCAACATGTGTTGTTTATCATATTTAATAAAGAAATTTCTTCAAAATTTCTATATAAAGCCGTTGAATATGATCAAATCAAAAAAAGTTAACATGAATTTAAGAGTAAGTTAACATGGTTTTGTAAGCTAGAAACGTAAAAACGGAAAACTCGGTGTAGAAACTCGTGATTTTAACCGAGTTTAAGACTAACATGAGTTTACTACTAACTCGACTCATTTTTATAAGTTAAAAAATGTAAAAACGGTAAACTTGGAGAGTCAACTCGCAAGTTTGACAACAATGCTTGGGAGCATTATTTATTACATGCAATAATAAAGTACATGATATATATTTCTTTCATCCTCTTATTATACAATAAGGATGAATCGATTGGCCCACATTATTCCACTTATTATTATATATATATATATATATATATATATTATAGACAAGTAAATTTTATGCCCTCACGATGAAGAGCAAGAGGATTATTACCCTCCAGAGCCGCGAGTCCTTATAGTATCCTGAATCTTCGGCCTAGAAACTTGAGAATAAGCCCGTATCGGCGAGATAACTAGACCCAGGTTCGGGAAGGATGATATTAAATTTTGGAAACATTGTATGGAATCTTCATAAAGTCAATAGTAAATGATGTTTATTCTCTAACATGAATAATTAATGTAAGAGTTGTAAAACAAGCTACGCTAAAAAATATATATATATATATATATATATATATATATATTTTGAGGGCATTTTAGTCAATTGCTAAGAGGGACACATGTGCATTCGATTAATATGAAAAGATAACTCAAGCTTCTTTAATAAGCCTTAAATTCGTGCAAAGCAAGGGGGAGAGAGAAAAGTCAACAAAACTTACAAAATAAGCCAAGTTAAGAGGATATTTTGTAAGGACACTTTGGTCATTTGATTTGGAGGATTCTTAAGTGTCTTCTTGACATATTTTAAGACATTTTACACTCTCTTTTGCATGAGTATTTTGACCAAGAGCTCAAGGGCAATAGAAATTAAAGTGTCAGTGCAAAAGGGCACAAAGCACTTATACAGTGTTAATCGATTGGTAAAAATGTCGTTTAGCTATGTCCTAAAGTATGGGACAATTGTTGGATATGATTAGTTTTGATGATGTCTTATATAGATGTCATTTTTAAGAGCGAAAAGCTTGTATAATATATTTATCTCCTACATTGACTAACTACTATAATTAATTTAGATTAGTCTAAGTTGAATTATAGAACAAGAATGAGATAAGAGATTTCATAAAGAAGAAATTGGAGAAAATGTTAAGTTCAAAAAGAAGAAGAAATATTGAAGAAGGTAGAACTTGCAGAGAATGATGAGTCCATGTTAAATGATGAAGAATGATCAAGACGGGAGATGGAAGATGGAAGAACTTGATGAATGGAATGAGAATATCATTATATAAATTCCAAGATTGATTCTAGAAGTCTTCATGATCAAGTGGAAGTTGAAATAACTCAATTCGGAGTTAAAATAAGCTACAATTGCATTCATGAAGTCATACTCGAGCACGGTACATTTCCAACTCCTATTCATGCATAAATTCCGCTCATGCTCGAGCACAAACATGCCATGCTCGAGCAACATTGTCTTTTCAGCACTCTGTTTAGCTCTGTTTCACGTTCAAGACGAGCGACATCGGTAATTCGATGATTTCTTCCAAACCAGAGATCAGATTGAGGTCAAACCAGTGGCATATGAAACTAGACTCACAATGAGTCATTTTGACATAAGATTCAACCTAAAGGAGTTTAGATGAGTGAGCTATATTTTTTGAAGTTGCAACAAAAATCAATGTCACAATCCAGAACCAGCTTTAGTATTTTGAGCGTATCTCACAAACGACAAATCCAAATGAGCTGAAACTGGTGCCATTTGAAACTAGACTCAAATACCTTTTTAAAAACATCAAAATCACAGAAAAAAAGATCAAATGAAGGATATATGATGTTTTGAAGTTGACAGTCAGTTTAGGATGTTGCAAACTGTAAGTACTGGCTGAACCCAAGAGGGGGGTGAATTGGGTGAAGTATAAAAATTTAGGAACTTTGAAAATCTTTTTGCAAATCAGTAAATTCAGTTTGTATGATAGAAATGAGCTATAAATCAATTGAAAGTCATTCAAACATAGATCTTTGGAAATGTCGAGGAGATAAGGGAAGAGAATGTGCAAGCGATTTATACCGGTTCGGCCCAATCCTTGACCTACGTCCAGTCCCCAAGCCTCACTTGGGATTTTCAATCAACTATCTTCTTTCAACTTGATTACAGGTTCTGTACAAGAGGTAATCCTCTCACTAGGATTCACTCCCTCTTACAAACTGTAATCAATACACCGCTTGATTACACACTCTGTACTCGAAGTAATCCTCTCACTAGGATTCACTCCCCTTTACAAGTTGTAATCAACATAATGTGTTTCCCACTCAAGATCACCCAATCTTAAGTAACTCTCAGATAGATAGAATGATTACAATAAATCTTCTCTCTCACAAGTGAATAAATGAGCACTGAAGAATAATACAAATCATCTCACTCTCTAAGCTGTCTAGACATGAAAAACAGAGTGTAAATGATGTGAAAAATCAAAGTATCAGCACATTGAAGATGTAAGCTTGTGTCTCTGCATTTTTCTGCTTGAATCTGTCTTCTTTTATAGGTAGAGATCAATATATGACCGTTGAGAAGATTCAATGATTTGTTGGATAAAGAAATATAGCCGTTAGAAACTAGCCGTTAGAACTTTTGCACTGACTTTTGATGTTCGAACCAAATCGATATTTTGAAGGTTTGCTTCTAATCCTTCATTTTAATCATCGAAACTCACTAAAAAAGTGGTTAAACATGTCTAGGAACATTAGAGATTAATCATAGGAAGTATTAAGATCAAACAAGAAGGTATTGCAAATTTGTCGATTTGAAATTAAGTCGCGAAGAAACCCGGAGGTTTGCTCTCAAACATGGAGGTTTTTAAGGTTGCGAAGAGTGTTTTGTCTCGAGTGCCAAAACCTCGAGGTTTTCTCGAAACCTCGAGGTTTCACTTTGAAAGTGAAACATTGCAAAATGGCGTTTGCTCTCGGATCAAGAAACCCGGAGGTTTTCTTCAATACTCGAGGTTTCTCTTGAATTTCAAAAAATCTCGGTTTTGTGCCAAGAGCAAACACGGAGGTTTTTCTAGAAACCTGGAGGTTTTCGAAGTCGGTGAAAAGGGGTTTGCTCTCGGATCCGAAAACACGGAGGTTTTCACCAAAACCGGAGGTTTCACTTAAATGTGGAAATTTCCGAGTTTTTGCGCCAAACGAAACCGGAGATTTTTTCATAAACCTGGAGGTTTTGCTTTGTTCAGAAAACTTGGAAAATTCTTGGCCAATCTCAAACTCAATTTTACATGTCCAAGCTCGAGGTAAGAATCCAATGCAAGAAGAATCAGCTCCAAACTCATTGTATTATGTTCGTTATGATCCGATGAATGAAGGTCGTTCTTGACCAGCGTTTTTGCAATGTCCTGAACTGACTGTCAAATTTCGAAGGCCATATCTCCTTGTTTTGAACTCCATTTTGGTCTATTAAAGTCTTGATGGAAAGCTCTGTGAGTCTACTTTCATATGCCACTGATTTAAGCTCAATCGAATTTTCCGTTTGTGAGATACACCCAAAATACCGAAGGTGGTTCTGGACTGTGATGTTGATTCTTGTGGAAACTTGTAAAAATCATAGCTACTTGATATGAATTCTTTTGGGCTTGAATTTTATATCAAAATAATGCATTGGGAGTCTATTTTCATATGCCACTTATTTCTCTTCAATCTGATTTCTGGTTTAAGAGATATCATCAAATTACCCAGACGTCGACCGTGAAACGTGAAGAGTATACCGAGTTGCGATTAGTCTTGAAACCTCGAGGTTTTGCTTGAAACCTCGAGGTTTTGACTGAAACCTTGAGCTTTTGACTGAAACCTTGAGGTTTGCTAGTCCAGAGACACCAGAGACGCTGAAGACACTCAAACCTCGAGGTTTGAACTCCAAGGTTTGAACTCAAACCTCAAGTTTTCTCGTCCCTAAACCTTATATTTGCTTGTTTGAACATAGAATTGAGCCATTCCAACTTCCATATGATCTTGGAGACTTCTAGCATCAATATAAGAACTTGAATAATGATATCTTCATTCCATTCAGCAAGTTCTTCCTTCTTCCATCTCCCAACTTGATCATTCTTCATCATTTAACTTGAGCTCATCATTCTCTGCAAGTTATACCTTCTTCATCTCCTCTTCTTCTTGATTAATATCTATGATTCAACTTGAACTAATCTACATTAAACATAGTAGTTAGTCAATGTAGGAGATAACTATATTACTCAATATATTACTCAATCTTTTTGCTTTCAACAATGGCATCCATATAAGACATCATCAAAACTAATCATAACCAACACAAACAACGCTGATTAAGAACAACCTCCATTCATCTGATGATAATGGACGAATTACAATGAGTTTGGAGCTGATTCTTCTTACATTGGAAATAAGACTTAAAGAGCTTTCTAAGAATGAGTGGTTTGCCAAAATTGGAGCTATATCGAAGACATTACGCTCACTAGAAATTGACTATTATGCTACCAATACTCTTGTTTCCTGAAAGTCTCTACATCCTGGAAGTTGAGCTTTGTATTGGAGAGTATAATGTTTATTCATGTATGATCAGAAGCCTCAAAGATAGAAGTGTACTCGAGCACGTTAAATTCTTACTCGAGCATCATCGGGCTGAAGCGAAGATTTGCAAATTGAAGAGTCATTCCCGAGCAGAATGAAAGGCATGCTTGAGCAACATGCTCAAGCAGAGGTAAAAGAGTGTCCAAGCAGGCATCAATCGATCTTTCATTCGTAGCCTCTGGATGACTTGTGCCCAACCATGAATATGTCATTGCTCAAGCAGAGGAAAAGTCATGCTCGAGCAGCATCACTGAATCAGTAAGTCTACGACTCTGTTCGTCTCTCGCCCGAGCATACTCTCTGGATTGCTCGAACATCAACGAAATGTTGCCCAAGCATGAAGCTTTTCTTGCTCGAGCATCAGAGATAGAAGCTATTTTTTAAATACACCAGGAGAAGCTTGTCCGAGCAAGCATAGCTGGTTGCTCAAGCATAGAATGATTTCTATTCTTTCAATGTGTTTTTCTTCACTGTTGCCCGAGCATACTAATAGTCATGCTCGAGCATGAGCATCTCTATTTTCAAAATCTCCATCTTCATAAATCCTAAAATCATCGTGTGTGATTTCATTTCTATATATCATTACTCATTACTATTGCTAATTGCTTTTAATCAGTTTGCTAATGAGTTTCAGATGATTTTATCATGGATTAACAACAAATTTGTATAAAGCAATTTGTGTGTCAGAGAAGCATTAAATGCAATTGCCAAAACCAGTGATATCATCCGCAACTATTTCTCGATCGATGTAAAGCATTCACGATATTCCACTTTGTGCATTAAATGCTATCTCTTAATGGACAAAACAAAAGGAATGAAGAATGCTTGCAAAGACCAAAAACACTGACGGCAATTTACAGACACTTCACGCTTCAACTCTAACGGACATTTTCAAAGTGACTCAACGGCTACTTCCAACAGACATTCAACGATCGTATCCTAAACGGGAAGAATTGCTCAACGGTTGAATGTTCTCCATTAACTATAAAAGGAAAAGGATTCAAAATAGACAAAGAGAGATACGAGCTTGCACTGTCGAAATGCTGATATTCTGAATCCAACATTTATCTCATACACTCTATGTTCTCAATGCTTATATAGTTCATCATCGAGAATAAAATGATTTGTATTGTACTTTAGTGTTTATTCATTCACTTCTAAGAGAGAAGATTTATCTGTAAACATTCTATCCGATAGTTACTCAAGATTGGGTGATCTTGAGTGGGAAACCTATTGTATTGATTACAGCTTGTAAGGGGGAGTGAATCTAGTGTAAGGATTACTTCGAGTACAGAGTGTGTAATCAAGTGGGTGTATTGATTATAGCTTGTAAGTGGGACTAAATCTTAGTGAGAGGATTACTTCAAGTACAGAGCGTGTAATCAAGTTGAAAGAAGATAGTGGATTGAAAATCTCAAGTGAAACTTGGGGACTGGACGTAAGTCAAGGATTGGCCGAACCAGTATAAATATCTGTTTGCATATTCTCTTCCCTTATCTCTTACATTCCCAGCATACATATTTGAATGATTGTTTATTGCTTTATAAATCATTACTGTCATACAAACTATTTTCAATAAGTTGCAAAAAGATTTCAAAGCTAATAAGTTTTTATTAGACACCCAATTCACCCCCACTCTTGGGTGACAACCAGGTCTAACAACAATTAGCTGAGCAAAAATATACTAAAATAGATATGCACATGATATTCCTGGACTGATGAGGGATCCCTGCATTTTTTGAGGAAATAAGAAGGGAAGATTATTCAAGAAGCTTGTCACATGAATAAGTCAAGAAGCTTACATAGGAAGATAATCAAGAAGCTTGCTCAAGAAGATTGATTCATGATGAAGACAAGAGGCTTGCTTAAGAAGCCAACTTAATGTGCAAGAGTCAAATAGGCACCATTACAACACAAAATCTTCCCCCATAAGCCATGAGGGCGCAGGCCAAGGAAAGAACAAGGGAAATCAAATGCAAAACTCACATGCAGAAATGCAAAGTCAAGGTAAACAACCCTACTGTGTAACAAGTGGCAACCTAGATATTTAAGTTTGACTTTGAGTGGGCAATTATACAAGTGGATTAAAAGGTAAATGGAAGTCAAATAATCTTCCCCAACAAGCCCCGAATTCGAATCAGCCAAGGATAAAGGGGAAGAAGAGGAATTCAAGTCAATGTGAAAGCCAAAATGAAGAATTCAAGACTTAGGAAAAATGGACCAATGGAAAAGCACCAACAAGGGACAAATGGAAGCTTCTTTTTGAAGCAATTGGAGACAAAAAATCCTTCCCCATTTCTGCCCAAATTTTGTCCAACCTTGAAGGGCAAGAATGATGAAGCAAAAGTCAAGCAATAATGATAGGAATATTTTTCAAAAAGCTTGGAGTTCATGGCCAATAAGAAAGCCCCAAGAATAAGACCTAAATCAAAGCTAAAAAGGCTTGTGGGACAAGCCAATATTCTGCAAAAAAAAAAAAAAAAAAAAAAAAAAAAAAAAAAGTGCAGATTTCGTTCATCCATGTAAAGACCAAGAAAAGTCAAGAAAACTTGGAGAAAAATAAAGAAAAACTAGTCAAAACCCTAGGTCAAGTCAAGGACTAATGAATAATAGCTTGCATGGTTATTTTACATGACCAATGGTGTTTATTGACGGACTATTCTACCCTATTTTGGCTGCCCTAATTCATGCAAAAGAGAGAGGGAAGAGAGCAAACAAAAGATGGTTCATTTGGAAGAAGAAGGAGCACACATATTCGAAAACTAAGGTAAGTTGGTTCACAAGTGCATAAACTAGTCTTCTATCTTCCTTAACATCCTTTATGGCTGACTTTGTAATCTGAATTTTGGGTAGTTTTCGTAAAAGTGACTGATTAAAAGAAATAATGTTTTATCGAGGGAAGCTCTGCCCTAATCATTAAAATGAATTATCACAAGATTAAAGTCAAGTTCATGGTGTCTAAGGAAAGATTAAGCCAAGAAACGAAATAATATGAAGCTAAAAAAAAAAAAAAAAAAAAAGATTGTGGTGTATGAAATTTGTGATTTTCGTGCGGGGCTATATACATGAAGATATGTTTCAATTTTGATGTTTTTTATGGCTCCAAAGTTTTTAGGACGAAATTTTGTATGGGTCCAAGTGGTAAACATGATTTGTAACTCAAAACCCTAGATTTTAAAAGAACTAAGGAATCGCCGGTTCGGTGAAGTAAAGGCGGACGTGCTTGGAAAATGGTTTTAAAATAGTAAACGATGTCTGATGGCCATAAAATTTTACAAGCTTAAAGTAGACATCTTGGGCTTCATATTGATATATAATCTTGTAATTGTTCGAGATTCTAATGGGAGAAATGAATTTTTGAAAATAGCCCAAAAACTGGATTTTGCCTCTAACGAGAAGGTGAATTTTAACTCAGAAAAAGGACACAAACCCCTATGACCTTGGGGAGTATTTTTTATAATAACTAGACATGTCAATGGCTCAGTGGCTACTAGAATTGTGTCAATTAGATTTTTCTAGAATTAATTATGAATTTTTGAAGTTAAAGTATTATTTTGGAATTATGGACGAATTTCCTTAAAATAAGAGAGTTTATGTAAGCAATGAAAATGAAATATATTTTCTTTGTCTAGAAAAGTACGTATCTGAAGAGACTTTTGGACACTAGGAAAATTTTACTGATTTCTGAACAGCTATCAGGTAGTAACTGCTTACTCGCATACCCTATGTTACTTTGTATGTTTGTTATGTCATGATTGAGGAACATGTCTCATGAGTAGGACATGCGACTGGGTTGTAGGGCCTAGTGGACTATGTGTCCTTAGGTCGCTACCGAGCCAATGATGCATTCAGTGTAGTTAGGGTTTGAGGCCCTGGCTACTATATTTTCCTAGCGCTGAGGATCTAGGGGCTTGTCTGGTTAAGCGGTCCTGCAGTTATTGAGGACTGGGTCCCTACGTAGTGAACATTTGCATAGGTGGTATGTTGTTTATATGTTACTGTGCATGATGTGTACTAAATGCATGTGGTATGTATTGACAGTTTATTTGTGATTTTCCTAGTTATGGTTGCATACATGCACTGCATATGTATTGTATATGAGTTTGATAGTTACTCTGGAATTCAATTTTGAATCCCAAACCGTTCTAAAGATTCAGGTGATTTACACTAACTATTTAGGAGAGTTGAGGTAAGGGCATGGAGCTGATGGAGGTTGAAGAATAGGGAATGCCTTATCACATTTTGTATATTTGTTTATGGATGACTGTATGGATTTACTTACTGCCCAGTAATTATTTTTGGATTACTGTACTCCAACTAGAGCTGGGAATCAGGGCTGGCCCGGCCCAATAGGGCTTGGGCCTACAAGGCTTGAGGTAAGGAAAATATTTGTTTTTCAAAGCCCGGCCCGATAGTACCGGGGCCGTGGCCTACCTACAGAACGAAAAGTACTATTTCAAATTTTAATATTTTTCCTTCAATTTTTTATAATTAGTAAATTGCAACCGTTAAAGTTCTAATCTATCAAATAAATGTTATCAATATTAATATCTAAATAATATAAATCATTCAACAAATAAACACATTCATTAATTCATAATAAAAAACAAATAAACACAAAGAATATGTTTTTTTTTTCCTTTTTTTCAAAAAATATTAAACAAAGGAATTGCTTTATGTATGCCCATGACAAAATGCCTCTCCCTCTCATAATTTTGTGTGTGTCTGCAAATTCCTTCGGTTCATGCATGATTTTACTAACAAGTAAAAATAATTATACTTATTTTACACAAAATATATTTATAATTTATTACTTATATAATATTGTAATATCAAAGTATGTGTTTATTTAATATGAAAACATCCCTTCTTTAAAATTTATAATAACTGATTATGTGTTTTAATACAGAATAATAATAAACATAAAAATGGGTTATAATTTAAACTATAAAAAAAAAACTATGTAATTACAAATAAACACATTCATTAAGTGAAAGTCTAAGTAATTATTTTATTTTATTTTTTTAAAGCTAGTTAAACGGGCCTACCGATTAAGCCCGAGGCCCTATAGGGGAAATTTTAAATTTCTAGTCTATTTTTCAAGCCCGAGCCCCGCAGGCCGAGCTTAAACGGGCTCGGCCGATTTCCCGACTCTAACTCCAACCCTCTAGGGACTATTTATTGTTTGTACTTTTATCAATATTATGTATTCGTCCAAACCGATCACATGCTCTGCTACGTAACACTCTAATATACATTAAAATGGAATAATTAACGAAGGTAAGGTAATAAATAAGAGGGAATCCCTCTATCCGCCACCCGAAAAGGCGAGGCCGATAGGGGTGTAACAGTCCTGCCATTCTCGAGTAATTGACAAAAAAGCCACAGTTCCGCCTACAATTAGGACATACTTGTGTGGGACAATTTTCATATTATAGATTTCTCCGAACCTTGTTGGCACAATCGTAAAATAGTTACTATAATCACCAACTTGAAATGTATTTGCCAATCTGAAGGAGCTTTCTTCCACTCGTTGGGTCGGTGTCGCCCACCATCCATTGCGTTGATTGACCGCATAGTGTGGTGGTGGCAGAGAACGCCACCTCATGTCATGGTTCATCGCCACAAAGTTGTTTTCAGCATATGACAAGAAAGTCACCGGTGTGCCTAGCCTTGCCCTAAGTTGGTGTTGACCTGGACGACATAGAGAGGGCAAGAGAGGTTGAGGTTGATGATAGTGAAGCAGCCGCCGAAGTTTGTTTCAGTCGGCTGGATGTAGTACTCGACTTCGCTTTCAACAGGATCGTCGTTGGTCAGTTGGTGTCGAGCATGGAGGCATCTTGAAATTGGGATAAATTTGAGGTGGCCATCATGAGAAGCCATAATGCAAGGGAATTGAGGACTGAAGGTGGACCTGGAAAAATTATGAAGGGTGGGCAAACGGTGGTGGGGCACCGAAAATTTTTTTTAAAGAAAGTTTTCAATGCATTAAAAAACACAAGAAAAGAAAAGAATATATATATATAAATATTCATGAAATCAAGTGAATACCGATGATGTAATAAAAGAGACCGTTATTTTACAAACCTGTCATTTAAAAAAACAAAGTTAAGTGTCGTTAGAAATACAACTACATAAATTACAATAAAGAGTGAGCACTCAATAACTTCAAGTATATATATTTTGATAACAAAAGTATATTTCAATAAAAATAGTGACAATATCATCCTTCTAGGTCTTATTTTTTGAAATTCCATCATAATTGCCTTATTATTAATGCTATCAAATATATCTTTTTTAATATAAGGCACTAAACAATCATTCAACCATTCATCCCCATCCGATTACGAAGTGCAGTCTTAATGTTTCAAGGGTGGACATTTAATTTAAGGGTAGAGAATCATTCGGACATGTATTAATTTTTTTTTTTTTAAAAAAAACAACAACAACAACAACAACAAATTCCCAAATTCAAGGGTGGGCACTTGCCCCTCTAACCTTACACCTAGGTCCGCCTATGTTGAAGAAGCCAACTTTTTCATATTGATTCTTCTTAAACAAAGGGTTTTGATATGGATATGTTGGTGTGATTATTGTGTGCAGTGGAGAAGAAGGGATAAGGTATTTATAAGGACATGGTTAGGGTTTGCTTGTGATTAATTATTGGTATATGTAAACATGCATATCACACTTTAATTTGACTTTTAATCTGAAAAACATTGAGTAGTTTTTACTATTAAAAAAATAGCGGTGCAAAGTTTAAGTGTAGACTAGCTTTTTTTGGCCATAAGTGTGTAGACTAGCCATAATTGGGATGAGTATATTGTTGGAAAAATCCCATATAAATACCATCTGAATTTGTAAAACCCCGAGATATCCTCCGAATTTGTAAAAAGACTGAGAAGTGACATGGACCTATGAGGGATATACAAATTCAGGAAAAAAAGACCACACTGCCCCTTGAGTAATAAGACATTATATCTCTTCCTCTCTTCTTTTTCAGTCCGAGAACTCAGTCAAAAGAAAAAAACAGAGTAGAAGAGCTTCGACCCAGAAATCATCGATAATAGAGGTGCTTCGTCGGCCGAAATCAATGTTTTTAACTTTTCTTTAGTGTTATTAATCTTTTTTGCTAGCTTGCGTTACCACAATCGATGCTTTAGGTTAATTTTGTTTTTCACTTCCCCTGCTTCTTTCTTCCTTCCTCTTTTCCTTCTCACAATCAATACTTTAGGTTAATTTTGCTTACGTTATGAAGAAAAGCATTTCAATATCATCTGTACAATATTGGCCCATATTTTCTAAACAAAATGCAACCCAGTTCCCCTAAATTGGCAACGCAATCTTCCAGATTGACAATCTTAATTCATAATAAACAGCAAAAAATGTTAAGAATCCCAACAGTAAATAATCACAATGGAATCAAACAAGAAAAAAAGAATAGAATCAATTTTGGCAATTGAATAAGAGAACCCTAAAACATTACTGGCGACTGGCGAGTGTCTTGGAGGGGAATCGACCAATAATATATATGCAGACACGAAATCGAATACAAAACAATGTGATGGGTGAGAAGCCTGAGGTTGATGGGTAAGTGAAGGACCCTAGACCAGTGGGTTGGAAATAGCAAAAAGGAGCCAAGAAACCATCGGCTTCTCCTGCGTTGTGCGCATCCTTTAGTAAATAGGTTCTCGATTCTCGCCCAAACAGCCTTCTTCTTAATAAAACGAATCTTTATAATGATGAACCGATCGAAAAAGATGAGAGTGACCCGCGATGCAGCAAATCGATGGCGAATAGATAGAAAAAGATGAGAGTCACCCGCGATGTAGCAAATCGATGGCCTGAAATCAACTTCCTTCCCTTTAACAGTGATCGATTGGCGGCCAGAGATCTTTCCGTCCAAAGTCGGCGACTTACGGCGACGCAGATGATTCTCGAGCGCGAAGACAGGCGTTGTTCGAATAGGCGAATAAAAGTCTGAGCCTGAATGAGATCTCTTTAGCCTCAAGGGCATTGTGGTCCTTTTCCCTCAATTTACATATCCGTCATTGGTCCATGTCACTTCCCAGTCTTTTTGCAAATTCAGTGGATATTTGGGGGTTTTACAAATTCAGATGGTATTTATATGGGATTTTCCCTATATTGTTTTGAGCTTGTGAATTACTATAATATCATCGTTACTGTTGTGAATAAAGCAATTTTCGGTAATATTACCATTTTCATGATAAAAAATATTATAATATTAGGTTATACTTACAGGGATATTTATATTATAAGCACATTGCTTTTATAATTAGTACTTTTTGATACATCATGGTAGGGAGGGGGCGGGGTTCGAACCCGGACATGGGGGAGGAGGCTAGTTAAGACGACTCCGGTACATCTTGCGCTACTAATAGTACTAACTCATAGGACACCTATTAAATTTCCCTTGGATGATGGTGCATTCATTTGAATTTTGTTATTAGTTTTGGCATGTCATTAATTAATGCCCAAATCGTATTCACACACCAAATATGCATCTTTACTAAGGCAATGCGTTATATTGATGTAAACCGTTTTATGAAATTTTTAGTGCATTTTACATCTTTTTTTAGAAATATCTATAGAAGTATATGAAATTTAAACGCCGTTTTTAAAAAAATATAAATAATATTACTGATTTATATTAAAGAATTAAAAAATTGAAATTGAAATATTATCTAAATTACTATCTTAAAACATTTATGTTTTAAGGAAAATTATTCTAGTTTAGGTTAATATTGGTAAAAATGACTTTTATTTCAATTTAATTTTAGAAAGGGTGAAGTTGGCATGGGATTTTTTTTTTTTTTTTTTTTTTTTTTTTTTTTTGCTTTTATCTCACCCGATAAAAATAACAACTTTCTTTTTTTAAAAAAAGAAAAACCTCACATTTATTTTTTTATCATTAATACAATTAATTGACTTTCAATTAAAATATATTTAATTGATATCAAAGATACTATTATGGCATGGCATACTTGAATTATTCTTGATTACCCTTTTATATAAAGTCATAAAGCAATAATATTCTTTTAAGATGAGAGAGAAGAAAGACTGGCAGAAAAGAGAGGAGGGACATTAAAGTCATTTTACACAGATTTTAAAATCCTAAATTGGGTTGATGACTTAATTGATGATTTGTTGGATTTACCAACCCGATTTAGAATTTTTCTATTTTAAGTAGCCTTATATGAGATTTTCCCTTCAACATCCTTCCTTTAAATTTAAAATGATGGTGGCATTTCATCAAGCCACTAATTTCATTCACTTAACTTCGCTAGTTGTATCAGCACATAATTAATCTAATAGCGTAAGGTTTCATTAGATTCCTTTGGTCTCAGAATTCTAGCCAAACGAGAATAGCCGATTGTTTGGATACCTAATAATAAGATATAGAAAAAGCGTTAAATGCCATTTGGTAGTATCAAAAAATTGCTGGCTATTCCTGAAATACTTTTTGTAACTTTTGATTATATATTACTGTTAGTGTAAAAAAACTCATAATTATTATCAGATTGGTGTACACACATATATTGCCTCCTCCATTTTACCCACCGACTCCAACATTGTAAATTAATGTTATTGGTTATTTCTTTGAATATAAATTTCAATTTTGTCTGACATGTGTTACTATTACCCAACCTTTTTTTTTATAATAATTTATAAAAAATCGATCTGGCAGGCAAACAATTTCAAATATTTGCCTACCAGATTTGATTTGATTTCATTTGGCATCATTTATTGAGTTACATTAAAGTGTCAACACATTTTTTGATTGCTCACGATCTATTGGATGTTCAAATTTAATTTGCATCTTATAGTTAATTGGATTGTCTCATTTATCATCAAGCCTTAATTATCAGTTGATGCCTTTCCATCATATTTAATGCAATTATTATCCAAAATTGGTAGATGTTTGAAATTACACATAAATAGTTCTTATTTTATTAATGCAATTAAATAATTGATAAATGGGTTATTTTTCCTTTATTACAATTAATATGTAGTTTCCTCAGTACTATCATCGATGCAATATAGTAAACTCGAATCGTATACTCGTAAGAGCTTACTTTTATTATTAAATGGGTGTTAAAAGTATATAATAAAATAATAAAAATATAAAAATAATAATAATTTGATTTAAATATTATAAATATGAATAATTGAAATTAAATCCATCAAGATTTATAGTTTATCATATCAAAAAAGAAATTTCTATGAAGTTCATATAAAAGTCACTAAACATAATCAAAAGGAATAAACTAAAGTTTAAGAGTGATTGACACAACTTTATAAGGTAGAAATGTAAAAATAGCAAACTTAATGTGTAAATTCGAGAGTTTAACGAGTTTATGGCTAGCATGAATTTATACAAACAGACAAGATTTTGTAAACTAAAAACAAAAAATCAGTAAACTCGAAGAGTTAACTCCTTGAGTTTGACATGACTTGACAACAAGATTTTTTTAAAAAGTATCGATAATGTTATAGTATAAAAAAAATAGAAGGTTAAATGAAGATTTTGGGGTAGAAAGTCAACCAAAACTCACTATTTGAAAATAACAAATTGAATTAGCGAGTGACAAATCCCTCGCTAAATTATGATTTTTTTTATTTTTTTTTTTTTTTTTTTTTTTTGCGTGCGCTATTACAGAATTAGACTTGACGTTTCATGCTTAATTATTAATTCAACAGAAAAAGAAACTTCAGGTATTTATCTGAAACGGGGTTGGAGCAAAGACTTATTTGACGGTTAATTATGTTAACCGTTAAATAAGTATGAGACATATTTAACGGTTAATTAGAGTTGATTTGAATTTTGGAGAATATAATAAAAATTATAAGAGTTGATCCTACAGGACTACTGGACTAGGTATAGGTGTATTCAGGTTTTATTTCTTCTCTTTCTTATCGAGTTCATCCACCCTGTTTGATTATTTTCTTGTTTTTCGACCAAAACAAAAATTTATTTTCTTGTTCTTATTTTAATTCATTGAGTTCCTATGCTTGCACACACACAAAAAATTCTTAGATGATCACTCACTCTTTCACTTTTATTTAAGCATTTAAATATAGGGAAAATTAATTAGGAAAGAGTTTTCTATTGAAAATTTTATTGGCTAAAATATCATAATACCGGTACCATTCTTTGCATACAAAATTACTATATACCAATACTTTTCTGTATATTAAAATTTATCAAATCCTTCTCATTAATAAAATTTTCAATATAATTGGGGACACTTCCCCCAAAGTTCCCTAAATTTATAATCATAAACTATCACTAGAATATCATTGTTCATATGTGGAAGCTTTTTTGTTGTTGTTGTTAGCTTAGGCATTTTTGTTTGTGATTGAGAATTAGTGTTAGGCTTTAAAAGGGACGACAAATGTAACACCCCAATTTTCATACTTCAAAATGTGTCGGTTGACACTTAGTTTTAGAAAAAAATCGACAGAGTTTGAGGTGCTACCACTCGAGTAATGAAAACGGAGAGCATGCGCTAACGTTTGGACGATGAGACCGATCTGAAATACGAGAGAGCATGCGCTAACGTTTGGACGATGAGTGACTGATACAGAATGCCCAGGCATATGCTGATGCCCTAACATATGCTAATATATTAAAAAATTTCCTGAAGGAATATTCATGTGATACATTAGTACAGAGCTTTGTATAATTACAAGTCTTTATGGTAACTATACAATCTTCAACCAAGTTGTAGCTAGACTTGGGGCAATGAAACTAACTCAGTTAATCAAACAATTTGGCCAGGCCGGTGTCTAATGGAAGTCTCCCGAATTCACGGCGATTCACCGATCGAACCACATAGACGAACCCTTTCTAGACACCAAATGGTTTGAAGTAACCTTATTAGATTCATGCCGAAGGTAGGCTCGTTAAACTTCTTCCGGCATTTGCTTTGACCGGTGCCTCTTCACGGCTTTGTCCATCAGTGCCTCTTCACGGCTCTATCTACCGGTGTCTTCTCTGTTCCAGGTCCCTTTCCCTGAACCTTTAGTCAATGCTGAGATTCAATCGAATTGAATCTTAGGTAACAGTTAACCTCATATGAAAAGTATAAACGGTATATATGAAAGATATTCACAGTTTAGAAAAAAATCAATCATGAATTAACCAATCATATCAAAGCCATACAATACATATGAGAGTTAAAGTTCGTACGCGAACGTACTTTTCAGTGAAATGGCCAAACATCCTAGGCCTTTTGATCCGACGAGACTTCTAGGATATCCTATACGTTATTGTCGGATTATTATATGATATTTGATAAATATCATATTGCTTAGAATAATATCCTAAGGGTTTAATTTACCTTTCTACCCTTGGTAGATTTATTATTACAACTTTGCCCTCACATTTTCTAAAAAACGCTATGCTGAATTTCTGGGCAGAATTTTTGGTTAACTTCGCAAAATTATAATTAAATCTAAAAAAATCGAAACGAGGATCCGTAAAATTCCCCGGAATCCTTAGGATGTCTATTTTCAAAGAAAAATACTTTTATATACCCAGAATTTATGAAAATTCCCAGTTTTCATCTTTCACAACGTCGCCTTGAAAAATAGTCTAACTTCAACTGATTGTATTTCTTTGTACAGGAATCAAAACGCTACATATTATATATATTCGGAAAGCCCTACATATCTAATTTATTTCTGGAAATTTTCGTGATTTAAAGACTTCATTTGCTACATAAAATAATAGCCTTAGTGTTTGCTGCCAGCACAGGATTTACACCAGCAGTTTTCCAAACTTCTACCACAATGATCCATTAATTCTAAAAATTATTCCCTAACATGTTTTCCACTCCATTTTGCTTTTTAAAAGCAATGGAGACTTCCAAACATGAAAGGAATTTTTCCTAACAATTTCCTAGATTAAACTACTATTTACTAAGAACAAAAAGCTAGAGACCAAGAACATTACCTTCAACTTCAACTCCTCCTTCCTTCTTGCTCCAAGAAAACTCTCACTCTCACTCTCTTAATCAAAGGATTAGAGGTGATTGTGATTTTTGGTGTGAAGAAATGAGGAGGGGAAGCCTTCTATTTATAGGGAAAATGTCAAGGTTATGGTGGTAAATTGCAAGGTAATCCAAATGCTCTTCTTTCCTCTTCACCTTAGGATCAAAGTGCACTTTTCAAACTCCAATCTCAGCCCCTTCATGTTTGGTCGACATACTCCTCCTCTCTTAGGTATTTAATGTATTTTTCCATTAGCAAATTATCCCATTGTTTCATTCCCTTATTGGCTAGTTGCAATGTTTGACTTTTCAACTCTACTTTATGCTTTATTAGTTTTTTCTCTTCCTTCCCTTGTGCTCAACGTTTTTTGCTGATTCTTGGGGCCAAATTAGGATGTCATTTAATAACATAATTAAGGGTTTAAAATGCCCATTAATGCCACATGTCTTTATGCAATTTGTTTGGTAACTAATCAAAGTCATTTGTGCCTTATTAATCAAGCTTAATGTTGTCTTTCATTGGCCCTTAATTTTTGATTTAAATCAGCCCTCTTTTATTTCAAAAATGATTACTTTAATTTGCCCATAATTAAATTGAAGAATTATGCCACTAATCTCAATTAGTGCAAAGCTTATTTGCCTATTATTTGCTAATTGGTACTTAATTTAATTAATTGTTTTTATAATCTTTCCATGGCTAATTTGAACTTAAAATAGCCATTATTTTATGTGACTCTATGTCACATATGTTAACCAATTTAATATGGTAACATATTTCAAAATATCGGATTTTCGGTAAATTGAAAATCGGGTATTACAACAAAAACATAAAGTGAGGTTAGTGAAGATGAGGATGCACTACTAGAAAAGCATCAAATGGTGACAAAATTTGCAATAGAACAAATTTCATCGCAAAATGTGGCGATATTTGCGACGGATATAAAATCCGTCGTAAATTTCATGTTTTATGATGGACTTTAGAGATCCGTCGCAAAACGGCGTGTTTTTGTGACGGACAGGTAACTCCGTCACAAAACGGTGTGATTTTTCAAGCCATTTTGCGATGGAAAACCCATCCGTCGCAAAAAGGCGTCAATTGGGACGCCTTTTTGTGACAGCGTTAGGGTTCCGTTGCAAAATTCTGAATTTATAATGACAGATAGTCCATCGCAAAATCCCAATTTTTGTAGTGATGTATGAAATTTATGTATGATCATATAAAATAAGATAAGATTTACAATGAACATGCTCATAAAAGAGTTTGAGTGATGTTGGTTGAAGAGAAAATGGTTTTTTAAAAAAAAGTTTGGGATGATTTGGACATGTACAAACAATTGAAGGTCTGAATGCACTGGTTATGAGATTAGATCGAGTGGTGTGGAATATTCTAAAAAGGGATAGATGAAGACAAAAAAAAAAAAAGAAAACTTGATGAAGTTATTGAGCAGGACGTTTTAGTTACAAAATCTTGTCAATGATGGCTTCATGCGCTCTATGTAGCCAACTTCCCCTAAATAGAATAAAGTTTGTTGTTGTTGAGACATGAGTAACCGAGTTAGTATGCTGTAAGGAAGAATCAATAGTCCCAAATATTACTACCTCCTCTCCTTAAAATAAATTCTAGTTACACTTCAAACTATCGGAGGTAGGATTTCACTGTTACAATGATAACCCCAAGTATTTAACTTTTTGATTCACAAAAGTATAATTACAATTTGTTGGTTATGTCCTCACAAACACAACAAAAAGAACATTGTCATCAAGAGCGCCTAGAATCCTCTGATTCTCACGTAATCCCCCAGCAGTGTGCCACAATCAAACCAACAATTGGGACATACATCTGTGGGACTCCAATTTTATTTTTTTTTTTTTATAAGAAATTTTTTTTTTGGAGGGTTCGACATCGGTCCCCCCACCAAGGCTAGGATACGACCCGGGCTCTTTGAGCACTTAATGGGGACTTACGAGATCGCCTACCAAAGGAGTCCCAGCGACGGCAGCGGGGATCGAACACACATCCCTTTGGGACTTGAACAAATCCCTTACCATCTATGCCAACTTCCTTTGGCTGTGGGACTCCAATTTAGTATAACTCTTTTCGGTAAAATATTGGGCTCATGTATAGCCCAATTCAATTTTTCAAAAATCATCATGGGCCGAGATAGCCCAACTATATTGCCATATTGATATTCACTCTGCCCTTCTTGATCCTATCGCCTTCAGCAACCATCCAGTCTTCCATGAGAGAGGCTTCAAGGAAACCTCAGCAAGAAGGCCATTAGGGTTTGAGTTTCCAGAGAGCAAAAAAAGTACTACTCTTTTGTGTCCTAATTATAAGATTAAGTTGATTTTTTTAGAGAGATTAAAAAAGCTAATTAAATTACTTTAGAATATTTTTATTTTTTCTCCAAACTAATTAGTTTAACTAATAAACTAATATATAATATAAAAATACATAACGTACATATGATATGATTAAATAACTTATTTAACTTCCTTAATTTTTACAAAAAAAAAGTCAACTCAGTCTTATAATTAGAACTAAAGGTAGTATTAGTTTTTTCTTTTTATCAACTGACAACGTAATATAAGATGGTTGAACATATTTTAAATAAACTACTAGTACGTACTACATCCAATTCATAATAAGATTTAGTTGACTAATTTGAGTAGATTAAAGAAATTAAATTAATACTTGATTACATTATATTTTGCATGATCTTTTTGAAATACTTATTTATATCATTAGATTATATATCAATTTCTAAATTAGTCAAACAAATTAGTTTGAAAAAAATTAATAAATAAAAGTACTTGTGTGTAACAATAAAAGACACATTATATCTTGTTCATCCTCTTATTCTACTACTCCCTCTAGTCTTTAATATAAGACATATTAATCTAATTTAATTAGATTAAGCAAGTTATTTAGTTTAGTCAATATGATATGTATAATTTTCTAAAATACTACAGTCATTTTCCCCAATTCCATCATTCCCTATCCTTCTTAATTATTATTAAAAGGATATCAATAAGGATAAATAAAAAAAAATTGATAACAATAAAAATTATATCTTATATTTAAGAATAATATCAACTACTACAAAAAAAAAAAAAAAAAAAACCCCTATAGCGTCCTATTTTTGACATGTTTAGCGTCCTTATTCGTGGGACGTGTATCTGTGGGCGCCATAAAGGGATAGTTTTGGCGTCCTAAATTTTTTAGGATGCCTTATTGTTTTTTTTTTCCAAAAAAAAAGAACCCCGAACCTGCTCAGGTTCGCGATGTAGGCAACCTGCTACCAAGAAGAACTGACAACCAGATAAGAAGAAGACAGATTACCAGAGTAACAATCGGCTACACAAAATCAGAAACTTGAATCAATAATATCAGTGTTCGATGGCTTGAAATTTCAAAATGAAAAAAGGCAAATCGAACAAAAAACTATTAATAACATCATATCTACGAGACACAAAATTAGAAACTAATATCGATCTACACACACACAATCGGAGAAGGGAGGTCGACGAAATAGACACCCAGACGGAGGGCTAGAACCATGAAGATTTCAAAACAAAGGAAAATCCAAGTTGCACTTAACCCTGATCTGGCAGTGCCGCGCCTTGTCGTCGATGGATCTGTCAACTGTCGAAGCTATGGCAACCCAAATCTGTAGATCTGCAACCTAGAGACGTCGTCGCTGTAAGGGATGGAGAGGGAGGTCGCGGCCGTCGTCGTCGTCATCGCCAGTAGCCTGGTGGGTCATGAACGCTACGGATCTAAAAGAAAATGAAAAGTGAAATGATAATGGGAGTGAAAGGGTCACGACGCGCAGGATATGAAAAAATGAGGAACTTTTGACGCAGGATGTGAAAAAGGTGAAATATTTAACTTAGAGCTTAACTTTTGGAGTCTAAGTTTATTAATTAGACCCCAAAGTTATGCTTTTGGAGTCTAATTATTAAACTTAGACTCCAAAAGTGTCTCTCACGGGCCCACACATAACCCCCTCCTACATAACTTTTATCACATATAATTACAAAAATGTCACCGCCTTTCTTTTTTACTTCCTTTTCTAAAAAAAGGACGTCTTTTTGGGACGCAAAAACTGTTTTTTGTAGTAGTAGCTTCAAATATGTCTTATATTAATTACTGTATTAGGATCAATCAATAGCCCCCAATCATATTCCCTAATAACAACGAGAACAATAATCCAAATATTAAACAACTCGATTCATAAACTATAATTATGATGACGATTATGCCCTCCTTACAAACACAACAAGAAGAGCATTACCATCCAAAGCCTCCAGACTCAGAGTCGTTCCATTTTCACGTAATCCACCAATAGTCCCACAATCAAACCCTACAAGTAGGACACACTTCTGTAGGACACCATCGAATATTATAAATTCCTTTCGACTGTGTTTCCACAATCCTAAAATAGTTACTATAATCACCATCACCATGGGTACCACCTGTCACAATAAGTCTTCTTCCACTCTTGATGTCCCGCTCGCCGACTTTCCATTTTGTTGATTGAACACATGTCGATGCGGCCGAGAACGCCACCTTGAAGTCCCTGTTCTCCCTCACGATGTTGTCTTCTCCGGCGTACAGTGTGAAGAACAGCGGCAGTCCTTCCCCTACATCGTTGTTTAGCTGGCTGACGTAAAGTGGGCAAGGGCGCTGCTGTGGCCGATGAGACTGAAGCGGCCGCCGGAGTCGGGTATGGCTGGCTTGATGTAGTACTCAGCATCGCGTTGAAGAGGATGGCGGTCTGTGTCCAGCACGAGGTAGTTGTAATCGGATTGGGATAGGGCTGACATGGCCTTCATCATGACTATATGAGAAGTACAGTAAGGAATAGGACTGAACTTGAAGCCAACTCCTCCATATTACAAAGGGTTTGATTGGTTAATCGTTGTGTGTGTGATTGTGTTTTGTGGAGTAGAAAGGGTAAGGTATTTATCGAGATGGATAGGGTTTTGGATATACTCTTACATGCAAATGTGACACCCTTAGCTTTGTGATCGATTTGCTTAGATGGCCATGCATGATTATTTTAATATGTGGTTCATTGAATTGTTTCAGTTCATTGGTTCTTTTGTATCGAATTGTGCGTGTTCATTGGATTTGGATGTGATCAATTGGTCATTAAATCGTTTGGTTTAGGTATTGTATGTGATCATTTGTCATTTGTGTGTGTTCGTTGGATGTGGTTTGAGCAAATCTCGTGGCTCTGCACCTTGCTGATTGGTCCAAGTAATTTGTTTACTTGGCTAAATCTACGTGCTTAACTGGCACCCTTGGTGATCTGCTTACATGGCTATGGTTATCTTAGCATGTGCTTATGTGTCGCCGTCGGTGCTTGATGATTGCAAAGGGGACTTAAATCCCTAAAACGGAAATTGATGGCGGACAAAGAAGGTCATGCTGCTGAAGGGTGGCTGAGACGGTGTTGCTTATTGGACGGCGTCTATGACCGATTCTGATGGTCTCAATTATATTCAATAACACTGGTGGCTGGGCTGATTCTGACGTTCTTATATCCAATACTAGGCATTGGTGGGTACAATATAATTGAAACTTTTTGACGAATAAGTTGTTTCCATTTTTTTATGACTACATTTATCTTTTTATTATTAGCGGTAATCCTATTAAATTTATAGTCTAATACTAAATATCAGCACCTCTCCTAGTGAAAATGTAAAGCTATTATGTTATGAAGGATTAGCCCCTATTTTCTTTGTCGTTGTTGTTATGGTTTGTTGTAATTCCCATGAATGATCTTCCATCGTTGGTCTATGATTATTTCTATCATGATGGATATGCAATTACTATAACGGGCTTAAGCACTTTATTCTACCATATTTCTTTGTTTTGTTAGGTAATTTGAATATTTTATGTCATGTGATAATATTAAGAAATTATTTTGAAAATTAAGGTGTTATATGTGTTATATCCTCCCTATCTTGCCCTCTCAGAACTCCCTCACCGGTGCAAAATACTTCATCGGTCAATTACGCGCCTCTATTTCTTTATTCCCTTCTGAAAAAAGTGGAAATTATTATTTTTTACTACTATTATTTCTACTAGCTACGCCCCATATTTACTGATCGAAAACCTACGTTAAACTAGTCCGAGATCTGGCTACGGTCCACTTAGGTGAACCATCCACTTCCCTACTCTGCCTATAATTTTTACCGCATGCAGTAGTAGCATGTACCCCACGCGGTAAATAATTATGAGGCAGAGTAGGGAAGTGGACGGTCCACTACAATGGACCGTAGTCACTCCCTACTAGTCCTAGGTTCCGGCCAGCATCTCCCTCGTTCAACATATCCAGGGGCGGATGCACGTTTGGGCAGGTGACCGCACGTGCGGTCACAAACTTTAAACTATTTTTTTAAAAAAAGTTTTAATAAATGAATAAAAAAGGGCCAACAGTTCCAACACTTTCAACTGCGTATCACTATCCTATCTGCCCTTAACTATGGTTTATCACCACGGCACCACGCCCTCGCTTCTCTTCCGCTAGATCGTCCTCCGCCCAGTGCCTCCAGGTTGCCGCCAAGCTCCCCCAGTTCGTTTGCCGAGCCCACCAGAAGCAGGCCACCGTTCAAGAAGACGTCGCCGCCAAGTTCACCCACCACGTCTGCCGCCACCACGCCCTTGCTGCTATTTCCACCAAGGTGATGCTCCAACCGTGAAGGAAGGGGAAGAAGAAATTAACTCCCTTATTCTTAAACTAAAAGATTAGATTTCAAATACTATCTTACACTGTGAAGATGCTTTTTTTATGATACCTAATTCCTACATTTCTTGATAAACCGTTGGGGTTTTGCCGTTTTGGACTGAGTCTCTGTTGTGGTATTACCAGTGTCGGTAACTAAAACAGGTTTGTAAGACTGCAACCAAATTTGCTACAAGGACCCTGTAATAGAGGGACAGTAGTGGAGTGCATATATTAACCGTTCTCCTGAAGAAGCCTCTTTTTCAATGGTATTTTCTGTTATCATCTAGTCACTATTACTTGCTATGCTACTGGTTACATTGTTGCAACATAAATTATTGTGTTTCGGCTTTGCTCTAACAGTGCTGTTTTTTAATGGCTTCTCTTTCACTTTTACTCAATTTTTTTTAAACATTTGATTTTGCTTCCTTGAAGTTAAGGTTGTCTATATGTCAGTGTGTTGTAATATAAAAAGAAATTTTTTGGTCATTGTTGATTTAGCTTTTACATGTTTGAGGAATGTCATTGGTTTCATATAAACTATGACTGAGGATACTGCATACCGTGATCATTTTATAAGAATTATTCAGTTAAGTATTGTTCTTGTTGCCCATAGGATAGGCCTATTGATGTTTTCTACTGGATGTTCTTTGATGCAATAGCACTACTTTAGATTACTTCTAAATTGAAGTTGGAACCTTTTATATTTATACTTTATTTAAAGGAATTGCTAAAAGACATTTGTGGGTTATTTTTTCTGTTTTGGCCAATGTGTTTGTAGGTTAGTTAGAGGAGTCGGCTGTGAACAATTTTATATAGCAGCAAGTGATAATAATGGAATAATTATGTTCTAAAGTATCATATAATGACATTGCTTACTCTGTCTAGAAGGTAATGAGGGCACTAACAGGCCAGGGGTGTATGTCCTGTTTTGGTGTATGAGCAACTGACTGAGATTAGATTAGTAGGTAGTTCTTGGTTAAAGCCTTTTTCAATTTAACGTGAAGGTCAATCTGATTTGAGATTAAATTTGGAAATGATTTAATGAAACAGTAAGGTTTGACAATTAAGCTGTTTCTGTTTCCTAGAATAATCACTGAATCCTGATTAAGTGGATTGCCTTTTATCCTCCTTAAAAAAAATTGCCCCCAACCCCCCAATCTCATCACTAATTGTGCACCCACAAACTTTCAATCCTGGCTCCGCCACTGAACATATCCAAGATATTTCGGTTTCAGTATCAGTGCTCATCATCTTTGATGATCACCAAAATTTGAGGCATTTAAATTTTATTTAGATGGTGCAGATTTAATTTTTTAAATTCTTATATTTTTTTAAAAAAATTAATTTAATGTGTACAGAATTTAAAAAGATGTTTATATTATATTGATATTCACTCTGCCCTTCTTGATCCTATCGCCGCCTCCAGCAACCATCCAATCTTCCATGTGTGAGAGGCTTCAAGGAAACCTCACCAAATAAGTCTTGCCCCTCCACTCCTTCCTAACCTTCTTCCTCTGAGTCACGGCGTCCTCCTCCACCTCCACCGTTTAATTCCGGCCTATGGGCATTAGGATTTGAGTTTTCAGGCAAGAGCATCTCCAGAGGGCAATTGAGTACTATCACTTTTTATTTTTTATCCGACAGCATTATTATAGATAAAAAAATTCACTTTTTTATACTTCTAAGAAATTTTATCTGACCATTATAATATATGGTGATGAATTTTTTTTTTTTTTTTTTTTAAATAAACTACCATTACTGTATGTCATTGATTACGAAAGAGAATTTGACGCTTTGCTATTAAATATACCAATAAAACACATGATATCTTCATTTCATCCTCTTATTCCACTAGTTAGGATGAATCAATAGCCCCCAATTATTCCTTAATTAACAAGAACAACAACAACTATAGTCAAAGTATTAAACAACTTAATTCACAGAAACTACTAATGCCCTCCTCTCAAACACCACAGGAAGAACATTACCATCCAAAGCCTCCAGAATCTTGCCATTTTCACGTAATCCACCAATAGTCCCACAATCAAACCTACAAGTAGGACACACTTCTGTAGGACACCATTGAATATTATAGATTCCTTCGGACTGTGTCTGCACAATCCTAAAATAGCTACTATAATCACGATCACCATTGGTACCACCAGTCACAATAAGTCTTCTTCCACTCGTCGTGTCCCTCTCGCCGACCTTCCATTCTGTTGATTGAACGCATATCGATCCGGCCGAGAATGCCACCTTGAAGTCCCTGTTCACCTTCACAACGTTGTCTTCTCCAGCGTACGGCGAGAAGAACACCGGAAGGCCTTCCCCCAAGTCGGTGTTTTCCTGGCCGACGTAGAGGGGGCAGGGGTTGCTGCGGCTGACGAGAGTGAGGTGGCCGCCAGAGTCAGTTATGGCTGGCTTGATGTAGTACTCAGCGTCGCGTTGAAGGGGACGGCGGTTTGTGTCGAGCACAGAAGCGTTGTCGTCGGATTGGGATAGGGTTGACGTGGCCATCATCATGACGATGAGAAGCCATGCAAGGGATAGGACTGAACTTGAAGCCAGCTTCATCATATTGATTCTTAAACAAAAGCCAAAAGGGTATTTTAATCGGTGTGTGTGTGTGATTGTGTTTTGAGGAGAAGAAAGGATAAGGTATTTATAGGGATATGGATGGGATTTGAAGATAACGAGTTTGGTGAGTTATGTTAAAGTCCAAAATGTACAAATGTATTACTTGTTCGTACATTTGATATTAATTGAGAAATGGACGAATTTTTTCCATGCGCGGTGTGTACGTTATTACTATTACGTACACCTTTTGACTTTGAATGAAAATCCTAAGTTTAATCTTTGTCAAGAAAAACGGAACACAATCTTTTGCCAAATTTAGGGTTTTCGCTTCTAGATTAATTTCAAGATTTTAGTTTATGGTTTAGATAATGTAGAGTTGTTTACTCTTTTTTGTATAGAAATATAAGAGGACATTTTTTTTTTTTTAATTTTTAATAAAAAAAGAGAGAGATAGTGAAAAGTCCAACGGTTTAAGTAGCCTTTATTGGGATGAGTATTTTAATCTCTATTCTTTTTTGCAAACTATGTATTAATATATTAGGGAGAAATCATTAAAAGGCGGTTGAAATAGGAAAATCCTATATAAGCTGGTAAATTTAACAAATCTTAAATTGGGCCAATGACCCAATCTAGAATATTTAAATGTAGGATATTTTTCAATAATAACCCTAACCATCATGTCCTCCACAGAAGATGCCATTGTTGTACAAACGAGCCTCTCCACAAAGCTATATTCCGACGGGTGAGGTTTTTCCACACCAGATTTAACGCACCAATTGGATATCGTTGATTTGAGAGCCAAATTTGGAATCACGGCGGAGAAATCAGGAGTGGATTCGTCTTCTAGCTTGGGAGTAAACCCTAAGTCTGTGCACATTGAACAAAAGCTGATTCAAAAGTCTGGCCGAAAACAATGACGATGTCTTCTGGCTTTGGAGATTGAGGAATATGCTATAAGAATCATCTATGCTATTTACCTTGTCGAACTGCAGATCACTAGGAAAATTTTTTATTGCTGGAGTAAGACCAGTTATTTTAATCTTAGTTTCCTGGATTCTAAAGCTCTGTTTTCATGCAATTCAAAATACTTGTGGTCTTAATTAATGTAATTGTGGTATGCTTTCCAGCCTGTAATTTCACCGTGTTTGTTTCAATATTTGGAAAAAAAAAAGGCCTCTATTTTTTTCCTGTATATTCCTCAAATTCGGCTGTAAAGCTACACTTAAAGACTGCTCTACCTTTGAAAATTCTCAGTCATAGAGCAGATCTTTTTACCGTGCTGATAATTCCGTATATAGTGGAAATTATCAGGTATGTATCTTGATCCTTCAACATTTTCTCAGGGGAAAACACTATCTTGCTGCAATTGATTTTTAAAAAAATGTTTTATTGCTTGTTTATTAGCAGTCAGCATCCGTACAAGTGCAGCAAGGTGTTCTTGGACCTGCATATAATGAAAACTATGAACAGCAGTATGATTCTTCATACGGAAGAGGGTATAAAATTCCCGCTCCATATCAGCAACCTAATTGTTCTACCTTCAACTTTTTTTAAAACAAAAAACAAAAAATAACAACAACAATAACAACAACTAAGGGATATAGAAGTAATTTGGCCCAAATTTTAAATCTTTAATTATGTCACATACCCTGATTAAGAATTTGTTAGGTTTAGCAACTCAAATTAGAATTTAGGTAATTCAACCGTACATCTTTATATGAGATTCTCCCAATATATTACACAATTTATTTTTGTAGTCATTACACACACATACACATATATAGTTGAATATGAGGTTAGAGATTTTGAAATATTTAAAACAATTTTACTCCTATCCACAACTGCATTATGCAAGAACTGAATGAAAAGTCTTACACTCATTTTAACATAATTTTCATTGATAACAGGAAAATCCAACGCATTATTCTATGTCTTTCAAGTTAAATTAAGATTACTTCATATTTAAAAAAAAAAAATCAATTAATTGACTAGTTGTTTATAATATGTTTTAACTCAAGAAATATTTTCATTTTCATTTTGATATTAAAATCGTATTTTTCAAATAAAACTATAAATCATACATTAAAGAATTTCTTTTTCTCTAGTGCAAGAAAAAAACCACAGATAATATCCATTATTTCTCCATTATCAATAGGTAACAATAAGTTTTTTTTACTTAGATACAAAACAAAATTAAAAATTTATTTTTAATATTTTTTTCATTTTTCCGTAATAGAACCTGCCAACCCCAAAATTAAAAATTATAGTAGTAGTAATATAAACCCCATTTTTCACGCTTCTTTCAATTAAATATACAAGGCAAATAATATATCTTTTGTTACAAACTTACAAGATTTGAAAAGCAGTCTCAACTCGCATAATTCATAATTGAGAACATGTCGATAGATAGCTGGTTCACTGGTGCATTTTGTGAGCGATTTGATTCCCGATGATATATATAAGATCTTGTTGAGAGAGGAAAAACGCACTTATGTGATATATCTACGGCTAGAAAGAAATTAGTTCTTGCCTTGGTACACGCCAATAAAAAGAGTTGAAAATACTACGAGAAAAATTGCATGCGTGTTTGGATATACAAAAATTTAATTTCAATAGAGTTTTAGATAAACATAAGACTTTTCCATTTGCCTTAATATATGAATGACCACACACACACACACTCATATGTATGTATCCAATTTTTCCTCCATATTGCTTGAAGCATTTTGTCTTTGCACATTTCCTCCAAATTCCTGAGGCGCGTGGGTTGAAAATTTATGTGATGTTGATGTTCAAAGGCATGAAGCTTCCTTTTCATAAGTTACAATTTTTTAAATAGGTTTGGGTTTTTTTATAAGTTATACTCTGTATGTGCATAAACTTTTAATGCACTTTCCCCATTTTTGCATTTAATTGATTATATGTCTCTGGATTATATTTTCCACACATTCTCTTATATATTTTTTCATTCACTCAACATCTCTATAATTAAGGGTGTGTGTCTATATATATATATATATATATATATATCTCCAGTCACTGGATATAAGGTTTTTTTCAGTGAACAGCAAACTAAGTCGTTTGGTCCAATTTAGTATAGTTAATAATAAAAATGCAATGGGAATCAATTTGTTCGATCGAGCAAACAAGCAGAGTAGCGCGCACACTAAAACGGAGGAATAGTGCGTATTTGGTGTGTTTCGCTGAAACCAAACCACCTCATCACACCCCTTGTTTTCTGTTCCAATTCCCCCTCTCAGTCTCCTCCTTCATATTCTCTACGGAGACGCCATGCGCCCATGCTTTATATCCTTCCCCTCCTTCTTCCTCACTCTTCATGTTTCTCTCTTCCCATTTTCAATTCCTTCATCACGCAATTCAAATCCAGTATTGCTGCTTGTTACTCTCTCTCTGATCTTTTTGATTATTCCGTCCATGGAAGGAGGTGTTCTCCATGACGTTGACGCCTCTGCTTTTCGAGAATGCTTGTCTCTTCCATGGAAGAACCCTTACATTCTTCAACTCGCCTTCTCTGCTGGAATTGGCTGCCTCCTCTTCGGATACGACACTGGTATGCTACGTAATTCGTTCTTTTTTTGTTTTTCTTTCCGATCAAGTAACTTCCATTCAGATCTACCTTCGACATCTTCAATGCAATAGGAATCTGTTTGCTCGATCGAACAAATTGATTCCTATTGCTTTTGTTTTCTTTTTTGGTATTGTTCACTAGATCAAACTGGACTAAATGACATAGTTTGCTGTTCACCGGAAAAAATCTTATACCCAGTCATTATATATAACATTAGCCCTATATATATATATATATATATATATATATATATATATATATCTTACACATTTATTTTCTTTAATTAGTTTTAACCGACTTTTTAATCTACATATAATTCAGTTATTTGCAAGAGAAAATTTCATTAAATGATTACAAGATCAAATTTATTTCAATCAAAGATCAAAACATTCTGAAATTTCACTGCAAGATCAAGGACCAAAATAAAAATAAAGTTTGTAGGCAAAAAGATAATAATATCCTTTGCTTTATTCTTTTTTAAGATAAATATTTGATCGTCACTGTGGCTATCGAAGCTCTGGCGCCGATCAGACGAAGCTCTGACCACCGAAAATTAATGTGTTATTTATAGGAGGATTTCACTTGTTCATGATTGTCACCGGAACTCTAGAGACAATCAAACCTTTTTAAAAATAAAAAATAAAACAATGAGTATTATTGTCTTTTCACCAAAACTTATTTTCATTTTGTCTTTGATCCAGCAGTGAAATTAGATAATATTTTGGTCTTTTGATCATGTGGTCCTTTAATAAAATTCTCCCTATTTGTAATAGGTAAGAAGGGGGGGGGAGAGCGGGAGGGAAAGAGAGAAATATAGATAAACTTTATGCTTGTACTTAATATTTGCATTTATTAGAATGCAAATTGTTTCCTCACTCCGTTGTGTGTGTAAATAAGATAAAATTAGGCAGAATGAGATTTAAGTCATAACCAAAATTTCCAGTGTAAATGATTAAAATGACGATGATATAGTGCTTCTGTCAATTTCATAACCAAAGTTTTCTCCAAAAGATCGTGGACTTCTGTTTTTTTTTTCTCCAAATTCAGTTATATGTACTTCCCATTATTTGATTATCTGCTCTGCTTCTTGTGATTGAGTGAAATGTAACTACCTAATTAATCAAAATTCTCTTTTACGGACCCGATCAGGATAACTAGCATGGGCGGACCCACATTGTAGAGGGGGAAGTGCCCCCCTTGAATTTGAGATTTTTTTTTAAAACTAATACATGTTTGAATGATTGTCCATCCTTAAATTAAGTGTTCACCCTTAATACATCAAGACTACACTTCGTAATCCGATTGGGATGAATGGTTAATGATTATTTAGTGCCTTATATTAAAAAAGATGTATTTGATAGCATTGATAATAAGACAATTATGATGGAATTCCAAAAAATAAGGCCTAGAGACATTGTAATTATTTTTTTATTATAATATACTTTTTTTATTAAAATATATGTACTTGAACTTATTGAGATGCCCACCTTTCATTGTAATTTATGTAATTGCATTTCTAACAACACTTAGCCTTATTTTTTTAAATGACAAGTTTGTAAAATAATTGTCTCTCTTATTACATCATCAGTATTCACTTGATTTCATGAATTTTTTTTTATATTCTTTTTTTTTTTTTCTTATTTATATATATATATACTTTAATGCATTTAAAAATTTTCTTTAAAAAAAAAATTCGGGTGCTACCCCGAACCCCCAAATCCCCCGCCAATAGTGCCCCCTTCGCAATTTTCTGGACCTTCCCTAATAACTAGTGTATATAAAAAAGTTGTGTCTAAATAATCATTGCCTAAATAATTATCTCCAAAATTAGGCATAAATAATGACACCTCGATTTCAACAATAATAATATTATTTCCAACACATAACTCAAATTGTCCCAAAAAAAAAAATTTATATAAAAATCTTAGGAGGGGGTTGATTTCACCCACAATCCAAGCGGGGACGCTTGGAACCCACTCGCAAGAAATTCAGGACTAAGAGCACACATGTCTCCAGGTTTAACCTCGAGTTACCGTGTCCAAAATAATTTTCTTTTATAAAGTTATTGCTAAAACATTTTCTCTCAACTAAAATTTCAAAATGTCTCAACATTTTTTTGTCCAAAATATACTTGCATGATCCAAAAAAAAATTGTCAAGCACATGATCCAAGAAGTCTGCCACATGTGTGAAAAATAAGATATCAATGTGGCCCATGAACTTTATCAGGCCCAAGTTTAATTGTTGGAATCGAAATCTTATTCGTTGTTTGCAATAATTATAAGCACGTTTAGGATGACGTTTCAAAGAGACTTTCAACACAAGCTAACCATTTTTCCTTCTCACAAAAATTGACTCCATTTTTTAATGCAGGCTTTATGTCATTCTTCTTATGAAAAAAAGAAAAGAAAAATTGACTCCATTTTTATGGGTCCAAGCTTAACTATTGATCATATGTTTAAGTTATATGTATGCAACCACAATAATTACTTAAAAGTAACAAAGTTTCCCTATTGTAAACCTACATTCCCATAAATTAGACTAGCTAATTGCCATAAGCTTTTAAGGGTGAAAATAGGCTAAGCTTGGTTAGACTTTACCTAAATAGACTCTGGTTTGCAACAAAGATTTGATGATTGAGCTTGGGCTTAAGGCCTAAGCTTGTATATATGTTTTTTTTGGCACAGATCTAGGCCTTCAAAAGACCTGACAATGCCTGAAGCTTTTTAAAGGTCTATAGTTTAAATAAGCTTAAAAGCATGTGCCTCCAAATTTATATGTTATCATTCTCATCATAATATAAAGATTTAATACGGAAAAGAAAATAATACCTAGTGACAATAGTTGTTCAAACAATTGATTAATGACACATATTTTCTAAAATAAACTTACAGTAATTATTATATTTTAGCAAACAAAACAAATACAGGAGAGGGGGTGATGTTGCATTACCATCTTAAGCAATAAAAAAAAAAAAAAAAAAGAAAGGTATGGATGAATCATTGATGAGTGCAAAGGTCGAGAGTGTGTGTGAATGAAGATGTTGTCTAAATTTAGAAGTAACACTAAGTTGATAATTTTACAAATAATATTTAAATTATATTTTATATGATTATATAATGATATATATTTAAAAAATTAAATATATCAGGCATGTAGACTACCTTTGTTTTGATATAAAAATAGGTCTAACAATAGTGATGAGATTGAACCTAACCCTTTTTTTTTTCTCGCTTGCAAAACCCAATCCATTTACTTTATAGATTATGCTAAATTTTATATAGGTTAGGTTGTAACTCTTTGTTATAACCCTAGCTTATTTTAGTAGCCTAGCTACCGTAGAGAAATCAAAAAATAATAAAGATGGATACCAAGAATACAAATTGCAAGCATACGTATTATAACCTCCCTGTCGTCATTCTGTCAATTGTCATTATCATTTAATTTTTTTCGCCAGAATTAGTTTAATTAATAATGAATAATACAAGAAGCAGTCTGCTACTTATAGCATTATCGTGCATGACACCATATTAACAAATTAATTTTTTGATTTGACAGCATGATTATAAATAGTAAACTGTCCCGACAATATCATATTGATCATAAATGGGAGCACAGTGATGAGCATAACTGTTCATCACCAATTTATACGGTTAAATTGATTTTAGACCGTTTAATTTTAATTTAACTTAATTTTTTTATTTTAATATATGTAATATTTAAAATACAGATAATTTTATAACTATCACCCATCATTTAAAAAATTATTTAAATTAAATATTTAAAATTTAGACCATTCAAATTAAATTTAAATAGTTGAGGTCTAGATCATAGTGATTAGCTAGAAATTAGGTGCTCGTCGTTAGGAAGACCAAATGGGGACCCTAATCATAAGTTAAGATAATTGGAATATGCAACAATAAAAAGACACTATGACGTAGTTCTTTCATCATCCTCTTATTATTATATTTATATGCTACTAGTACAGAGATGAACCAATAATACCCCCCAATTATTCCACAAATGACGATGATGCCCTCCTCACAAACTCAACTGGAAGAAAATTACCATCCAAAGCTGCCAGAATCTTTCCATTCTTACGTAATTGACCAATAGTCCCACAATGAAAAAACTTACAAGTAGGACACACTTCTGTAGGACACCATCGAATATTATAGATTCCTCCGAATTGTGTCTTCACAATCCTAAACCAGTTACCATAATCAAGACGACTCAGAGCCCTACCAATCACTATAAGTCTTCTTTCACTCTTGGTGTCATTCTCGCCCACCTTCCACAGTGTTGGTTGAGCGCTTGTTGAGACGGCGGGGAAAGCCACCCTGAAGTCGATGTTCACCTTTACGACTTTGCCTACTCCGGCGTGCGGTATGAAGGTCACCGGCAGGCCTTCGCCGATGTCGGTGTTCAGCTGGCCAACATAGGGAGGGCCGGATGAGCTGTTGCGGCTGATGAGAGTGAAGCGACCGCCGGAGTCTGTTATGGCCGGCTGGATGTAGTACTCAACACCGTATTGAAGGGGACGGCGGTTTGTGTCCACCACTTCGTCGGACTGGGACAGGGCTGACGTGGCCATCATGGTGATGGTGAGAAGCCATGCAAGGCTTGGGACTGACGATGAACTTGAAGCTAACTTCATTTTAGGGTTTGGTTATGGATATGTTGGATTCGATTGTGTGGTTTGTGGAGAAGAAAAGGATAAGGTATTTATAAGGATGAAAGTAACGATATTGATGAAGTAAAGTCCAAAATATCCAAATAATTTACTTGTATGCGTGTCTTTTATTAAAGTTGTTTGATATTAATTATTGTTAGGATTTTAAAAAAAATAAAGAGAAAGGGACAAATTTTCAATGCCGTGGGCGGCTTTTGTGTGGTGATAATATAATTATGGAAAGTCATTGTCACAGTTCTGACTTTTGAATACAAAACCGATAAAGTTTTAAGGGAAAATCCCCTTGTCAAAAAATCATCTAAAAAAAAGTCAGATGTCATAAAAAGGCCTTAAGACCTTTTCTAATATTATTTCAAAAAAATTGTACTGATATAGTTGTTAACGTGGACTGATATATTTGTTAACGTCAATATAATATAATTGTTAAAGATCTTGATTTAATTGTTAAAATATTGTTGTTAACGCCTTGATTTAGTTGTTAATATTATCTTTGATGTAGTTGTTAATGTTTATGAAATAATACTGAGAAAAGGCTCAAGGTTTTTTTTTACCATTTTTTGGTATTTGGGCCCGGAGATGGATTTTCCCAAGTTTTAACTGGTGTCTCGGCAGAACGAGTTTTCGCTACTCTATTGGGTCAAAATCTAACTGTTTAGATTAGATTTGGACAATCAAAATTTTATTTTCGATAAAAAATTTCAGTACCCGTTTATGGTCTAGACAAATTTTCGTTTCTGGATTAATTTCAAGATGTTAGTTTATGGTTTAGATAATGTAGAGTTGTTTACTCTTTTTGGTTTGAACTATAAGAGGGCATTTTAAAATTTTTTTTTAAAAAAAAACAGAATACATACAGTGGAAAGTTTAACGGTTTAATTAGCCTTAATTGGGATGAATAATTTAATCTCTCTTTTTTATTGTTGCAAACTATGTATTAATATATTACACAATTTATTTTTGTAATAATTATAAATAAAAATATAAAATGTAATTTAAATGTTAAATATATTGTATTGTAATAGGAATATATTAATTATACTATTATTAATTATATTATATAATATAATATATTTCTGCACGCACACATATATAGTTGAAAATAATATGAGAAAAATTGCATGCGTGTTTGGAGAAACAAATATTTAATTTTCAAGACTTTTCCATTTCCATTAATATATGAATAAAACCCTGGGTCAACTTGATACAAAATATATAAACACACACACACTCATATAATTTAATTTTAATTTGATTGTCGCCGGCCGATGACTGGTCACCTTGGCCGTCAAAGCTCTGACGCCGGCAGACTGAGCTTTAATAACTAAAAAATAATGTGTTATTTATAGGAGGATTCCACTTATTCATGATTGTTGTCGAAGTCCTAGAGACAAAAATAAAACAATGAGCATTATTATCTTTTTACCTATAAAACTTATTTTTATTTTAATCCTTGATCCTACAGTGAAATTTGATAACATTTTGGTCATTGATTAAAATAAATCTGGTCATGTAATGAAATTCTCCCCATTTGTAATATGTGTGTGGGGGGGGAAATAGATAAACTTGATGCTTTTACTTAATATTTGCATTTTTTTTGTTAAAAAAAACCTAATATCTGCATTTTTTTGTTAAAAAAAACTTAATATTTGCATTTATTAGAATGCAAATTGTACCTAAATAGAGGCGGACCTACATACTTGAGACTCCCCCCCCCAAAAAAAAATTTGGAGAATTGAGTTTTTTTCCCTCTTTTTATAATTAATACATATTTGAATATTTGCCCACCCTTAATATATCAAAACTACACTTCATAATGGAATGGTGATGAATGGTTGAATGATTGTTTAGTACCTTATATTGAAAAAAGATGTATTTGATAGCATTGATAATAAGGAAATTATGATGGAATTCCAAAAAATAAGGCCTAGAAGGATGACATTATAATTATTTTTATTGTAGGACCGGAGGGAGTACTGCTTTCTTTATTAAAAATGTATATACTTGAACTTATTGAGTGTTCACCCTTCATTGTAATTTATATAGCTGCATTTCTAACAGTACTTAGCATTGCTTTCCTAAATGACAGGTTTGTAAAATAATTGTCTCTCTTATTACATCATTAGTATTCACTTGATTTCATAAATATTCATTTGATTTCATAAATAATTTTTTTAATATACTTTTTTCTTGTTTATATTCTTTTTCTTTTTAATGCATTTAAAAATTTCTTAAAAAAAAAAAAAAAATCGGAGCGCCGCCCCCAAACCCACAATCCCCCACTAATTGTGCCCTCATTCTATAAATTTTTTTGGATCCACCCTTGTATCCATTGTTGTTAAACTCACGAGTTGACTCTCCGAGTTTACCGTTTTTTATGTTTCCAGTTTACAAAAACGAGTCGAATCAGTGGTAAACTCTCGCTAGTTGTAAACTCGCTTAAACTCATGAGTTTACCGATTTTAAGTTTCTAGCTTACAAAACCGTGTTAACTTACTCATAAACTTGTATTAACTTTTTTGATTTGATCATGCTCAATGGCTTTATACGAAATTTCTTTATTAAATATGATAAATGATGAATGTTGATGGATTTAATTTCAATTATTTGGATTTAAAATATATTTAAATCAAATTGTTGTCATTTTTATATTTTAATTATTTAATTATATACTATTAATACCTATTTAATAATAAAATTAAACTCTTACGAGTTTACGTTATCATCACGAGTATGCTTAAACTCGTGAGTTTAACAACCTTGCTTGTATCTAAATAAGCTAAAATTAGGGAGAATGAGATTCAACTCTAAAAAAATGAATTTATGACAGTTAGGTATTTAGGTTCATTAAAACTTTCTAAACATAAGGAGTTGCAAATATTGGTCCGAGCATTTATAAATTCACAACCAAAATTTCCAGTGTAAATTATTAAAATGACGATGATATAGTGCTTCCGTCAATTTCATAATTAATCAAAACTCTCTTTTACGTACCCGATCAGGATAACTAGTGTATATATATATATATATTTAAAAAAAATGTGTATAAATAATCATATGTGTATAAAAAATTGTGTATAATTTCATAATTAATCAAGAGGTTATTATTCAAATGACACCTCACACACACGTGTCTGTAGGACAAAAATGGCATCCGCGTGGATCTTAGTGTTTTAAATTGTTGAAAAAAATATGAAAAAGCTAAATAAAAAATGGCATATGTGTGATTCCAAACATTGTTTGATGGAGAAATTTGGGGGGACCCACATTTTTTTTTTGACTAATTTGCCCTCAAATTGCAAGTACACGTATACCATTATTAATTATAGCATTATCATGCATGACACAACCCATTACCAAATTATTATGTTTGATTTGACAGCCTGATTATAAATAATAAACCGTCACTAGAATATCATATTGATCATAAATGGGAGTACAGTAATGAGGATAAGTGTGTTCGTCACCAATCTACAAGGTTAAATTAATTTTGGACCGCTTAGCTTTAATTTAACTTAATTTTTATATCTTTTGAGCAAAAAAAAAAAAAAACTTAATTTTTATATCTTAAATAAATTTTTATTTAATATATGTAAAATTTAAAATGAATATAATCTTATAACTATCACCTTTCAAAAAAATAAATTTATTATTCAAAAAATCATAAATTAAATATTTAAAATTTAAATAATTCAGATTAAATGTAAAACCTTGAGGAGATAAGAAATTAGGTGCTCGTGACTGTTATGGATATCAAATGAGGACCCTAAATCATAAATTAAGATAATTGGAATATGCAGCAAGAAGAAGACATTATGACGTATTTCTTTCATCATCCTCTTATTATTATATTTATATGCTACTGGGGATAGATGAACCAACAATACCCCCCAATTATTCCACAAATGACGATGATGCACTCCTCACAAAGACAACAGGAAGAACATTACCATCCAAAGCCTCCAAAATCTTCCCATTCTCACGTAATCCACCAATAGTCCCACAAATGAACCTACAAGTAGGACACACTTGTGTGGGGCACCATCTAATATTATAGATATTAGACTGACTGGTAGGGCTCGGAGTCTTCACAATCCTAAAATAGTTACTATAATCACGTCGACTCCGAGCCATACCAGTCACTATAAGTCTTCTTCCACTTTCCGTGTCATTCTCGCCCACCTTCCACAGTGTTGTTTGAATGCATGTTGTGAAGGCGGAGAACTGCACCCTGAAGTCGGTGTTCACCTTCACGACTTTGCCTTCTCCGGCCTGTGGCATGAAGGTCACCGGCAGGCCTTCACCAACGTCGGTGTTCAGCTGGCCGACGTAGAGAGGGCAGGAGTTGTTGCGGTCGATGAGCGTGAAGCGGCCACCGGAGTCGGTTATGGCCGGCTTGATGTAGTACTCAACACCGTATTGAAGGGGACGGCGGTTTGTGTCCACCACTTCGTCGGACTGGGATAGGGCTGCCCTGGCCATCATCATCACGATGAGAAGCCATGCAAGGCATGGGACTGATGAATTTGAGGCTAACTTCATTTTAGGGTTTGGATTTGATTGTGTGGTTTGTGGAGAAGAAAAGGATAAGGTATTTATAGGGATGAAAGTAACGATATTGATGAAGTAAAGTCCAAAATATCCAAATAATTTACTTGTATGCGTGTCTTTATTAAGAGTTGTTTGATATTATTAGTTATTATTAGGATTTTTTTAAGAATAAAGGGAAAGAGACAAATTTTCAATGCCGTGGGCGGCTTTTGTGTGATGATAATATAATTATAGAAAATCATTCAATGTCACAGTTCTGACTTTTGAATGAAAAACCGACAAAGTTTTAACTTGTGTGTTGGCAAATTCAACCTCAACTTGAGGACTAACTTATAAGGCCGTGTTTGGTAAGATATGATAGAGAAAACATGTAATTAAAAAACCATAATCTGATTGATAGTGATTCAAACATGCTAGAGTTGAATTAATGTTTTGAATTGTGACTCAGGTTATTGGGTACAAATCCTAATTCTTAATAACTTAAATTACATACTCCTATTCATTTTATAGGTGCCTTCTGGGGGGGGGGGGTGTTTTAAGTCATTAATACTTATTTTTCATTTCTATTCACATAAATGTGGCTGCACTTGTTTTTCTCTCCCATTCAAAATCATATTACTAGGGGTAATGTAATATCCTAATTTATTTTAGGATTTAAAAAATAATAAGTAATAATAACAATAAAAAAATTATTACAAAAAATTATTACAATATTATATTATAATATAATAAAATATAATATAATATTGTATTATATTATAATAATATAAGGTGGACAGCACGTGGGCTGCCCACTTATTTATTTGTTTGAGATGAAGGGAGTGGTTTATCCACTCCAACCAATTTCCAATCCTTTATTTAAACATACTCACACACCCATACGGCTAGTGAGAAGTGAGAGGCAAGAGAAGAGTGTGAGGAAGAAGGGGAGGAAAAGAGAAGAAGTGGAGGCTATTTTAAAGTATGTTATTTATCTTTTAAAATTATTTAGGTAAATAAACTATCTTCTTTTCAACAAACTTTCTTCATGAAAGTTATTCTAAATATTTGTCTCTTTCTAATGAGGGTAACATTGTGTTGATTAGTGAAAATGTTAAGGTTATGATTTTAGGAGAGTTTTGAGTTTTAGCAATAGGTGACTATATATATGTAGAGGATGATTAATAGTAAATTTTAATTGGTTTAAATTTGTTGGTTGTTTGTTGTAGGAATTTTAAAATTAATTTTATATTTAAAAAGTTTAGGCTTTATGTCCTATAGGATGTTTTTACCAATTAAATGTTGTATAAATAATTTATTTAGGTTAGTAGAGATATTATTGAAATTTTAATCGGTTTAGTTTTGAAATTTAAAGGATTGATCTGTCATTTCGAAATTCATAGGCTAAACTGTCATTTTTAGTTTTTTTTGTTATAATAATATATTTTTATTAACATTTGTATATTTTGAATTATATAAAATAATAAGTTATATTTTTGATTATGTTGAGTTTTGAAGAGTTATCAATGGTTAGTAAATTGATTGTGGTAGATTTATTTTTGCCGTGTGTTTGACCTTTTGGATTAGAAGCAAGTGTAATAATAATTGACTTTGGCGATAGATAACCACTTTCCACTTATTATGTGTATTGGTATGTTGTTTGTGAGTATTTTGTGAAATGAGTATGATTATTTTAATACAAATTTCCTTGTGGGACCTTATGATTTGAATTGTGAGATATATACATACATTTATATATTTATAAGAATTAGGAATTAAGATATTGTGACATTTATATGAGAATGATTTAAATAACATGATATGAATGTGAAAAATCTTGAAAAATTCTCGTTGAGCTATTTATTGTAATAATTATGGTAATGATTGAATTAGGAATAAATGGAGTAGTTTATTTTACCACGTGGTGTAGCTTTCATTGGTGCATGATGGTTGGCCTTCTATCATCTCACCGGTTCAATGAGGGACTACCACACTGTTTCAATGAGGGCTTGCGACGCCCCACTAGTTCGAGGAGGGGAAAAGACCCGCAATTTGAGACGTGCTCGAGGATTTTGGCCGGTCCTTATCACATAACCAATGAGCTTTTGAGTAGCCAATAATATGGACAATAACTTAGCCCATGGATCTAGTCGGCGAAATAAGGCGTTCGGTTGGATTGAAGGGAGGAATCTTGGGAATTGTAGTAGGGAAAGCGTGATACATAATTTATAATATAGAATTCATGATATAAAATTTTTTATGTGGATTTTAATACCTCATTATATATATTATTTCACTTGGCACCTCACGAACACATATTAGTATTTGTAATGAGTTGGATTGATGGTTACTAACATTTTTCAGGTGATAGTTCCCATGCAGGTCCATTACGGAAGACTTCGAAAGCTTAGGCTACTTCCGCTGATAGTAGTGCTTCCATCTTTTTGTTCTATGTTGGGTTATTGTATATTACCACATTAGGGCTCATTTTGCATACTCCGGTTTATAGTTTGACATTTTGATAAATGATAAAGCATTATTAAGTTAATGATCAAACCCTTAATTAGTTATTATGTTAAGTAAAATGGAGGATGTTACAAATTGGTATTAGAGCACATGATTTTGATAACAGTCTTGCATACACTACATATAGTGGCAATATATAATATTCATACATACCTTCCCTGTTTAGTGTTTCTATTGTGTTGCCTTACCACTCATTTGTTATGGTGGGTTTGATCATCAGGTGGGGAAAATGGTGGACACATGAAGGACTCACTCCGTAACCAACCTCCAAATGCTCTTGAGCCACTGATGTCTCAAGAGAATAGGCTCTTTTACACCGATTCAAAGATACATTAATGATTGTCATGGGTGTAAGGTTTTGACAGTTTGAGGAGGATTTTTGAAAGAAGATAAGAGAGGAAGGAGGTATCCCCATGCCAAAAAATCATGATATACCTGAGCCTAGTATAGAGGCATCACAAAGAGCTAAGCCAAATGGCTCAACTGATCATGAAAAAATTGTGAAGAGTAATAGGGGTGAAGCATCATCACAACCCAATCCTGAAGACCTAGCTATCAACAAGGTTTGGAAGGATGTCCATTGTCACATTCTTGAGAAATTTTCCACTGAGGGTTTGGAAACTATTTTTCAAGCTATATTCTGTAATGAGTATTAGAAAGCCAAGGTGGCCATTATACTGCTAAGGGATCGTGCCTAGAGATGGTGGTAGAGCACAGGTGGTTTGGATGACTCAAGAACAACTTGGAAAGAGTTCAAGACAAAGTTTTTCGATCATTACTTCCCTCCAACATTGAGACATGAGAAGGAGACAACATTTTATGCCCTTCGACATGATGACATGCATGGGGACGAGTTTATTACTACTTTCATCGACTTGTCCAGATATGTGACCTAGTTGCAACAAAAAGATGACCCAGAATAGAAATCTTGTCAACTTATTATAAAGGCTAGGCTAGAGTTAAAGCCTTATGTGTCTATGCATGCTATCAAAAGTTTTGAGGACACTTGCACCAATTTGAGGATAGTTGTGTGCATGAAGCGCGAAATTGATGATACCAAACCCCAGGACAATTAGGGTAAGTTCTCCACTTTATCAAACCTGTGAATGGAATAGCCAAGCCATCTGGGTTCAATTCTAGGAGTGCATGGATCTTTAGTAGGGAGAGTCAAGGCCAGAAGAGTGGATTTTGACAGAGTTATTTTCAAAAGAAATAGGTTCATAAGGATCCATGTTGAAGGAAGCCAACAATCTCATCGTGAGATGGCTATGTCTGCCCCAAGTGTTAATCGTCCTTGCCTGAAGTTTAGCAAGGCTCATGCTAGCCAATGTTGGCAGTGTTATAAGTGTCATAAGTTTGGCCACATCACGTTTTATTGTCTAGAGGCGCAGCAGCAACAGACCAACTAAAGTAGTTGTCCTATATTCCTGGTAAAGTGTATGCCATGACTCAGGAAGAGGCTACAACATCTCCTAATGTTATCAGAGGTATTATTTCTCTTCAAGGTCATGACATTATTGCATTGTTTGATTCTAGTGCTAGACATTCTTTCATATCTTTTGATTATGCTAAAAAGTATGATTTTTCTATATCTGTTCTACCATATGATATGAGAATCTCTACCCCTGTTGGGGCTATTGTGATGATTGCACATGCTTGTGTGGGTATTACCCTTCGATTTGAAAACCAAGATTCTATTGTAGATTTAGTATGGCTATAACAAAAAGGCATTGATCTTATATACTCTATTGTAAGAAGAAAGTGGCAACTTATTCCCTGAATGCCACATCCGTAGAAACTCCTATAGTTCCTATGTTGTTGTCGATGGCTCAAGTGGAGAAGTGTATTCGAAAGGGTTGCCAAGCCTATGTAGTTTTCTTCTCTGTTAGTGTGGATAAGGAAGTTGGGATCGATCATATCGATGTGATAGGAGAATATCCTGAGGTGTTTCCTGAAGAGGTATCTGGACTACCTCCAGAGAGAGGAGGAATTTTCAATTTAGTTGGTACCTGGAACAGCTACAATTTCAAAGGCTCCGTATCGAATGACTCCAGCAGAGTTGGCTGAGCTCAAGAAGCAAATAGAAGAGTTGCTTGAGAAGGGATTCGTTCGACCTAGTGTGTTTCCATAGGATCCCCAGTGCTCTTTGTGAAGAAGAAACATAGCAGTATGAGATTATTTATTGATTATCGGCAATTGAACAAGGTAACATCAAGAAAAAGTATCCATTGCCCAGGATTGATGATTTGTTAGATCAATTACTTGGATTATCAGTGTTCTCCAAGATTAATTTGTGTTCGAGGTATCATCAATTGAGAGTCCAAGCAGAGGATATCTCTAAGACTGCATTCCGAACAAGATATGGGCACTACGAGTTCCTAATGATGCCTTTCAGACAGACTAATGCTTCAGCTGTCTTTATGGATTATATGAATAGAATTTTTCAGTCGTACCTAGATCGGTTCATTGTGGTGTTTATTTATGGCATCTTGATCTACTCCAAGAATGAAGTAGAGCATAGAGATCATCTTCATATTGCACAATGAGTGTTAAGGGATCATCAATTGCATGCCAAGCTATCTAAGTGTGAATTTTGGCTCAAGGAGGTAAAGTTCCTAGGTCATGTAGTATCTACATAGGGAGTGGTTGTTGACCTGAGTAAAGTGGATACAATGTTGTAGTGGGAATCCCCAAAGTCTGTGACGAAAGTGAGAAGTTTTGTGGATTAGCTGGTTATTACAGAAGGTTCATCAAAGGGTTCTCCCAGATCGCGATGCTGTTGACCAAGCTGATGACCAGGAAGGATCGACCGCTACTTTGACCTGATCAGTGCAAGGCAGCCTTTCAAGAGTTAAAGATTAGACTAACTATTGCTCCAGTGCTCACATTGTCTAATCCTATCCGTCCATATGTTTTGTATGCATCTTTAATAGGGGTGATGTTATTTTAAAAACCGCAATCTCCAAAATTGTATGTTTAGATTAGCTTTTTTGAGAATAACTCTTACGATTTACGAAATAAATATGTGAGAGAAGTTTTATCTCAGCTTGTTAAAAAATGCTTCTGAAACCATAGTTTTGTGGTTTGCCAAACATGTCATAAAATATGCATATAGTTTCATGGGCTAAGTTCATTTTGCCTTGGAAGTTGTCACAAATCTCAATTCTGCCTCGTAAATCTTTAAATCATAGTAATTTTGCCCCATCCATTATTTAGCTTAAGTTTATCTGTTAGTTGATCAAATATTCTGAGACAATAGGTTGATGTGTCATCCATGTCGTCATTCTTGTTAAAGTATAAATTTACACCGAAAGTTTTTACTTATGAACAATATTGCCCAAAATTTTTTTGGGTTCAATCTTGTCGAAGAAATTTTAAAGCGTAGCAATGTCGCCCTAAATATATAAAGATTAAGTTTGACTATTATTTAACCAAATATGCTAATTTATTTGAGTAAACGACATTGAAGAAGAAGTCGTAGATGGAGGAGGACCATGGGCTCATATTCGCTAGAGAAAATGAAGAAAAAGATTCCATTATTTAGATGTGGTGTGTTTTTTTTTTTTTTAAAAAAAAAAATCCATACTTATAAATTTAACTTGCAAAAAAAATGAAGTAGATGACACATGGACTAGCTAGATAAGCTTATTTAGCCAACTAACAGCTAAACTTAACTTGGTTAATAGCCAAGGTGATATTGCTATGATTTGAAAACTCTCGAACCAAAGATAGTTCTTGAGTGCAAACTTCTGAGACAACGTTGCACCTAAATCCAAAACAAAAATGATGTGGACATGGACCTGCCAGCACAGTATATTTAGTCAACCAACAGTCAAATTTACCTTGAATAATGGTTGGAGCAAAATTGTTACTCCTCTGGTCTTAATTATAGGACATATTTAACCGCATTTGGAGAGATTAAGGAGAGGAGTTAAATTAGTTAATTTTACTCATTTTCTTAAAATGCCCTTATATAAATTTAAAATGACATAAGTAAAAGTGAATTAACAACCCCTACCACATACCTCTCTAACCTAGAATTGTTCTCTTACATGCTTTCTAATTGAAATAATGGTCTTGTTATATATACATATATGTGTATGTACACACACACACACATATAGACACACACATGTAAGCACACACACACACATATATTGACAAACTATGTACACACACATACATAGATGTACGTATATGTATAAACATACACACACACACGTGCGTGCGTGCGTGAGTGCGTGTGTGTGTGTGTCTTAACAAATTAATATCGGCTGATCGATAAATAAATTAAAATACAACCATTTAAAATTTTTATTGATGGGAAAAGTCTACGTACCATATACATATACTCACCAAAAATTAAATATATTTGAGAGAATAAAATAGGGGTATTTTAGGAAGAAATTGACAAAAATTAAAATGTTATCTTATAATTAGGACCAAAACCAACTCTCAAATGTTGTCTTATAATTAGGACCGGAGGGAGTATAATTTAAAAACTTCTAAGATGACATTGCTCCTATAAAAAATGTTGAGATTTTGTAACAACTTCTAAGGAAAAAATAGATCTTAACCCATTGTTTTAATGTATACTCTCTTGATTTTATTTATGTCACATCCCAAAAATTGAAATGTGATCTGTTCAAAATATGAGAAAATACATATTCCCTTTAGCGTTGCTTATGTATAAAATTCTTCATTCATATCTAATGATATACTTACAATACAAATTATAAAGTGTTATACATTTTACATTAATAGGAGTCACTGACAAACTATTGTAGTTTTGGTAGAACCTCCCCTACAATTGGGACCTCCCGAAAGTTCTACAATAGCGTGTTCAGCAACAATCCCACAAAAGGATCAATGATCGATGCTAACAAATATACAACATATATGACGAAGACGATGAGTCTAACTATAGTTTACGTGGAGTACCTATAAAAAGATTTACGAAAAGTAATACATAAGTTCGAGCTTTATATTGAGACGATCTTTCAAGACTACACTTCAACTCCAAAGAGTACAGGTTCAGCTACAATATCTGAGATTAAAATATTTTCCGATAAATAAACTCTCAATTTAAAATGAACGGAATAATAATAAAACAGTTATGAATGTAACTTAATAGCACGAACATATACCTTATAAATCAAATAATTCCATGCAAATATTTAAGATAACGAGGTTGATGAGTTACGTTAAAGTCCAAAATGTACAAATATATTACTTGTACGTACCTTTGATATTAATTGACAAATGGACGAATTTGTGCATGCCTGTGTACATTAATTATTACTATTCCACCTTTGACTTTGAATGAAAATCCTAAGTTTTAATTTTTGTCGAGAAAAACGGAACACAATCTTTTGACAAATTTAGGGTTTTCGTTTCTAGATTAATTTCAAGATGTTAGTTTATGGTTTAGATAATGTATTACTCTTTTTGTATTGAGCAATAAGAGGGCATTTTTTTTAAGGAAAAAAAAAACAGATAGTGGAAAGTTTAACGGTTTAAGTAGCCTTAATTGGGATGAATATTTTAATCTCTCTTTTTTGTTGTTGCAAACTATGTATTAATATATTACCCACAATTTATTCTTGTAATATTTATAAATAGAAATATAAAATGTAATTAAAATGTTAAATATATTGTATTAAATATGTATTGTAATAAATTGTAATAGGAATATATTAATTATATTATTAATAATTATATTATATTATATATATATATATATATATATATATATATATATAATATTTCTACACACACATACACATCTATAGTTGACTATGAGGTCAGAGATTTTGAAATATTTAAAACCATTTTACTCCTATCTACAACTGTATTATACAAGTAATGAATAAAAAGTCTTACACTCATTTTAATATAATTTTCATTGATAACAGGAAAATCCTATGCATTATTCTATGTCTTTCTAGTTAAATTAATATTTTTTAATATTTTTTTAAAAAAATTAATTAATTGACTAGTTGTTTAATATGTTTTAACTCAATAAATATTTTAATTTTTATTTTGATATTAAAATCGTATTTTTCAAATAAAACTATAAATCATACATTAAATAATTTATTTTTTCTTCTGCAAGAAAAAAAACCACAGATAATATCCATTATGTTTCCATTATCAATAGTTAAAAATAAGTTTTTTTTTTTTTTTTTTTTTTTTTTTTTTTTTTACTTAGATACAAAACAAAACAAAAATTCATAAAATTATTTTTATTTTATTTTTTTTCCATTTTTCCATAAAAGAACCTGCCAACCCAAAATTGAAAATTATAGTAGTAGTAATATAAACCCCATTTTTCAGGCTTCTTTCTATTAAATATACAAGGAAAATCATATATCTTTTGTTACAAACTTACAATATTTGAAAAGAAGTCTCAACCCTCACAATTCATAAAATAGAGAACATGTTGAGGCATAAGTCAGCCACGTAGCTTGTGTATGTGTATCTAAATCCATATTTAAAAAGATTGAAAATAACCCATAAGCTCCGACAGGGGCGGATCCCGTGAATTTATGAAAGGGGGGCACCATTGGTGGGGAATGCGGGGGTTCGGGGCGCGCCCGAAATTTTTTTTTACAGTAAATGCATTAAAAAATAAAAAAATATAAAGGGAAAAGCAAGACTAAGTACACCATATATTTTAATAACAAAAGTATATTACAATAAAAACAATTACAACGTCATCCTTCTAGGCTTTATTTTTTGGAATTCCATCATAATTGCCTTATTATCAATACTATTAAATACATCTTTTTCAAAATAAGACACTAAGCAATCATTCAACCATTCATCCCCCATCCGATTACGAAGTATAGTCTTGATGTACTTCATAGCTGAAAATGCTCTTTCCACAGATGCAGTTGCTACTGGCAAAGTCAATGCTAACTTTACAAGTAAATAAACCAAAGGATACACAATATGTTTTTTCTTTTCAACCATCCTCTTGGCAAGATCAGCTATTCCTTGCAAATTCAAAAAATCAGGATCACATTGCACAGGGGAGCCAAAAGAACAAGAGAATGAATTAGAGATATGACTACATAAAAGGGGTAAGCACTAAACACGAAATTAAAGAATCGACCTTGGTTTTTTTTTTTATCCTTTTTGCTTTCCTTCTTGTTAACTTGTTAAAGAGATATGACTACATAAAAGGGGTAAGCACTAAACACTTTAAAAATGAACCTCATATACACATTCTTTGATGAACGTCGGCTTATTCAAACGCAAAATTATTTGATATAATATTTTTGTTCTATTAAACTATTCAAAAGCTAGCTAAGATGAACACAACCAATGCAAATTAGGGTCTTCCTTTTCTTTTCGAATTCCCAACACGAGAAGAACAAGACAAAGCAAATTTATTTGGAAATTTCGCGGCTTAACATCCCAAGCAAAAATTCATCCATCACCTTATCAACAAGGAAATCTCTAGCACGAGAATGACGAAGCACCAACCTTCAAGTTCAAGACGAACAACTAGAGGCGGATCGAACGGCGAACGAGAGAAACGACCCTTGCGCTGCGCGACGACAAACGGCGAACGGCCCCCCGCGATGGACGAACGGCGAATGCCAAACTCAATCGATGAGATGACGAGAGTCGAACAAGAACAAAAGCTCCGATGACCTAACCCGCGTCCGCCCGTCTCACGATTTACGCCTTTGTTTCAATTTGTAAAAGCCCTAAAAAAATTTTTTTCTTAAAAAAAAAAAAAAAAAAAAAAAACCGTACGCGTCGTTTAAGGGGGGCACGTGCCCCCTAGTCATACACTTCGGTCCGCCCGAGCTCCGACACAATTGGTAGATAGCTGGTTCTTTGGTGCATTTTGCCACCCACATTTGGTGCATTATATCTTGTTGAGAGAGGAAAAACGCACTTATGTGATATATCTACGGCTAGAAAGAAATTAGTTCTTCCCCTTGGTGCACGCCAATAAAAAGTTGAAAATACTATGAGAAAAATTGCATGCTTGTTTGGAGCAACAAAAATTAAATTTCAATAGACTTTTAGATAAACTTAAGACTTTTCCATTTCCCTTAATATATGAATGAAACCCTAGGTCAACTTGATACAAAATATATAAATTCACACGCTCATATAATTTAATTTTAATTTGACCGTCAAAACTCCAGCTCCGGTTAGACAAAGTTCCGATCATCGAAAATTAATGTGTTATATAGAGGAGGATTCCACTTGTTCATGATTGTCGCGAGCTCGAAGACAATCGACCTTTTAAAAAAAATAAATAAATAAAACAATGAGCATTATTGTCTTTTTATCTATAAAATTTATTTTTATTTTGATCTTTGATCTTGCAATGAAATTTGATAATATTTTGGTCTTTGACCGAAATAAATTTGGTTATGTGGTATGTTAATGAAATTCTCCTATTTGTAATATGTAAAAAAGAAGAGAGAGACTTGAGGGAAAAAAAAAGGAAGAAGAAGAGAGAGAGAGAGAGACAAACTTGATGCTTTTACTTAATATTTGCATTTTTTGTTTAAAAAAACTTAATATTTGCATTTATTAGAATGCAAATTGTTTCCTTATTCCATTGTGTGTGTGTCTAAATAAGCTAAAATTAGGGAGAATGAGATTTAACTCTAAAAAATGAATTGATAAGAGTTAGGTATTTAGGTTCTTTAAAATTGTCTAAAAATAAGGAGTTGAAAATATTGATCCAGGCATTTATAAATTCATAACCAAAATTTCCAGTGTAAATGATTAAAATGACGATGATATAGTACTTCCGTCAATTTCATAACCAATGTTTTGTCCAAAAGATCGTGGACTTCTGTTTTTTTCCTCCAAATTCAGTTATATTTATTTCCCATTATTTGATTGTCTACTCTGTTTTTTGTGTTTGAGTGAAATGTAACTCCCTAATTATATTAATCAAAATTCTCTTTTGCGTACCCGATTAGGATAACTAGTGTACATTAAAAAAATTGAGTCTAAATAATCATTGCCTAAATATATGATTTAATTAAAAGGACTTATAGATAAAACCAGAGTGTCATTACCCTTCAAGTCTATTTACAAGCCTACGATCCATTCTCTTTGTAATATAAGGGTTTAGTAAGGAAAAATAATAATAATTTCAAGTTCCACTTGTTGTATTATGGGCTAGAGTCTTAAAACCTAGCTCCTATTTCACATTTTCAAGCTTCGACTTTTATATTATCAAAAAAAAGAAAAAGGAAATAATGCCTAGTAACAATAATTATTCAAGCAATTATGAATTAGAAAAACACATTTTCTGTTGACTAATTACATATATTTTCTAAAATAAACTTACAGTAACTATAATATTTTAGCAAACAATGCAAATTAGGGGAGAGTGAGTGAGCCAACGTTGTCATCTTAAGCATCAAAGATAAGAGAGGTAGGAGGAATGATTGGTGAATATAGGGGTTGAGTGCGTAGATAGGGTGTGAAATTAAGAAGTAAGGCTAAGTTGATAATTTCATAAAGAACTATTTAGATTACACTATATATAATTATATAATAATATAAAGTTTAAAACAAATATTTCAGGTCTGTAGGCTAAACATTATGAAAATAGGTTTGGCTTTTTTTTGCCATAAAAATATGCCTAATATGTTTATCTAAATAGACTAAAGTTTAAACTTGATCCATTTATTACATAGACTGGGGTCAGGTTTCTTTCGTTATTATTTTCTTATCATCTCTCATAATCTTTAAATCATGTATGTTCAATCAATATGAAAAGTCACAATACTACTTTAACTTTTCTTTTATTTTTCCAATCAAAGTCCGGATGGGCTCATGAGTAATAGTGAGAAAAATAGATTATGAGAGGATCTGGGGTCGGGTTTCTCTTACCATTATTTTCTCATAATCTCTAAATCATATATGTACAACAATCTGAAAAGTCACAATATTACTTTTTTTTTTTTTTTTTCTCATCTTCACAAACAAATGGCTTAGATAGGTTCACAGAAATAATGCAAAAAAAAAAAAAAAAAGAGAGTGCTTCCAGTAGAGTGCACTAAACTTTATATATTTATATATCAAAAAATAAATAAATAAACTTTATATACTTTATATAGGTGAGGTTGTAGGTCCTTCTTAGGAGCCTAACTTATTTCCGCAGCCCTGGATAATGTAGATAAATCAAAAAAATAATAAAGCTGGATGCTAAGAGGTTATTATTCAAATGACACCTCACACGAGTCTGTAGGACGAAAATGGCATCTGTGTGGGTCCCAGGGTTAAAAAATGGGAAAAATATCTCCTAAGGCTTTGTTTACGAGCCCATTTTGGAGGGGAGGGAAGGGGAAGGGAGGGTTTTGGTAGCTCAAGAAAATAAAATATCAGAAAGTCTCAAAAAATTGTTAATCATTTCATCACTGTGATCAACAAGTTTTAAGGACTTTTCTAATATCTAAATTCTTTATTTTTAAAATTTTGTTGGTGTCTTGGATCTGTGAGGGATTTTCACTTTTAAATTATTAAAAAAAATAAAAAAGCTAAATAGAAAATGGCATATGTATGATTCCAAACATTGTTTGCTGGAGAAATTTTGGGATGAACCAAAATTTTGGACTAATTTGCCCTCAAATGGCAAGCTTATGTATATATACCTACCTGTCATTCTGTCAATTGTCGTTATCAGTTTACTTTTTTTTCTTTCTTTTTTTTTTTTTGGCCAGAATTAGTTTAAGATAATAATGAATAATACAAGAAGCGGTCTGATACTATTAATTAAGCATTATCATGCATGACACAACCTATTACTAATTAATTTTTTGATTTGACAGTATGAATATGATTATTAATAATAAACTGTCACTACAATATCGATCATAAATGGGAGAACAGTGATGAGCATGAGTCTGTGCACCACCAATCTACATTGTTAAATTAATTTTGTAAGGTAGCTTTAATTTAACTTAAGTTTTATATTTTAAATAAATTTTAATCCTAAAGTATGTAAAATTTACAATAAAAATAATTTTATAACAATCACTTCTCATAAAAATAAATTTATTATTTAATAATCATAAATTAAATATTTAAAATTCAGATCATTCAAATTAAATTTAAACACTTGAGCTCTTTATAATAGTGATAAGAAATTAGATGTTGGCCACTATGGTGAACACCGAATGGGTACCTAAATCATAAATTAAGATAATTGGAATATGCAACAATAAAAAGGCATTATGACGTGTTTCTTGACTTTCTTCCATCATCCTCTTGTTTTTCTTCCATCATCCTCTTGTTATTATATTTATGTAGTATACGCTATAGTTGACTTGTTTTAGAGATTAAAGAAGCTAATTAAATTACTTTAGAGGATTTTTATTTTTTCTTCAAATTATTTAGTTTGACTAATAAACTAATATATAATGTAAATATTAACAAACATATGAAATGATTAAATAATTTATTTAACTTCTTTAATCTCTCCAAAAAAAAGTCAACTATATCTTATAATTAGGACGGAGGGAGGTAGTACTAATATAAGGATGAACCAATTATTCCCCAAATGATGATGATGCCCTCCTCACAAACACAACAGGAAGAACCTTACCATCCAAAGCCTCCAGAATCTTTCCATTCTCAAGTAATCCACCAATAGTCCCACAAATGAACCTACAGGTAGGACACACTTGTGTAGGACACCACTGAATATTATAGATCGCTCCGGATTGTGTCTTCACAATCCTAAAAAAGTTACTATAATCACGACGACTCAGAGCCCTACCAGTCACTATAAGTCTTCTTCCACTCTTCGTGTCCTTCTCGCCCACCTTCCACAGTGTTGTTTGAGCGCATGTTGAGGCGGCGGAGAACGCCACCCTGAAGTCGGTGTTCACCTTCACGACTTTTCCTTCTCCAGCTTGCGGCATGAAGGTCACCGGCAGGCCTTCGCCTATGTCGGTGTTCAGCTGGCCAACGTTGAGAGGGCAGGATGATTCGTTGCGGCTGATGAGAGTGAAGCGGCCGCCGGAGTCGGTTATGGCCGGCTTGATGTAGTACTCAACACCGTATTGAAGGGGACGGCGATTTGTGTCCACCACTTCGTCGGACTGGGATAGGGCTGACGTGGCCACCATCATGATAATGAGAAGCCATGCAAGGCATGGGACTGAGAACTCGAAGCTAACTTCATTTTAGGGTTTGGTTATGGATATGTTGGATTTGATTTGTGTGGTTTATAGAGAAGAAAAGGATAAGATATTTATAGGGATGAAAGTAACGATAATGATGAAGTAAAGTAAAAAATATACAAATAATTTACTTGTATACGTGTATTTATTAAGAGTTGTTTGATATTAATTATTATTAGGATTATTAAAAAAAATAAAGGGAAAGGGAAAAAATTCAATGCCGTGTGCGGCTTTTTGGGTGATGATAATTATGGATAGTCATTCAATGTCACAGTTCTGACTTTTGAATGCAAAACCGACAAAGTTTTAACTTCTGTGTCGGCAACTTCAATCTCATCTTGATGCCTAACTTATAAGGCCGTGTTTGGTAAGATATGATAGCGAAAACTTGTAACTAAAAACCATAATCTGATTGATTGTGTTGTGACTTGTGACTAGAACATGCTAGAGTTGAATCAAAGATTTGAATGGTGACTCGGCTTATTGAGTATAAATCCTATTCCTTTTATAGGTGCCTTCTAAAAGGCTTTTTTTAGTCTTTTATATAAGTCATTACTATTTATTTGTCATTTCCATTCATATAAATGTGGCTGCACTTGTTTTTCACTCTATTCACAATTATATTAATAGGGGTAAAGTTATAAAATTTTAATTTAATATATATTTAATAAGTTAATTTTAATTCTTTGATGCTAGGAATGAGTTAAAGTGTTATATATTAAAGATAAGGGGAAGTATTATAGAGTACTCCACATTTAATTAAAAGTTATTTTTCAATTAAAGTTTGACCCTATATTGAATATGTGTTGAATATTTAATTATTGATAATTTAAATGATCAAATGTCTTATTATAATCATGAATATGTTTACTTTAAAATCGTTAAGAACAGAAAAAAGAGAGGAGCTGAGAGAAAGGAGATAGAAGGGGAGGAGAAAGAGAGGATTCAGAACTTGATTCTAATTCCATTTTCATTCTTCAAGCTTTATCTGCCAACCAAAGCCTAAAACTCAAGAGAGTTTGTGCAATGTTGCGCCTATTAAAGCATGGTCAATTTTATTACTATTTATATCTTGAATATGCGATAGAAGAGGTTTGAAGATCTTTAGTTTTTTATGTTGATCATAAGTTAACTGACACCACACAAAATGTTATTATATTTACCCATAACTCTTCAACAACTTATTATAGTTATCCGTGTAAATTTTAATAGGGGTGATGTTATTTTAAAAACTACAATCTACAATGTTAGTCTCACATGGATACACTTATAGTTTTATAGGCTAAGTCCATTTTTATTCCAGAAGTTGTCACAAATCTTAATTTTGCTCTATAAGTTTTTAAATCGTAGTAATTTCATCCTATCCATTATCTAAATTAAGTCTGATCGTTACTTAACTAAAAATCTTTGAATTTGGTAGGTCGACATGTCATCTACGTCATTTTTGTTCAAGTACAAATTTACCTTGAAAGTTTGGACTTAAAAGCAATATTGCCCCGAAATTTTTTTGGTTCAATATTACCCTAAAAGTTTTCAAATTGTAGCAATGTCGTCCTGAATATTATAGAGATTAAATTTGACTATTAGTTGACCAAATATACTAAGTTGGTAGAGTGAATGACATTTTGTTAGTATGGGATATAATATACTCCATCTGATCTTTATTATAAAGCACAAAATAGCAAGTGTATTTGATCTTTTTTATAAGGTACTTGCTTGTTTCAAAATAACATTAAATATTTTTTTTTCCATTATGCCTATAATTAATAAGAGTAGTTGGTGAGAGTAATAATTAATATGATATTAGAGTTTAGTACAATTAGTGGGGTAGTATTGAAAATTACTTAAATTTCAGGACATATTTAATAACTTCAATTGTTTTTATTGGTTTGTGAGAATTGTTAGTTAGTACCTTATAAAAAGAACGAGAATGAGTATAGTATTAAAATAAAGGGAAAAATCCCCTCAAGACCCAAGTTACCAAAATATTATTAAAAAAAGTCTAAAGAAAAGTACATATAAAAAAAGGCCCTATGGCATTTTCTGGTATTATTTCATAAAACATTATACCGATACAGTTGTTAGCGTATTGATTTAGTTATTAGGATATTGTTGTTAACGATATATCGATTTAGTTGTTAATACTATCTTGATATAGTTGTTAACGTTTATGAAATAATATTAAAAAAGGCTTAGGGCTTTTTTTGACATGTGAATTTTTCTTTCCGTTAAATAAACTTTGTTAGTATGTTGGATGAGAATTATAAATAGAACTGGAGGGCAACAAATATTTTTATTTTACCGCTCATAATATAGCCATGTAGTTTAATGTATGTGTATGAGCTAATCAGCCAATCCATATTTAATGAAATGAAAATACCAAAGGAAAAGTGCACGTTTTGAAAGGGGGAAAAACTACTTTTTCAGGAGACTTTTTTTTTTAAATAATAAACTTGAAATTTGTGCATTTACCTATAGCTAGCTTTGATGAATGATGGAAATGAACCACGAAAATATATTTAAACAAAGTTAATAAATTTTGAATATTCTCTTAATTATGATTAAAATGTTAAAAGTAGCTCATAATAATTAGAACTTATTATTGTACTGTGCTAAGTTATTATGATACTTTTCAATAATTAGTACCCGCTTTTTTAATATAAGACTCAATTGACTTTTTTTAGAGAGATTAAATAAGTTAATTAAATAACATTAAAGAATTCATAATTATCGTTTTCTTTTAAATTAATTTACTTGACTTAAAAATTAATGTATAATCTAATGATATACAATATATATCATGATTAACTAGTCTATTTAACTAGTTTCCTTAATCGTATAAAAAATTCAACGAACTCTTATATTAGGTATCGAAGTAGTACATTCCTTTCCTAAAACCTCAATAATTTTCACTTAAAAATATACATACGGCATTGACTTTTAAAAAACTTTGAAGTCTTGAGCATTGGGATCACCTGGTGAAAATTTGTTAGTTTATGGTATGCTCTGTAGATTTAAAAGTGCAATTCCCCAAAAATCTAATATAATGCTGATAAACTTGAGAATTTATTAATGCAAATAATAATATTATATGAACATGACATTGGCAATTTGGCATAGCTTTCTTATTCAGTACTAAATCAAATAAATAAATAAAGATAAAGGTGTAAAAATATCTATATACTTTTTCTAAAAGAGTGTGCACCACTATAAACCTTATTTAGATATAAAAGTGATTATAAATTGGAAAGAAGGAAGAAAAATACTCATAAACACCCGTTATTTTTTGTTGAGTAGGCTTTTACATGATTATTTTAAAAAGGAAAACCAATTTTTTGATGATTCTTTGATTACATACATTAAAAAAGAAATTGTTTTGAGTTTTAACACGGATTCAATTATAGACGAGTTTAACAATATAAAAACACATAGAGTAAGAGTCAAGTGAAGTTATCTTAATTTCTGTAATAGATTTCTTTCAATTTTTTGTATATTAAGTATATATTGTATTTCAACTACTTTTATTCATAATATAGTCTTCTCGATCCTAAATATAGGACATAATTGAAGATGGAATATCACCTAGAGGGGGTGAATAGGTAATTATAAAATTTTTCGCTAATTGCTCAAGAATACTTAAAAACAGAGACAAGAGAGGAGAGCAATGAACACAAGAGATTATACGGTTCGGTCCAACTCTTGACCTACGTCCAATCCCGAAACACTACGAGATTTCACTATCTCCAAACTTGATTACGACTCTGTAACTCTTGAGTAATCCTCTCACTGGATTTACTTCTCTTTACAAGTTGTAACCAAATAACCGTAGACACAATTACACACTCTGTAAACGAAGGATGATCCTTTCACTCTCGAACTCGCTCCCCCTTACAAGTTGTAATTGATACACCTACACTCAAGATACCTCTATCTTGAGATTTGAACGAATTGTAATACGAATGAAAAGACTCTCTCATAGAGTAGATAAATGATAAGCACTGGAGCTCAAGAATATCCAAAGATATATACGAGAATAGACTTTGAACACTTTGAATGATTTGCCCGTGTATGCGTTAGTTCTATCGATGAATTCAAACCTTCGGGCATTTATACTTAGTTGGAGCTTGAGGATCGTTGAAGGATTTGATTCTGTCTGTTTTAATGTTTGAATATGACTGTTGAGAGTCTTGAATGTAGCCGTTAGACAGATGAAGCTTCTGTCACGACTTTCGCTATTTGAATATTCCAAGTGGATTTGCAACGACGATATTCTCTTCATTCCTTTTGTTTTGCCCGTTGTGAAATAGCATTGAATGCGTAGCTGGGATACCAGTAGTAGCCTTACTTCATTCAAAGTATCGGTTTCCGAGATTATCACCAGTTTAGGAAGTTGTATTTAATGCTTCTGACACACGATTTGCTTTATGCAAATCTATTGTTAATCCATGATAAAATCATCTGAAACTCATTAGCAAATTGATTAAAAGCAATTAGAAAGAGTAATGAGTAATGATATGTAGAAATGAAATCACAATCGATGATTCAGGATTTTACGAAGTCGGAGATTCCAAAGCGGAGGTGACCTTGCTCGAGCATGGTTAGATAATGTGCTCAGGCAAGTTGTTCTGAAGATCTACAAGTTTTGTCCATGCTCGGGCAAGGCTAAGCAGTGTGCTCGGGCATCATTTTGAGAAGGAGTAATTTTAAAGTGTAATGGACATAGTGCTCGATCAAGGAACCAAAGCTTGCTCGGGCAAGCTTCTGATGTTGAATTGATAAACTGGTTTCTATCGTTGATGCTCGAGTAAGACATGATCCTTGCTCGGGCAAGAATTAGACAGAGGTGAGGATTTGTGAATTCAATGATGTTGCTCGAGTATGGTTTTTCCTCTGCTCGAGCATGCCTCTCACTCTGCTCGGGCATGCTTCAGACCAAGGCTTGACCAAACTTCAATCATCGCTGATGCTCGAGTATGCCAGATATTGTGCTCAGGCAACGTTGAGCCAGAGAGCGAAATAGGTTCAGACACATGCTTGCTTTGGGCAACCTTTTTCTTCTGCTCGGGCAAGAGTCTTCCAGAGGCTAAGAATCAGAATACGATTGATGTTGCTCGAGCATGCATTTCCTCTGCTCGAGCATGCTACTCGAGCAAGCCTTTGTTTCTACTCGAGCAAGACTTCCCAACTCAGTGAAAATGTTGTTGCCCACGCTGTTGCTCGAGCAAGCTCCATTCTCTCGCTCGAGCATGATCGTCCATCTTGCATTTTTTCTCGCTATGAGCTCAATGATGCTTGGGCATTACAAATACCTTGCTCAAGCATGATTCTAGTTATAATGATGTTGCTTGAGCATGCTTTTACCATCTGCTTAGGCATGACTCTTCAACTTGCAATTTTGCCATTTCCACGATGATGCTCGGGCATGCCAATTGTTCTGCTCGAGCATGGATGGATAATTGTGAGATTATACTTGGGCATAATGTTCTTTGAAGCTTCTAATCATATGTGAATAAGCATAATACTCTCTAGTACAAAGCTTCAACTTCCAGAGTATAGAGACTTTCAAGAAGCAATCACATTGACAGCAATTTCCAGCGAGCATAATGTCTTCGGTAAAAATCCAAATTTAGCAAAACACCCCATCTCAGAAAGCTCTTCAAATATTCCTTCCATTTCAATAAGAATCAACTCCAAACTAGTTGTATTTCGTCCATTAACATCAGATGAATGGAGGTTGTTCTTATCCGGATTTTTTCCAACATCCGACTGTCAACTTCAAAACATCATAACTTCTTCAATTGATCTTATTTTTCTGTTTTCTTGATTTTTTTTGAAAATTTATTTGAGTCTAGTTTCCAATGCCACCAATTTCAGCTCAATCGGATTTGTCGTTTGTGAGATATGCTCAAAATACTGAAGGTTGGTCTGGACTGTGACGGTGCTTCTTGTTGCAACTTCAAAAAATCATAGCTCCTTGATCTGAACTCCTTTTGGCATGAATATTATATTAAAATGACGCATTGGGAGTCTAGTTTTAAAAAAATTTGGTTTCACTTCAATCTGATTCCTGGTTTTGGAGATATCGTCAATTCGAAGGTCGCTAGAAACAGTGAACAGTAAGCTGAAAGACGTTTTTGCTCGAGCATGCCTTTGCTTTTGCTCGAGCAAGGCACTTTTTGGGCGAGAATAAGAGCTGGAATACGTTGCTCGAGCATGGAATTAGTTGTGCTCGAGCAAGGCATTGTTTGGGCGAGAAACAAATGTTGAAATTGCATTAAAGCCCCCAAACAAACTAGTATTCATTCGGAAGCTTGAACTTGCTTATTTTAACTCCGAATCGAGCCGTTCCAACTTCTATTTGAGCACGAGATTTAAATATTGATATTTTCATGATAATTAACAGGTTCTTCTTTCTTCAAGCTTCATTCTTGATCATTCTTCGTTGTATTAAACTTTGTATCTATATTAAATATAAGAATTAGTTAAAGTATAAGATAAATGTAGTATGTAAACTTTTTGCTCGGATAATGGCATCAATATAAGACATCATCAAAACTAATCATAACTAACAATAATTTATAATGCAAATTGTATTACAAATTATGTCATATATTTAAGATCGAGATAGTATTATTTTTTATTTTCGTCCCCTATCATTAAAATTCCTAGATCTGCCACGATGCAATTATCTAAGAGTTGTTTAGTTTTGATATCTTTTGATAAATTATATCTTTTGGGACTTAATACTTAAAAATGTACTTATATATTACCCTCTAGTCACTAACAAAGACCTCATGTTGACAGTAATATTTAAATTTATAACTTTGTAAGTTATTATTCAAATATTTGAAGTAACATTTGTTATAAAAAAAAAAAAAAGTGTGTAATTTCGTCGATGATGCTTGTATAGTGACTTTTTCTTTTTTCTTTTTTTTTTTATTAGATATAGGTATCATGGGCAAAACAATCATTTTCGAGATAGCATCAGGTATTTATCCAATCCTAAATATAAAATATAATTAAATTTTTTTTAGAGAGATTAAGGAAAATAAATAAGTTATTTAATCATATCATATGTTATGTATTATTAGATTATACATTTGTTTATAAGTTAAGCAAAATATTTAGAGAAAAACAATAAATATTAGTATTTTACGGGAATTTAATTAAATTTATCAATATTTTTAAAAATAAATTATGTCTTATATTTAAAATTAAATGAAATATTAAATGTAGATACTTTAGTTTTTTTTTTTTTTTTTTTTAACGAAGCTTTTTTTTTTTGGGTAAAAATAATGTAGGATTATATGGACATGACATCAACCTAATCCAACATTCTAAAAAAATATAAGTCCATTGCCCCTCCCAGTTGCATGGCACGGTCAGGTTTGGCTAGGCATAAAAATAAAGTGTTAAAAATTAAACATAATTTCGTTTATCACCAAATAATAAAAATAACTCTTAATACATCCATAAAAAATATAGTATTTTTTGAAAAAATTAATGTTGGGATTAAGACTGGCCTTCTTTAAAATTAAGAGTACTTAGTAATTTTACATTATTTTTATATAATTAAGTTCAAAAATCAGTTCAGAATTTTAAACAAAATTATTGGAATAATATGAAATCTTCATGACAAACAATCTTGATCAATTTATCATGTCAAATAATCAAAAATATCATTCAATATTGATAAAAATTTATATTAAAAAATGAATCATAACCATTTGTAACATATCAAGCTTAATCTCTTATCTCGTACTATAACTTAAATTTTTGGAGTACCGACTAGGAATCACTTTCTCTACCTATCCAAAGCTTTTCTCTTTGGATGATCCATATCTCGATTTTTTTTTACTTTATATTTTTTTAAAAAAAATTATTTTAATAGGTAGAGAATCTAAAATAAAGATAATCTCTCAACTAACATTTTTTTTAAAAATGATTTTTTTTATTTAAAAAGAAACAGTTAAAAAAATCAAATCTGGACCGCCCGATCCGATCTGATCTGGCCGATCAGATCGATCCTGACATTTCAGATATAGGTAGATGGTATCTATCCTTGGGATAGGCACCGAAAATGGTTCCCTACAGACTAGAGTTACACAGTTTCTAGTCATCAAATGAAAAAAAAAAAAGACACCTTCAATCCTCTCTCGGCTACTCCCATTTATTAGATATGTTCAAATTTAAGTAACTCTATTTTTATATAACGAGATGTATTACACATACTTACCTCATATACCGTTTTATGTTTGATTGTGCCCTGTTTATAAATGGGCTAAACCCTAATCCATCAAAGATGGACTAAATATAACCCAACATGATAAAATCAAGCAATTCAACCATGATATTAGCATTTTGACAAGCTTTGAAGATAAAGTTAAATTCTTGTACATCAGTGAACACAACAGCTTGCAGTATCAAAATTAATCTCTGAAATGTAAACCAAATGGTTGATTTTCATTCAACTAAAATATAAGTTACATTGAGATCAAGTCAAGCTACAAGCCAGACTTTATTTAACGGATCAAATTTATTCCCGTCTAGTAATAACTACTACACAGTCCCATAAAAAAGAAACAGTGCTAAAACTTACATGTCAAATAAGTCTCATTGCCTATCTCTTTACTAAGTTGTACGGTCATTGCAGAGAATCATTGTTCGCAAAAGATAACCCATCTAGAACTACAAGATCAAATGAAACTTGAAATCTGAAGCAACCAAATATGAAATTCGTGTCAGAAAGCTAAGACAAGTAAAGAACAGTCAGGTTTGTGGACACCAACGAGCACCATTCAAATCGGTACTGTACCACGGGACTTGCACGTGGCTAGTAATAGGCTACTTGTTTTCTTCAGCGACGATTCTGTATTTCCCAGATAGCTGTTGCTGCAAATAAAATCAGAATCATTTATAGATAAAAGAAATCCCGTGGATTCACTATTAATAACGCAAATGAAAGGAAAGTAAATATATCTTTGACTAGTGTTGTTCTATGAACATCTTGATTTAGATCCTGTTGTCATCATGATATTCTTTGAGTAATCTAATTTCATATTTCTTTCCATCTTCAACCAGAACTTTCATCTAGGTCCAAATGACAAAAAGAAAGGCAGATTTTTTTAGACTCACTACTCTTTCAATTGGTATTTGGTTGACTTACTTTGAATCACTGAATACGTCAGATAGATATAAACACACTAAACCCATATAAGATGTTAAACTTAATCACTTTAGGAAATCTCAGCTTATTGTTTCCAACTAAACTCAGTATGAATCAATGATACTAAACTCAGTATGAATCAATAAAATCATTCATATAAATTATATCGAAGTGAATGGATTGTCAAATTTGACTTAGTTTTGAAGAAATAGTATCATATAACACAAACCTAAATCATTTAGAAAATAATAGACAAACTATCTGACCAGATCCAAACTTAGCACAACAAAATCATGTCCTAGCTTAACAGAAGAAATATCAAGCTTCCTTAAGAAGATGTACCTTTTTCCATAACTCAGTATGGCTTTTGCAGAAACCAGCAACGATGGTGGCATTCTTCTTCCCTTCACGATACTCAATGCTAAGGTCCTCTTTCAACCCACAAGTGACATGAAATGCCAAAGGACACTTAATCTCTGAACACACAATGGCACAGCCACTTGAAGATTCACAAATATAACACTTCTCAGACCACCTCTTCTTGGGAATCATTGAGCAATCAATCCCTTCTCTTCCTTCTGGGTCCTTGAAAAACACCTCAGGGACTAAAAGTGCACACACAATATGGGCCCACCGTTCATCTACAGTGGGCTTCATAGCTCCTTCCTTTGTAGAACAGAGGCAACAAGAAATGTTGTTTTCATCATCTTTCTTAGTTTGAGAAGACGATGAAACTCTACATTTTTCACAGAACCAATCACCTTCTGGTATTCCTTTTACAAGCGGATTTCCATAGCATGAGGCATGAACCATTAGATCACACCCATCACAGAGAACAATTGGATCTGATGGATCCCCATCGGTGCTTTGACATACAGCACACACAATCCCATCCTCATCAACATCTTCAATATTTTCATTTTCATTTTCAACATCGAGGGAATTTGCTACAAGTGGAATCTCGGAATTACCGGGTTCATCATTTACTGATTTTACTTCTTCCTCAAGTGATGGTTCGTATTCAACATTGAGGTCAATAGAAGAAACACCGATATCGGGAGCAAAATCAGGTTGAAGAGCCCATACCCGTTTCTTGGCCGGTAACGAATAAGTGTTGACAGAGACTGAAACTGGTGAATTAGAAAGAAATATTGAATCTCGAGATTCCTTACGCTTCTTTGCCGGTAAGGTTGAGCAGGAATCGCCGGCGCGTTCATCGTTAGTTTTGTGATTGTGATGTGGCTGTTGATTCTGGAGCTCTTGTTGCTGTTGGATGAGTCTGAATCTCTTGAGGGGAGGTAAGCCATGATAATGAGGATCCATGTTTTGGGGTTTCTGGGTTTGACAGCGAATTCAAAAGGAAGGAAGGGCAAGGTAGGATTGAAAGGAAGAGAAAGACAGGAAATAGAGGTTTGGAAATTGAGAGGGAGCGAAAAGAGTGAAATTTTCGTTTTGGGTTTTTGGAATTTGAAGTTTGAACAGAGCGGTGAAGCGAATTGGATTGAGAAAATGGAAGCTTTTGAATATGGCGGGAGACCAAAACTATTGTGCTATGCTGCCTTAGGAAAAAACCGCGCTTTGTTTCATTTGGCACTAAAAATCATTGTTCTCAAACCGGACCGGATTGGTTCGGTTTTTTTTTAAAAAAGTATTTTCTTTAAAATTTCATATTAATTATTCTGAATCTTCAATTTTTTACTGTTTTGGCCTTGGTTTGGCTTCAGCCTGACGACGACTCTTAACCCAATATCCGGTCTAGTGGCTGCCTAGGTCTCTGAATCGCTTAAAATGATTAAACGACCAAAAGATCTGGTCCAAGCATTATTATATGAGATAGGATATTGTCACTACCATTTTTTATCACTACTAAAGTCACTACCACTTTTTTACCATTAGATCAATTTTAATCGGAGAGAGAAATGATAAAAGTATATAAGATTCTGATCCAATGGTAAAAAAGTGGTAGTGACAATATCTCATCCCTTATTATATTCTCCTTCTGCTCCCTCAAATTTTAATAACTTCTAATTTAATTAATTTATACTATTTACTGATAAAGATAGTTAAAGTATTAAATTTGTCATTAAATTCAATTGATTTTCAATATTATCCTTTTTAAAAATTAATATTTCTTAAAATTATGTAGTCTAATCTAAAAAGTAAATTATACATATGGAAAAAAAAATTACATTTTGTTATAAATTTTGTATCTGTTAATAATATAATTAACCATTAATAACTCCTTAGATACTACAGCACTAAAACTCTAGAAGCAACAGCTGAGTCTTACTCCACTAGGATGTTATTTCTTTAGATAGATTAACATTTTTTAATTATATTGCTTAACCACGCCACAATAAAATATGTTATGTCCTTTCACCCGAAAAAATTATCTGACCAGAAGAAAACCGTGACAATATGATATTATTGAATTTTTTTTTATACAAGAAATTTTATTTGAACAGTCCTTCAATTTCAATAACTTTATAAATTTGTGTTTGAACGTTGAAATTATATAAAATCATTGTTTCATTTATTATTTATTTATTTAAGCTTTATATATATATATATATATATATATATATATATATATATATATATATATAATTATTTAAGCATTTAAGACTACATCTTTTATGCAGGAGTCACATGGACCAGTGTTAAAATAATGCTTGAACAGATAAATCTCGTGTGCTCACTGAGTCACTGCTTCCTAGGAATCGTTGTATGATTTAAAGTAACCTACTTGTTTTTTTTTTTTTTTTTTTTTTGATATAAAAAAAGTTTTGGAGGGTTTGACATCGGTCCCCACCAAGGGGCAATTGCACGGGCTCTATGAAGACTTGCGGGTGACTTACGAGATCGCTTACCAAAGGAGTCGCAATGACGGCAGATGTGATCGAATCCACGACCATTTGCGCCTAGTCCTGGATCGAACCTACTTATTAATTTTACTTGTAAAATAGATTACAGTAAAATTTAATGTTCTAAGGGCTATGCCCTTTTTTTTAAAAAATACATATTTCTTTCTATTAGAGACAATCCTATAAGAAAAGACAGAAAAAGAAAAGAAAAGTTATACACATAGTCTTCAAAGACAGTAGATCACTCATATGAACCTGTATACTAGTATTGCAAATTCCTTTCCACATATGATAATGAGTTAAGGAGTAATTTGGCCAACAAACTATTATTTCAGGATCACCCAGCACAAATAACTTTTAAGTAGACCAAAAATATCAAAAAACTTTTAAAAATGTGCATTCAAAGACAAAATTTTTTTCTCTAGGAAACCAAAGACAACAAAGTTTTCTTCGCTGGGTATAAAAAAGTTTTACTTGCATTTTTATGTTAACTGCACATTTTTAAAAGTTTTTTGGTATTTTCGGTCCACTTAAAAGTTATTTGTGCTGATCACTCCTGAGGTAATAATTTATTGGCCAAATCCCTCATTAACCCTATAATAATCGATGAACATGATTTGCATTCTCAAAAAGCAAGTGATAGCTTGCTTTCATCTTTGGTGCACTTGGAGGTAAACCAAAATGCAATTAGTTAATGTTATGAAATGAATTCGTGATGAGAGCCGTTTATCGATAATGAAGTGATATCTCTCAAAATGACCAATGCTATCTTCATTATTGAAACTAACCTTTCCATTTAAAGTAGCAAACTTCTAAATTCATGATTTTCATGAACTAACACTTCTTTTTACCATATGGTAGGTATTGTACCTTCCATATTCATCCAAATATTAGTGTCTTTTGATTCTTGGTTAGGTGCTAAAATAACCTTCAACTTTTTTAAAAGTCCATCATTAATTGTAAACTTTTTTTTTTTTTGGAGCAAAAGTAATCATAAACTTTTAAAATTGAGGCAAAATTGTTAAACTCAACTAACTTCTATCTATTACAATTTGAAAGTACTTTTTTTTGTCAAATCAATATGAAAGTACTAAAATACCCCAATTTTTTTTACTTTTCTAATATGGATTGACTATGATGATTTTTTGGAATTGTAGATGGTGGTGGTGGTATTGTGATGAAGATGAAGAGTGGAGAATATGAAAATGAGTGAGAAAGAGAGAGACGGAAGGTGAAAGCAACTGTTAGAGGAATGGAGATGAAAAATTACCATATTGCATAGCAGCCATGGTTTTTTACCTTGAGTGGAGTATTTCAATACTTTCATATCGTAATAGATGGAAATTGGTTCAGTTTAACAATTTTGCCTTAATTTTAACGGTTTATAGTTATTTTTGCCTCAAAAAATATTTTATGGTTACTATTGCACTTTAAATAAAAATTGAAGATTATTTTACCACTTTAACCCTAGATTCTTTTAACGACATGATGGCTTCTTGTATTATTTTTTGTATTATGATTTTCTATATAATATTTCATAGAAGTGCATTGATTTGTAGAAAACCAGCATATAGATTTGAAACACCTCTCTTTATTGTGAAAACCTTCTCATAGGTTTAAGCTTAAATTTATGATTAATATTATTGTTGGTCTTTACCGTTTGGTCGAATTTTGATTTTAATCCTTATAATTTCAGATAATTGGTTTTGTTCCTATAATTTTACAGGATTCGATATGTGTTTAAGCAAAAAAACTAAAATCAAAACTCATTAAAAGTACAGTAATCAATCATTAAACTCAGACTAAATCTTTATAAAACTACATGGACTAAAACAAATGATTTGAAACTATAAGGACCAAAACTAAAATTTGATCAAACCATAAGAACAAAAAATGGTATTAACCTTGAATTTATCATCTACAGTAACATGTAAAAACTCTATTTATCTATGTTGATAGCATCAAGAGCAAGCATAATTCAATCTGAACTGAAAGGTAAACTAAACTACCCAGATGCAATTTTAATTGAGGGTTAGAAAGGATAACAAGTCATGGTTGAAACTGTGCCAAGCACATGAAACAAGTTCATGCATGAATCCAAACAACTAATAATTACATACAGACTATAAGGAGAAGAACTAAAATCCGATCAAACTATAAGGACTAAAAATGGTTTTAACCTTAAATTTATCATCTACATTAACATGTCCATTATCTCTATCTATCTATGTTGATAGCATCAAGACATTCAAGAGCAAGCATAATTCAATCTGAACTGAAAGGTAAACTAAACAACCCAGATGCAATTTTAATTGAGGATTGGAAAGGATAACATAACAAGTCATCGTTGAAACTGTGCCAAACACATGAAACAAGTTAATGCATGAATCCAAACAACTAATAATTACATACAAACTATAAGGAGCAGAACTAAAATCCGATCAAACTATAAGGACTAAAAATGCTATTGACCTTAAATTTATCATCTACATTAACATGTCCAAACTCTATCTATCTATGTTGATAGCATCAAGATCAAGCATAAGTCAATCTAAACTGAAAGGTAAACCAAACAACCCAGATGCAATTTTAATTGACGATTGGAAAGGATAACATAACAAGTCATGGTTGAAACAGTGCCAAGCATATGAAACAAGTTAATGCATGAATCCAAACAACTAATAAGAACATACAAATTCTCTCAGGGTACAGAGCGTCTCCAAATTCCAGCCAACGCACTTCCGAAGATTGAGTGAATCACACTGGAAACTGCACATGGCACTGTTGTCAGCGGATCCCCAAAATGCTTTGAAGCCAACACAATTCCAAGCACCGAGTTCTGAATATGAAAAAGCCACAAAAATAAGGTCCACAAGCCCTCATTCAACTTACTATAATCAACTTCTAGTATCTTTATCTCACTAAACACATTTGCTAATGTATCGCACAGAAAATCATAAATGAGTGGCAATGCCCATGGTCTATTCATTATGGACCTTGTTAAGCTTTATCATACATAAAATCGATGTTTTCTGAGGCATTGCATGAGCTTAAGGAACGAGTCATACTACCCATAACTCAAAGAAAAGTGTGCATCCTATGAATTATATATATATATATATATATATTTATATAAAATTCATAGGATGCACGTTTTTCTTTGATATATAGGTTGATGCATTGATTTAAACTGAAATAACAATATCATTAACTAAAATATATTTCACTAATAGCTCAATAGTTGCATAGTCTTTAGTATTTTAAGGATATCCTGGCGATAGTTTCAGAATAATGAGAATGTGACAAGGGAACCAGACATTTTATAACAAAATGTTCATCATTTTAACATTCGTGTCATTATTTCTCATTGATTACAGAAGTAAAATACCACTGATTGGTTAATTGACTGATTAATTGATTTTAGGCTAAACCATAAGCGGCAAGTTTTGATTTTTATTTTTCAGGTGCAAGATAGTTAGACAGAAACAAAGATTTGAATCTAAGACATCTTACTAACTATTCATCACTAGACTATTCTAGCGGCCTAATGTTTTTACCTGCATGCCAACCTCAATGGAAATTGTTCGTGATGAAGTCTTATCTATCCCCAGCCCCCTTGCAAGTATGTAACCAAAGAAAAACCCAGAAGCATGAAGAAGACAGCAAGCTAATATTACTTGTCTTCCAGACATGAGGATTGCGGAAGAATTCTGGGCAATGGCATGTCCACATAAAATTGCCACAGTTACTACAGCGACAGGCGGCATAAATGGGTTGAAAAAATTAACTATAGGTTGGAAAAACTGATTCAAAACAGCACCGCCCAGAACAGGTAGGAGCACAACCTGTTTTAAATGAGAGACAATGAAATAAAAGCATCAAAGAGGAGGATGCCACTTGGGACTAGCTCAGTAATAAAGATGAAATGGGATGTGGTCATGACCAAGACTGAATCCTGCTAATTAAGTATTAAAAAAGAAAAGAAAAGAAAGAGGAATAGGCATTAAAGCAGATTTGGAAATAGGAAGCTTTTAATCAGCAATGTTACCTGCAAAGTTGAAACGAACATGTCAGCTGCATTCACAGCAACATATTTACCAGCTAGTTTAGCTGTCAGAAAAGGAGTCATGACCTGAAACATAAAAGGAAAAAGATAAAAATGGTGGATGTGAGAAAAAAGAAAACAAGCTTTAAGGAAACCTTTAGCATGAACTAAATCTAAAAGATAACAAATCAGGTTTCCCCACTGCAACATCAGAATCACTCTTGAGAAGTTAGCATATGTATTGCACACCAAATAGTCTCAGTCATAGTATTTCCATAGAATTTCAAGTAGGATCTTGTTCCTTAACGATATCTTCTTTACTTGTGACAAATTGTTTTTGTTATCCTCGTCAGTGAAAGACAGAACATGACAAATTTATCTCATATAAACCATGTAAGTCAGTGTGATAATACTTAATTCTTATGCCTTTACATGCAAAATGTTTAAGATAGCAGATTCCTGTCAAGCCTCAAACCAAGAATCAATTCTTATGCCTTTACATGCAAAAGGTTTAAGATAGCACATTCCTGTCAACTCTCAAACTAAGAATCAAAATTAAAACAGAAATCATCATACCACAGCAGCAAAAGTGCTTGCAGCTGTCATTACCACAGAAAGCGCCACATTGCCTCTAGCAAAACAAATAGATCATTACATCTACTAGTCCTTGCAATGTACTAAGAATGAACTGTCAGAAAATTCTGAGAACCAAAGTACCGTGCTAGATAAGTGACAATGTTACTAGCCGTACCTGCAAACAATAAGAGATTACTTTGAACAGGTGAAGGATGGGGCACAAATATAAACATCCAGGATAATACACATACCACCAGGGCAGCACGCAACCAATATTAGACCAGCAGCATAATGTGGTGGCAGATTTAAGAGTTTGCTTATAAGAAATCCAGATAATGGCATAACCTGAAAATTGTCAGATATTACATTCTCACAAAGTAAATAAAAGTCATATTGTATGAAAATAAAGTAATAAACTACATAAGCGTAAAAGAAATATTTTGACACAAACAGGGATAAATCATCATGAAAAAATTGTTCCAGTGTGCCAGTAAATTGAGAAGAAAAGAAATGCATCCACAATGCATATCATAGGAGCAATGGCTACATATATTGGTATCATCTAAGCAAAAAGAACTTGAAACTGCCCCCTCTAGCATGATAAACACGTCAGAGTTCAATTTCCAAGTGGTTAACATCTTATTCATGGAATCAAACGCAACAAACTACGCAAATAAGAATGCTCATTAGAAAGAACTATTTGGTAAAGACAGAAGTTAGATAGTTTAGGGCGTGGAGACAAGTATTAAACAAAGATCAAGCCAAGATTAATGCCTTTTTTGTGTAATCATGATCACTGAGGATAGAAGAACATAAATGAACTTCTCATGAATTAAAGAATATGTGATTTCAACTCTTTACAAATCTACTAAGATTGGAAATAGATAGCTGGCTTGAGTACTTTGGCTATTGATACATTACCATCATTTCTGCATCGTCCAAAAATTGGGCAATGCCGCTACCTAAAGTGAAGATTTTGCCAGCCCCTTGGACAAGGTTAGTAGCATAAAATAGTACCTCAAGCAAGTTCAAAACCTTTGAGAATGTCAAAGTTTTGAAAGTAACCCTAAGTAACAAGTGTCATTGTGTGACGAGCACAAGCCAAAGGGAGAGCCTTATCCCCAAAAGCTAACCTATGAGGAGGAAGAACTCAATAGACTTATAAACCTCACTCCGAGAGCTTGACTCCCCGACTCATTATATAGTCACCCCCTCAAGAGCCAACGTCCGGCAGCTCCACTCCACGGCACTTCACTGAGCCTTGCCGGTCAGAACCCTCCACGCATGGCGCTTCACTTGGCCTTGCCAGTTAGAACCCTCCATGGTAGCCCTCTCCGGAACACTGGCTCTCAATAAAAGCACCAATGTAACCCCCAAAAGCTAGCCTATAAGGAGGAACCTAATGGACTTATAAACCTCACTCCAAGAGCTTGCTCCCCGGTGTAGGACTCATTACACATTGCAGTAGTATCTATTTTAAATCCTCTGCAGTTGGTACCGCACTTCATGAAACGCATTAAAAGACACCATTGTGTTACTTTAATAAATTAAAATCCCCATCATCAACAATGAAAATATTAAAGAGGACAGCATAGATAATAAATAAACAGATTGATAAAGAAAATCTTAGTCAATCAAGGCAGGCAACGAAGGACTGACTATTATAGCTTCTAAGTAAATACACTAACCAAATATTGAAGTACGAAACCTGACAGTACTTCCTTAGGCATAGCAAGAGCTCCACGAAGATCATCAACAGTAAGCGTCATACCCATGCCAAGCATGGTAATGGTCAGACCAAGAATGCTCAGTTTGGGCGTGACCCAGTCGAAGGAACTAGGTTTGAACAACCCCAACGCAAGCCCAATTACAACCCATAAGGGAAATGCCGTGGACATGACCTCTCCGGCAAGCTCCAACCAATCCCGAAAACTCCGGCCACCATTTGCGCCATACCCGCTCGATGAAACACCGCAAGGGAGCGGAGACAAATAGCTTAACCTAGAAGTTTTGGGGATCGTCGATGATGTAGCTAGATTGGTGAGCGGAACACCAATAGACTGGTTTAACAGTGATTGTTGGTGAAATCTGCGCTGTTGTGTGAACGAAGCGAGATGTGGATTAGTTCTTGAAGAACATAGTGAAACTACCAGGTTGGGGTCAGATTGAAGCTTGAGAAGTGATTTTCCACAGTGAAAACTTGCCATTGATGCTAGCATTGGATTGCTTCTCTGGTTCACTCTGGGAAATCTTCAATCTAATTATCCGAACAAACACCAAATTCTTGCCGCGATCGATGCTAGCATTGAACTGCTTCTCTGGTTAACTCTGGGAAATCTTCAATATTATCCGAACAAACACCAAATTCTACCTCTGTCAAATGAGTGATTGGACGGAACTTGGTGGCTGACCGGACAATGAGTTCTTTCAATACAAGTACAATGCTCTCTCTTGGCTCTTCCATGCGAATGCTCAGTGACCATGGTGAATCTTTTATGCAGGGCGCAGAGAGTGAGACTAACCCGGTGACACCGTAATAATTTTCCGTTTAAAAATTTAAATTAAATTCCGTAATTTATTTAATTTTTTATACAAATATTTTATCTCTAATATTATTCAATCAAAATTAATTCTTTAGGTATTGGCACATTTCTTTGGGAAAATGAAAGAAAATATTACTTAAACTTTAAAAGTAATGGAATTAGCAATAATAATAAAATAATTGATAACTTGTTTAATTAAAAAAATCACATATTTAAGTAGTATTTTTTTTAGATATATTTTTTTCCTGTTCATGAATTTTTATCCACTAAACTTCTTATAATTTCTTTTCCTCCCATAGAAAGTTAGGAGCTACCTTCTGCTCTTCCTTATTTATGCTTTCAGAGAACCCATGTTTTTTATTAAAATTTTTCATAGGAAGATGCCAAAACAATATAAGATATAGATAATTAATTTACGAATAGTATTAATTATGTCATATTTTTATGAACAGAAAATTTATATTTTATTCACACAGAAAAATATAAAAAGAGTACCCCACCGGCTTTTAATATATGATATATTTAGAGAGTTAATCTTGATTTTGAATATAAGATCTACTATTTACAATATTTGTCAATATTTTCCTAATTTACTTTTATTGATGCTTACTCAACATTAATTAAAGATGAGAGGGAAAGAATGAATTAAAGAAGATAGTTTTAAGAGTGTTTTAAAAATATGTGTCATATTAGCTAACTTAACTAACTTCTTAACCTAATTAAATTATATAAATATGTCATTGACAAGGGAGGCAGTATTAATACATGTGGATCACGGAGATGTGCTATTGAAAAAGACTTGAGTTGCACCGGTGAGCCATTATATATGTCTTGATTTTTTAAGAGTCAATACCATGAATGGATTTAAGATTCTGATGCATATTAACGGGATTATAACAACAATGTAAAACCAAGTATAGTTAAGGTTGTCTCCATTGAAAATCATCAATATATCTATAAGAGATATAGAAGTATATAGTGTTAATTGTAGTTTCATAAGCTATTAATCATAGGCCGGATTACAAAACTCCTCTAACATACTCTTCTCGAAAGCTAATCCAAACGCATTCATTGTTGAACGTGTGATTATTGTTTTTATTTCCCATCATTGCTTTCAAGTTTCAAATTTGAAATTCAAAATGCCCTAACTATTTGGAGCCTCATGCTTACTTTTCTTTCCCCCATTCCCTTCAAGTTGTAAAACTCAAACTGTAAGACTCTCTCCTAGGTCCTAATTATAGAATAACATTTGGAAGTTGAGTTTGATCCTTATTATAGGACAAAATTATTATTTTTGTCAATTTCTTCCTAAAATACCACTATTGATACTTTCTCAATAATAATTAAATACAATGCTAATTTAATAATATATTTATATATTATATAAAGTAAGTCATGTTTGCAACTCATTAATGTTACATACATCTCAATTATAATGTTTTTAATAAAATAATTTAAAGCAATTTTTGTCATATTTTTCCCATATAAGCCCTATTAATACTTCCTCAACAATAATTAATTGGGTAAAGTAAGTAAATCCGCCCGGAGCAATGTTGCCCCGGGAAGTTTTTTGACTCTCAATGTTGCCTTTGAAGCATCAAAATGTACATGTGTGTGTGTGCACGTGCGCAGGGGTGGAACTAGGGGCTAGGGTGGCCCCCTAAAATTATAGAATAGAACCTAGATATTTAAGAAAATATATTTCGGCCTCATAAAATTTAAATTTTTTCACTTAGTCCCTACTATATGTTTCGTGGAGGGATTAAAATGAAAATCTTGAACTTTTTATGGGGTTGAAATGAAATGTCATGGACACCTTGGTTTATTTTGTAATTTTCTCCCTAATTATAATTCCTGGCTTCACCTTTGTCTCTACGTGTTTTTGTGTGTGTGTTTGGGGGGGGGGCATGCGTGCGCAATGTTGTCAAAATCGAGTTAAAAACGGAAGAGGTGGTAAAAACGTAAATTGTAGAAATGACACGAAACATAAAGTTTCTACTACTTAATATCATAACACAAAATTATACATATATACATGTAAAAAAAAAAAAAAAAAAAAACACAAAGCACCACTCACAATTCAATAAACAACTTCATATTTAAGAGATGTAAATTACATTATATAAAACACAAGTCTAAAAGCACAAAAAAGAGTTTAATAACTCCTACAACCAAATTCCAAAAAATCAAAAGAATAAAGTTTAACAATTCATAAATTATATCAATTGATTTAAATTAAACACATCATCTTGCATGAATTGCATATTCTCAATATCCTTTTCTCTTGCTCTTATAACAAATTCATTTGTAAAACTTGGAATATCCAAATCATGACCATCATAGATTCTATCACTTCAAAGCATTAATCATGCTTTCCTCATCATGGGTACCAACATCTAAATTATTTACATCTTCCTGATCTTCTTCATTTTTCACTATCTATCCAATTATCATCGGATGGGAGATCATCAAAATTATATGCATAAGAGTTTGGAGCTTTCTTTTTCTTGCCTAATCTTGAATTGACCATCTCAAAAACAACATCATTCATAATCGTTTGATTTGGGGGAATAAAAATAGGGTTTTCTTTTTTTTTTTCTCTCTTTTTTTTGTTTTAAGTAAAAACTTACGTTTTTACCTTTTGTACGTTTTTACATGGCATTTTTACCCGTTTTTATTAAAAACCATTTTTTACTTGCGTTCTAATACGTATCTAAAAACGTGAACTTGCGTTTTTACACTAGTTTTTGACAATAATATGTGTGTGTGTGTGTGTGTACTCCTCCAGTTCTTAATATATGACATAATTACCTAATTCGATTAGATTAAGGAAGTTAGTCAAGTTACTTAATATGAAATGTATTTTCTAAAACACTCTATCATATTTCTTAATTCCCTCATTCTATCTCCTCCTTGATTATGGTAGATGGAGCATTAATAAAGGTAAATTAGGAAAATATTGACAAACATAAAACCATGTTTTATATTTAGGAATAAGTTCAACTCCATAAATATGTCTTATATTAAGAATATTAAAGAGTGTAAATTAAGACTACTTGTCCCCTTTGAAAATATGGATATATTATAAGGGATTAATAATTTTTTTCCCTGTGTCACGGATTGCACAATATTTTGATAAGATATTTTATAGTATATTTGGGGATTTTTCCACTATTTTTGGACCTAAATTGTATTAATTATATTAATTGTGATCAAAGTTGTTTGCATGGAATTAAGATTAAAAGGGCACATAAATTTTATATATTTCATGATTTACCTTTTTGGAATATAAGGTGTTACATGCTGGGTTTATTTTCTTTGCAGATCAGTTGAGGGAATATTACATGAAAGACCCAAAATATCTGGAAATTACAAATCAATGAGGAAAAGGATCGAGTCGATTCTACGAAAGGGGCTAGAGTTTTTAAAAATTACATTTTTACCCACAAATGTTCAATATTTGCAGTTTAGTATCTCCATGAACATTTAAAAAGTTCAATGTAGTCCCTGGGAAATTAGGTTTGATTTGACCTTCTTCTTCGACGTACTTCATCAAAGACTCGACAACGTCGTAGATTTTCATTGAAGGAGAGCTCACCATTGGACCTTCACTCTCTCACCATTCCTCCTCCATGCTTCCTCCACACCTCCACTGCACTGTTCAACCTTCATCGTTCCTCCTCCTTGCTTGACCACCGCTGACAGCTGGCTTGGAGAGAAGAGCTTGGTGTGGTGCCGTGACAGCATTGACTTAGAGATGAAAAGCAATATCATCATGAGATGAGAGAAATCAAACCGAGCTTAGAGAAACCGAGAGTCTTCCTTTCTCCACCTTCACTCTCTCTTCCCTGCACCTCTTCGGCTCTCACTACTGAAAACCACCATCACCGTTGGCCTCCTCTGTTTTTATTAGTGTTAGTTAATAGTTAGTGATGTAATTAGTGGAGTAGCATTGTATGTGTATTGGGCCCATACAGGTGTGTGTGTTTGTGTGGTCTGGGCCTATATAAGGCAGTCACTGTACATTGATTGAATAATACAGATCCATGCTCTTTAACATGGTACCAGAGCCATGGTTTTCGGGTCAAATTTTTCCCTGACCCGGTTGAATCTTGCTTCCCCAGTTAGGCCTTGGCAGAGACAGAGTGATAGCTTTCTCTTTCACCCGATACGGGTACGCCCTTCCCATGGTTTCTTGGTTGCTGTCGACAGTAAATCAATCTTCAACGCTATTTCGCGGTGGTTCGCGATTCTTGCCCTAGTATTCGACGGTGGCTCACAGTGGTTCACGGTTCTTGCCCTGCTATTTGACGGTGGGTCACGAGATCAATGGTGGTTCAAGAATCGACGGTGGTTCGTGTTTCTTGAACTGATCTTCACCGGTGGATTTAGGTCGAATTCTCGTTTTATTTTGTCTCTGCTCTTGGTATTAGTTGCCCACTTGGTCCGATTGAGTCATATTGGTATCTCCTTGACGGTGATTGCTCTTCCTCGTCAATTCTTGACTGTCGTTGTTGTTCTTTGTCTGCTTCTAGGTATTGTTTCTGTTGGATTTTGAGAATTGTGCATCGACGGGGTCTGAGTAATCATTCTGTATCGTCGATTTTGGGTCATCGTGCTTCGCCAGATTTTGGGTTCAGTTACTCTGTTTCAACGGAATTCTAGGTACTTCAGAGATTGCGGTGCCATTCTTAGTAATTCATTCTCAGTTTGAGGTCACGCAGTTCTCGATCCCTATTCTAGGTATTTCATTCTCAGAAATTCTCTCTCAGTAACACTGTTCTCATCTCTTTCGAAGAACATGGTCGGGGATGGTTAACCTTTGGCTCGTGTTACTGATCTAGGGCACCTTGGTTTTAATCATCCCTTGTTCCTTCATCCTTTTGACACGAAAGCCACCCTGCTAGTATCTGTTGTCCTCACTGGCTCAGAAAATTATCCCATATGGAGTCGTTCAATACGTATAGCTTTGTTGGGGAGGAACAAATACGGATTTGTTGATGGAAGCTGTACACGTGGGGATCAGACCGATAATCTCAAGAGCACGTGGGACAGGTGCAATGCTGTGGTTCTGTAATGGCTGATAAATTCTATTGACAAATCACTCTGTGGAGGTATTTTATTTTCTGAGAATGCCAAATCTGTATGGGATGACTTGAAGGAATGTTTTGATAAGTCTAATGGTTCCAAAACGTTTAGCCTTCATCGTGCGATCAACACACTGACCTAAGGTAACCTTTCTGTGGCTGCCTATTACTTTAAATTGAAAGATCACTGGGAAGAGTTTGACAGTCTTGTCCCACTACCTTCGTGTGAGTGTCGTACTTCTCAACATTATACCAAAATTGTTCAAGAACAACGGATGTTTCAATTTTTAATGGGTCTTAATGAGAGTTACTCCCAAGCCTGGAATCATGTTCTGATGTTAAGCCCTCTACCCACTGTCAATCAAGCATTTTCTATGATTTCTCAACATGAGACCCATCGATCTCTTAGCACTAGTCACATTGAACCCTCTCCTAAGAATACTGTGATGTTTGCATCAACACCCTCCTATCAAGGAAGAGGAAATAATCAACAAGATGAGTGCTCACATTACCACAAAAAGGGACGCAAAAAGGAACAATGTTTCCACATTATTGGTTTCCCAACTAATTGGAGGCTGAGACCTATACGAGAATCTTCAACACGTACTACTTCTGCACTTGGAGCTTCTAAATCCATTGGAGTTGCATGGAACCTTACAGCTCAACAATATAAGCAGCTGCTACGTTTACTTGAGAAGGACTCTCATGATAAGAAGAAAGTGAAGATGGAATATCACCTAGAAAGGGGGTGAATAGGTGATCTCAAATTCTTTTTTCAAAATATACACGAAGGCAAGTAAACACAGAAACAGAGAAATGAGACAGAGAAGTGAAGTAGACACAAGACAATTTATACTGTTCGGTCCAAAATCCCCGACCTACGTCCAAAGGTCCCTTTAACACTGCGGGATTTCACTATCTTTCAAGAACAATTACACACTCAGAACGAAGGATGGTCCTCTCACTCGACTCCACTCCCCCTTACAAGTTGTAATTGATACACCTCTCTTAAGGTTCCTCAACCTTAAGATACAACTGAAAATGAAATAAGTGTTCAAGAACTCCTCATGAGTAGATAAGATATTGAACATTGAAGTACAAGTTAATAAAACAGTTGAAACAGTGAATAGTAATAAACTCGAATTGAATGCACAGTATTTCAGTGGTTGGCGAATTCAATGCTTCGGCTATTTATAGATGTTGTAATTAATGACCGTTGATGAAGTTTGAAGAATAGCCGTTGAGAGTCTTGAATGTGTCCGTTTGACAAATGAGGCTTTTGGTGAGATTTTCGTCGTTTGAATATGATAGGTGGATTCGACAGTGACGACATTCTCTTCTTCATTCCTTTTGTTTTGCCCGTTGAGAATTATCATTTAATGCGTAGTTGGAATAGTAGTGGTAGCTTTACTTCGTTCAGTGTATTGGTTTCCGAGATTATCACCGGTTTAGGTAGCTGCATTTAATGCTTCTGACATACCATTTGCTTTATTCAAATCTGTTGTTAATCCATGCTTAAATAATTTGAAACTCATAAGCAAACTTGTTAGTAGCATTTGGTAATTGTAATGAACAATAATCCAAGGTAATAAAGTGATATAGCAAGTTTTATGATTTTTGGAGTCGGAGTCTTGAAGAACAGAGATGACTTTGCTTGAGCAATAATCCATGCTTGCTCGAGTAAGCTTCTTTCGATTATTCAAAAAAGTGCTCTTTGTCGCTGATGCTCAAGCATGGAAATGCTTTTGCTCGAGTATAGTGCTCGAGCATGATTGTATCATGCTCGGGCAAGGCTTCTCTTGAATCAGATAAAAGCATATTAGTATTGTTGATGCTCAAGCAAGGATCTTTGTCTGCTCGAGCATGAATAAAACCATGCTCGGGCAAGCTTCATTAAAACAATTCTGATTCGTTGTTGCTCGAGCATCCCATCATGCTTGCTCGAGCAAGGCTTAGACAGAGGCGAGAACTGAAGATATCAGTGATGCTGCTCGAGCAGGCTTTTGCCCTTACTCGAGCATGGATTCATCAATGCTCAAGCACAAGTTGATTAAAGGCGAGAATAGTGTAGTGGACGCATGCTGCTCGAGCATGGTTTTCCTCCTACTCGAGCATGGTGCTTGAGAAAGCAATTTGCTCTGCTCGAGCAAGACATACTGACGATCATTATTTTGCTTCAACCTTGATGTTGCTCGAGCAAGAAATTCCTCATGCTCGAGCATGATTGTTCAATCATGCAACTTTTGTTTTTGTCTCGATGTTGCTCGAGCAGGATCAATGTGCTGCTCGAGCATGACTGTTCAAGCATCACTTCTTCTGTTTCAGAGACCTCGATGATGCTCGGGCACGGTCATAGAGTTGCTTGAGCAAACCATGATTTAAACACACATGACTCAATACAAAAAGCTTAAAATTTGTAATCATCAAAACATTGAGAACCAACAGAAAGACCCCCCCAGGATCTCGTGGATACTACTGTGGATGTTGTTGGAACTTCATCTACAGGTTTGATTAATGTTGTTTTTTTCCTCTTGTATGGCTGTAGACTCAGGAGCAAATATACATGTTGTTAGTAATTTGAATTATCTGCACACTTACAAAACTTATCATGGCCCAATTAAAAGAATTAGGGTACCTAATGGTGAGAGTTTAACTATTACACACATAGGAAATTTGAAAATTGGTAACAATATTACCTTAGAAGGTGTTATGTATTCCCCTAGCCTAAATTCAATTTAATATCTATTTCTCAACTCATAGCCCATGAACACTGCATAGCTTTGTTTTTCCTAATGTGTGTGTTTTGCAGGACACCTTGAGTGGGAAGATCAAGGGGATTGGAAAACTCACTCATGGTCTTTATTTGCTGTAAGAAAATGTTCAATTAGACTGCCTATCCGATTTCAGATCGCTTTTCTTTCTTCTTTGCAATCTGTATGTACTTTGAAAGATGTAAAAACTGATATTTGGCATCATCGACTTGGCCATGCCCCTTTACATGTTCTCAAACATTTGGTTGAAATAAAGAAGCATATTACACTCTCTAATAATGTCCATTGTGACATTTGTGTTCAATCGAAATAGACTCGACTCCCTTTCCTTGTTAGTACAATTAAGACTACCTGCTTTTTGAAATGTTAGACATGGATGTATGGGGACCCTATAAGGAACCCACACATCAAGGTTTTCGTTATTTCTTAACAATAGTAGATGATTTTTCACGTGGGCTTTGGATATTTCTTATGTCACATAAATCTGAATCTGTTCTACATATCAAGACATTTATTATCTATATTTCTACTCAATATAAAGCAAATGTCAAAAGAGTAAGGAGTGATAATAGGTTGGAATTTGTGAACTCCATCGTCAATTCTTTCTTTCATGACAAAGGTATTTTACATCAAACTTTTTGTCCTTACATTCCCCAACAAAATGGGGTTGTGGAGAGGAAACATAGACATCTATTAGAAGTTGTTAGATGCTTGATGCTGCATGCAGGTATGCCTACTAAGTTTTGGGGGGAGAGTATTAGGGCTGCATCTTACTTGATAGTGTTTGGTTGCTTAGCTTATGCTACTAAATTGCATGATATTGATAAACTGTCTTGTAGGGCAGATGCATGTGTTTTCATGGGTTATCCCACAACTCAAAAAGGTTACCTTTTATATTATTTGAATACAAAAATGATGATGGTTAGCCGACATGTAAGCTTTATGGAAGAGAGATTTCCTTTCAAAGAAAGGGATGGTTACAATCCAGGGGGAGTCTCATCTTCACTACCTAGCCCTTTTGTATATGAACATGAGATTTTGCCACAAGGAACGTTTGAAAATCTGGAAGGCAGGACTGAACCAAATAACCTACAAACATCTCCACCTCCTTTGAGTAGGCGCTTTACACGAGATAGGAGGCCACTAGATGGCTGCACAATTATGAAACTTCTGATCTTCCATCTCAACAATTGGAGGCAGCAGTCCATAATCAGCAGGATAATGGGTCCAATCAGCACGAAGCTAGGATGCTTAAACAGGGAGTTGTTCCTTATCCTATGCAAAATTACTATACTTGTTCCAATTTATCTTCCTTATACAAGGAGTTTGTTTTTTGTGCTGATAGTTTTGTTGAACCTAGGACGTTTGAGGAAGCCATCAAAGACCAAAATTGGAAAATAACAATGAAGTATGAGATTAAAGCCCTAGAATTAAATCACACTTGGGACATTGTTGAACTCCCGGAAGGAAAGCATCCAATTGGGTGTAAGTGGGTCTACAAAATTAAGTATGACTCGAATGGTAATGTAGCAAAGTATAAGGCCCGTTTGGTGGCAAAGGAATACACTCAAACAGAAGGTGTAGATTATTATAAGACATTCTCGCCGGTGGTAAAGATGGTAACGGTGAGGACTATTCTTACACTTGCAGCTGTACATAATTGGGATATCTTCCAAATGGGCGTGCATAATGTTTTCTTACAAGGAGATCTTCATGAGGAAGTGTATATGGTGATTTCTAAAGGTTTTAAAGATGTTGGAAAGGGAAAATTATGCAAGTTAACCAAGTCTTTGTATGGATTGAAGCAAGCTTCAAGGCAATGGAATGCCAAGCTCACACTTGCATTGGTGAAAGGAAGATTCAAGCAGAGTTTGCATGATTACTCATTATTTGTAAAGTGGAAGAAGGGTGAGATGATTGTCATGTTGGTTTATGTGGATGGTTTACTCATTACGGGAAGTAATAGAGAAGCTATTGAGGAGACAAAGACCTATTTACACACTCAATTCGTAATCAAGGATTTAGGTGTCGCCAAATATTTCTTGGGGTTAGAAATAGCACGATCAAGGGCTGGAATAGTTTTAAATTAGAGAAAGTACACCCTTGATTTGATTAGTGATGTGGGGTTGAGTGCTTCTATTCCAGAAGCAACACCAATGGAGCAAAATGCATAACTCGTGGAGCACCCACGGGCAGATGTGACAAAAACATATCAGGATCAAAAGAAAACAGCGAAGAAGCCGAAGAAAATTGATAAGAAATTACAGCAACCTAAGATATATCAAAATTTAATTAGTAGGTTATCGTATTTGACTGTCACTCATCCTGATATTTGTTATCCCGCATGTGTATTAAGTCAATTTCTTGTGCAACCAAGGGAGTCGCTTATGAATGGAGCAATGAGGGTGTTGCACTATTTGAAAGGAACACCTGGGTCGGGTATCCTTTTGTCTTCAAACAACAAATGCACTTGGAATGTTATTGTGACTCAAATTGGGTTGCATGTAAAGATAGTAGACGATTAGTGATAGGATATGCGGTAAAGCTGAGAGGATCCTTGATATCGTGGAAGTCAAAGAAGCAGTAACACAATGTCCAAATCCTCTACAGGTTCCGAATATCGAGCAAATAAGTTGGGCATGTGACTTCTAAATAGTTTGGATTGTTGGTTTATTAAAAGATTTACATGTAATTAATGTAGAGCCCGCAAATGTATCTTGTGATAGTCGTGCGTAAATACATATTGCTAGCAATCCTGTATTTCATGAAAGAAAGAAACATATTGAGATAGATTGTCACTTTGTTAGGGAAAAATTGCAGGAAGGTTTGATAGATCTAAAGCATGTCAAGTCAGAAGAACAATTGGCTAACATATTGACAAAGAGCTTGGAAATAGAAGCTCATAAATATTTCCTGAGCAAGTTAGGTGTCATTGATATATATAGCCCTAACTTGAGGGGGAGTATTAGTGTTAGTTAATAGTTAGGGATGTAATTAGTGGAGTAGCATTGTATGTGTATTAGGCCCATACAGGTGTGTGTGAGTGTGGTCTGGGCCTATATAAGGCAATCACTATACATTGATTGAATTGATTGAATAATATAGATCCATGCTCTTTAACAGTTTTATATTGTTCCTCTTTCGTTTGCCGGAAACAACCATCACCTGAAAACCTTTGCCACCGCCTTCGTCCTTCTCCACTTCCATTCATCATCATTGCTTCTTCCCATAGGCTTCTTATGACTACCGATCCTTACCAAACCTAATGACTCCACTTTCACTCTTGTATTAGATTTGGTTCTTCATTTTCCATGGGTTTCCAATGTTTTGCAGATGCAATGGTTGCAATTAAGGTCATGAGTGGCTGATTTTGCTTTAGTCTTAATGGTAGAAAAAGCGGTTAAAGCTACAATGTGCTATAAAAGGGTAGGGAGTTCATTGGTTTTCTATTTGTTTATTTCATGTATTATGTTCTGTTTGGTGTTATTTTGTAATTGATATATGTTTGTGAGACTTACATGAGTGATTATTTGCCTATGATAGATTAATCTTGTGTTGAAATCTGTTCTTGATGCACTTGGATTTTGTATTGAACATATTTTCTTTGGATTAATGAAGTTATGCATTTTATGCTACTGTGTTCTTATCAAAGAGGATGCAAGTGCATTAGAATGATTTTCAAACACACCTTGAGTGGTTTTTAACAATTTACCTAAGAGATGACTATGAGTATGATTGTAGGAGTAGTAATCAATTAGATAGATTGGATCTAAGGGTGGAAATAGGCCAAGCCCTTATCAGCGGCCTACAGTCTGACCTGTTTAGGGCCTGGTTTAGCCTCACATGTTTGTTAAAAAAGACAGGTCAAAGCTTATTTAAAGCGCTAAATGTGTAAATAAGCCAGGCCTATTTTGTTAACGCTTAGCCTATTTACACATTAAATAAATATAATTATATTTATATTATATAAATAACATAATATTTATTATTTTTCATTCTTATATTATACTAAAAGCTTATATTTATTTAGGTTTTAATAGGCTTTAAAGTATACAAAGCCTATTTATGGCCTTCAAGGACTACAATATGAGGCTTTTTTACAATGTAGACCTTTAAAAAGGCTTCAAACTCGACTGGGCTTATGAAGGCTCAAGCCTAAACCTAAAAAAAAGCCTCTATTCAGGCTCAGGGTCAGGCCTTATACTCCTATTACAGGCTCAGGCTTATTTAGCCAAAGCTTGGCTTATTTCCATCCCTAATTGGATCTAATGTGATTGCTTAAAGTTTTTAATTTAACTTGATGCAAAATTTACTCTAGTATTTTAAGAAGTTAGGAAAGCCACCGACTTTGCTACCAAAACCCATTTTATCCTACATCCTTTTTAATCCAAAGCATTTGTTTATTGTTTTCCAAAAATACCAAAAAGATTAGAAATAACTTTAATTTCATGAATTTTAATTTAAAGAAAACCATTGTCAAAGCCCTTTTTATAACTATATTTTTAGTACTTAGTCCAACCTAGGGAATTTAAAATAAAATGCTTCTTAATAAGAGACGATCCCGATGTTTGTAACATATTACATTTTAATTCGTGGTAAAAATTTGTGATCTAACCCTGGGGCAGCTAAGGTTGTATTAGACCTATCACCTTTCTTATTTTTTTCTTATAAGAATAACGATGCTTATTATGCTATTTTCATTTTAAACATGTGTTTATGGTTAAAAAAAAAAATTATATTGCAATAATCAATTATTATAAAGCTACACGTTGAGAGATAATCTTCCAACTCCTCACATATCATTAAAATGACTTAAGATGTTCGCCAAAAAATATTTAAGTGACTTAAAATCAACAATACTCCCTCCGGTCCTAATTATGCTAACACATTTATAGTGTAAATTGTACTACAAAAGTGTTTCTATAATTAAAACTAGAAATAGTAGTAATTATTGATTTTCCGCTAAAGCATCCGCTGGGTAACTTGATTGACAGTAGGGTGGATCCAGTTTAGAAAACATTCTTGGACAGGATAATCTGACAAGTGGGCCTAGGAGGATCGGAGCACTGAAGTCATTGGGCTTGCGACGAATGTTTATTTCCATATCCATGGCTGAAGAGGCCGAGCTAGGGACCCAGAAAGAAACCCTAGAGACAACAACATAAGAGGTAGCACCAATAAGGGTTGGGCCTGGTGGAAGGATATACTTTCTCACAATACGGCGAACTAAGGTTCAACTGGAAGCCAATGAGAGTTGGTATAGATGGTAAGTGATCTAGGGACTGGCCAAATGGTCCGGGGTTCGATCCCCTCTGCCGTCAGGACTCCTTTGGTATGCGATCTCGTAAGTCCCCGTAAGTGCTCATAGAGTGGGCCGCGTCTTACTTTGTGATCGATGTCGAACCCATCCAAAACTTTTTTTTTTCCAAAAAAAAAAGGTTCAACTGGAAAAGCTGTTTACGTTTAGTGTATCAAAATAGATTACCTTCAATAAAAAATACCTATGCTTAACTAAAAATATTGAAAGGTGTTGAAAGATTGATTATATAAAGCACACGTGCTTTATAATAAATTTAGCACATATGCTTTATATAATTGATACGTACACATGCGCAATTCTTCAATGAATGGAGAAAAGCTCAACATAATACAACTCTCGAAATCCAATCCAATAATTAGGACTTTATAGCATAGTTCAAAAGTTCGTTCTTATTATTTTTTTTTACGCTAATTTGTTTAAACTTTTTTTTTTTTTTTTTTGCCTTCAATTTGTTTAAGCTAATTTTTTTTACTTATAAATTAATATATAATCTAATGTTATACTCCCTCTTGTCCTAATTATAAGACAACATTTGAGAGTTTGTTTTGGTCTTAATTATAGGACAACATTCTAATTTTTATCAACTTCTTCCTAAAATACTCTTATTGATATGAATGAGGGATTATGTGAAATCAACAAGGTAATTGAAGTTTCAAATTTATATAAGGGTATTTTAAGAAAATAAGTAAAATTAACTAATTTAACCCCTATCCTTAATCATTCCAAAATCGGTTAAATATTTCCTATAATTAGGACCAGAGGGAATATATAAATGTTTTTGAAAGATAATGTAGCATATATTATAATTAAATGATTTATTTAGTTTTATTAATCTTTTCAAATAAGTTATCTAGTAGGTCTTATATTAAGAACCAGGAGGGTGACTTATTTTTTTAAAAAAATTAAATTAGAGTCTTTAAATCTTCTGAGAAATGATTTCATACTTGACCGGCTAATTTTTATATTGATTATTTTATATTTTAGATTATTCATGAAAAAAAGATAATCTCTAAAATTTCATTCAGGTTTTGATTTAAAAATAATAATGAAAATTCCATTACATAAAATAATGCAAACTATATTCGTAAAAATAAACTAACATTAATTTATTAGGATGTGTTATCCTTTAATATAATTTTTCATAATGCTTTAAATTTAAAAATTGCACGTAATGGTCTCTTCAACTCTCTGGTGTGAAAGGTGGATATTTGACTTGACTGTCGTGGCTTCTGAAATATACATACGAAAATACTTACCCGCCTATTTTCCACAAAAAAAAAAAAAAAAAAAATTGAAAGCTATGCTATTTACATGGTAGTACTATCCATTCTTTAGTGTAAAATATATTTACCTAATTTAATTAACTTAAAGAAGTTAGTTAAGGTAGTTAATAAGACGTAGTTTTTCTAAAATACCTAATCATCCTTTTTAATTCCTTCAATTTCTTTTTTACTTAATTATAGTTGAATGAACATAAATATGAGTAAATTGGAAAAAGATAGACAAATATAAAAACATGTCATACAAGGCAAAATCAACTTACAGTTGGGTCTTACATTAAGGACTAAAGAGACCATTACCAACATACATACATACATAGTTATAGATATATATATATATATATATAGAGAGAGAGAGAGAGAGAGAGAGAGAGAGAGAGAGAGAGAGAGAGAGAGACTGTGTCGTGTGAAATGGAGTGTGACTTTGAGAAATACTCCCAAATCAAACATTCCATCTATCGATCACTAACGTGCTTTATGGGTTCATGTGATAATGAAACTTTTATATTCAGCTTTAATCAAAATTAATTAGATGTGTGATTATAATAAACGTTGAAGCCTTTTTGATTCGCCTATTTTATTTAGATGTGTCAAATTTTATTTAAAGTGACAAAAGTTCATATTCTTAAACTTTGTTTTTCTTTATCCACTGATTCTATTTTCGAGCGAGGACTTCTCAGTTTTATAAAGAGAAAACCCACCCCACTCAATTAATTGAAATAGACCACTTTTTTTTTTTTGGGGTCACTAGATGATTCCCTTTTTTGTGCACTCTGTAAGTTTGATCTGTTAAATATGGCAATGTTGGAGTGGATTGATTATTCAAAAAAGGTTAATTAGTATAAGACATAGAAGAGCATAACATTAAGCATAAAAGAATGTGCGAATATTTTTTATTTTGAACATTGAAATATCGATCAAATTATAAGAATTCATATATAAAAGCAAATCGGTATTCACTTTGTTAACCCTTTAAGTTTTTTGGAGCTCATTTATGAGCCCAACGTTGAGATGATTCTTTCGTCCCTTTATTCTATGTGCTGATTGGCTCATTGATTAGTATATTTTCTATGAGATTCATATTAAAATGGACTCCGCTGTTTGGAATCCAAAAACATAGCTAAACAATGAAATAATCGTATTATTTTATACTCTCTCCGATTTTAATTATAAGAGCGGTTGACTTTTTTAGAGAGATTAAAAAAGCTAAATAAGTTACTTAATCATATTATATATTGTATATCATTATATTATATATTAGTTTATTAGTTAAACTAATTAGTTTGAAGAAAAAAATAAAAATACTCTAAAGTAATTTAATTAACTTTCTTAATCTCTCCAAAAAAAGTTAACTTGATTGTATAATTAGGACCGGAGGCACTAAGATTTTCCCGGTACTCTCTAGAAGTTAACAAATTGAGTTTATGAGTGTGCTCATTATGACCATATATATCTCACAACTCTAAGAATATTCAAAAAGTATTTAAAAATTAACCGCTAAAATGATTTTCATATAGACAATAAAAACCTCACACATTCCTATAATAATATTACAAATAAGAAATATTGCTGTGCCGTGTGAAATGGAGCATGACCTTGATCTAGTCACAAGTCAAGCACTGCATGTTCCTACAAATTAAGGAGACTTTCTTATTTAGTATTTGTCAATTTGATTGTGACTCTTTAATAACCTTCTTGAGGGGATATAGAGTCTTAGGCCAACCAGTCTTGACAAAAAATGAAATAATGTAATGATAACAACAAAAAACAGTAAAGACCGCACAAATTTCTTGTTCTTTTCATGCATCAGCTTCTTCTAGAGGGTAACTTTAATCATTACATATATTTTTCATTATTAATTAGTTCATTTTGTTGTTTTATTTTATTTTATGAGTGAGACCATGTTCTCATCACTTTTCACTTTTTTATCTTTGAGTAAATTAAAGATGATTTTATCTCTATTTGTTTATAATAATATTGTATATATGGTAAGAAAATCTATATTATCAATTTTACTTTATATTGATTTTCTCAAATTCTCCAATATATAGCTCCTCCTAGTGGAGCATATCTAACAATCCAAATCCACTTTAAAGTTGTTTCTTTCCTACTTGATTGTGATGACAACTTAGTCATTTTATTGGAATTGTAATAGTAATGTTGAGGCCATAGTAGTAGTGTAAATATCGGATTTTCTTCAGCTAGTCAGACTAAATTGGGCTAAGCATATTTTGCTAAGGCACTCTTCATTTTTTTTAGGGCCTGTTTGGATCAAAGAAAAAGTAGGAGTGAAAATGAAAAGAATAGAATGGAATGGAAGATATTTTGCCTCGATGCGTGTGGTTTGAATTAGAAAAGAAAATGAGTTGATAGAAAAAAATTTTATTTGGTTGGAACAAAACAAAGTAGGAAAATTTGGCAAAATACCATTTTGCTGCTAAGGACAAAACACCATCCACTATTCAGCTGCTTCACTTTCTTAGCACTTTGAGTGCCAAATTCCCTCACTTGAGTGCCAATTTTCATTGTTAACTTCGCTACAGTGATTTAAACATATATTTTTCAGCACTTAGAGTGTATATTTTCAACACTCGAGTGTGACACTGTGCACTCAAGTGTGAAGCACTATTCTAGCTGCCTATTTCATGTTCAACTTGTATAAGATTCAGTAGTTTGATAATATCTCTCAAACTACAGATCTGATTGAGGTGAAACTTGTTTCATATTAAATTAAACTCTTAATGCATCACATAGACACCAAAAGCAACCTCAAAGAAGTTCATATAAAAAAGATATGCTATTTTAAGGTTGCCATTAAAATTTATGCCCTACATCAGACACAAGTTTAGTAATTTGGATGTTACTCACCAAATACACATCCAATTGAACTGAAACTTGTGGCATATGAAACTATACTTAGAGAACTTTCTTAGGATAGGTCATTTTCCAAATTTGGAATTATACTGAAGACGTTATGCTCACTTGAAGTTAACCTTTGTGCTGTCAATGTAAGTGCGTCTGTCATGCACTATTGCAAGTTTCATACGGCCACACTCGAGTATGTCAAATATTATACTCAAGTGTTTACCTTCATACTTCTACCGGTGAGCATGAGTGTCAGGCAAAACATTGCAAGTGTTGAGGCAACACTCGAGTGTTCATTGGGCCTGTTTGGGTTAGTGTGGGAGTGATAGCTTTTTTAATTTTGTTTTCTATTTGACCTTTATAGAAGCCCGATAGGAAAAAGTCGGGTTGTAGATATGATTTTTTTGGATTGATGGTAATAGAAGTGGTTTTTTTTCCAAATGGAGACGTATTTGAGTTAACGGTTGAAAAGTCAGTTGATATATAAAATGACCAAAAAGGGCATGAGTCTTATTGAATACTAAATATATTAATATTAGTTGTTTATATTGCATTGAAGAAAAATTAAAATTTGAGAAAAAAAAAACTGAAATTATATTTAAAAAAATAATAAACAATAAAGCCTTTAAGTAAATATATTTAATGTAAAAAATTTCATATAAATTAGAATGTGTAGAAATGTTTTTTTTTCTTTCTAAGTATACCAATTTAATTGATTTTATATATTTTTCTCCCTAAATTTATTTGTCAGGAAAAATAGAATTTGTAATTGAAAGAAAAAAGAAAGAAAACAAAGATAATGCAAGATGCGTGGGCACTACATGAGTGAAAGGATGGCAAGAAGACGTCCCAGGCCTGTAAGATAATCCACGGAACCGGATCCTCTCACAGGCGCCACTCTCTCCATCCCTCCGCGCGTATCGGGACGGTTGAAATCTTGATCCAATCTGTTCGGATCTTAAAAAAAAATTGTTTTTTTTGTCGTTTTGTGGGTAATTTTTTTTTATCCGGACCGTTGAATCAAGATTTGGACGACCAGATGTGACGGTGAGAGATGGCGAGAGATCCCGCCAAGGAGAGGATCCGGTTCCAATAATCCACTGTGTCCTGATGCACTGAGATAATTAGGCAATAGACAAGAAGCGTGGGCCCTTCGTGAGTAAATAATTAGGCAATAGACAAGAAACGTGGGCCCTTCATGAGTAAACAGTATCCTAACGTGTCCAAAACCTACAAAAAGTTGGGGGAGTGGCTTTTTTTTTTTTTTTTTTTCAAAAGTCACTTTTTTAGGAAAAGTGGGATTGAAAAAAGCCAACCCAAATATATATTTTTTTTCCACTGGGCTTCTATGTAAATGGGCCCAAACATTGGCTCAAAGCTTACCAACTGGGCTCTCCAAATAGGCACATTAACACACTTGAGTATATCGATTTTGCACTCGAGTGCACACTTGCTTTGTGATGTCTTCACCAACATTTTCTTTAGCGCGAGTGTCAGCACTCAAGTGCCACAGTGGCACACTCAAGTGTCATACTTTCATCTTTGCATGATGCGCTTCCTGAGACAGACGTGCATCGTTGGAGTGGGCCGTTACACACACAAGCTTCTTCTCAATAATGTTCTTTTGGGTTATTAGATTAATGCAATGAAAATGAAATTGTGGTCCTAGAAGTGAATAAATTATACTTCAGAAAGCAACACATTTTTTTTTTCCTCATCACTAACGTAATTTTCTTTCTCTTCCAATTAGTTGCATCAACTTGTTTTGAGGGCCACTTAATGTTTGAGAATTCCAACATGCCATGTGCCCGCGCTTTTTGAGGTGAATGGATGAGTCCTTTTTACTAAAGAAAATAAACACAAAAGTTAATACACCCGACATGCTAATTATTTTTTTCCCCCAATTTCTTCAATCTTATCACAAAAGATGTCCTTTTGCAACTCGGCATTTTGTTAGTAGTACGGCTTGACTTGATTTGGCACCGGAGAAGTATAAAACCACATGTGTGTAAATTGCTCGAGGTAGAAGACTTGAAATTCCGATAAATCTTTATGCTCCTCATGGGAAAGCTTTCTTCCTTTGTTTTTCTGCTCTTACTTCATTGCTTGATGACCTCCTTAGCTTGGTCGATACAAACATCGCATCTTGATAAATCTATACTTCTTGCCGTTAAATCTTATATCACTTCAGATCCATATGATTTCTTAGCTAATTGGTCTGTCTCTTCTTCTCCATGCAATTGGACTGGTATCACATGCAATTCTCGTCATGGGAGGGTCCATTCCTTGAATCTTGACAGCATGGGTCTTGAGGGCACCATGTCTCCACAACTAGGGAATCTCTCATTCCTTGTCGAACTTGATCTAAGTGACAACAATTTTTATGGTCAAATACCAAAGGAGTTAGTTCAATTGCGTAGATTGAAACTATTTAACTTGAGCTACAATAACTTTCATGGGCAAGTTCCAACGGAGATAGGAGATTTATCTATGCTTGAGTACTTGAGTTCTCGAAATAACAGTCTTAATGGATTTATTCCACTATCTCTATTCAATCTATCAAGGTTGGAGACTTTAGATTTGAAATTTAATTTCATTGAAGGAACCATTCCGTTAGAGGTGGGAAGACTTGAGCGATTGAAGAAATTACAATTTCGCAGTAACAAACTTTCAGGATTCATTCCCCGGACCATTTCAAACTTATCTTCGCTTGAGATATTGAGTTTGTCTTATAACAACTTGCCAGGTATGTTTTGGATTATTTTCAACATTTACATTTGTCTTGGTTCTAAACTAGTGTAATTGGTTAGAAGGATCTTATCCTCGAGGAATATGAATTCGGTTTCAATTGTTTTTTATTTAGTTATTTGCTGAACCTTTATGAATTTTCTTCTTTACTTTTTGTCATATCTTTTTCTAATCTTTTTGAGACGAAAGAGCATTCATCATTAAAAAAAAAAATTCGTCACACTATGGGAGAAAATTTATTGTTATAATAATAATAATTAGTCCAAGTGGATCTAAAGGCTCATCATCGGTCTTTGAAAATAAATTTTTACTATTCTATCTTTTAAAATGTTTTGAGGGGTTTTTCATTGGAAAAGAACTTAGCTCAAGTTCATCATATCCATATGTCAAGTTCTCCAATCATACATGGATATGTGTCCTATTTATTTCACGTGGACTTATAGTTAATTAATAATATTTTAAAAATATGATACGTGGTGATATGTGGTTGGATGACTTAAGATAATGGATGTAAGAAACTTGTATTAATTTTGATTTGGACAATATATAGTATAGTATATTTTAATTTCATTGTTTGTAAGTAATTATTATTTTAAAAAAGTCTGTAAAGTCAACAAACAGAATTTTTATAGGAGTCTCCCAAGAAACCTGTGTTTTGATAGGAATGATGAAAAGGAAGGGCCAATTGAATTTCAATTTGTCTCTTGCGTTTAATCATATTAAAGTTTCTCAACCAAACACACCAGCTGATTTAATCTATGGTTATTAGACCACCCGAATTAAAAGGGTTATACCTTTTCTTGCGTTATATCATGTACTAATATATGTGTCATTCTTCAAAATGTGCAAGTCTTATGTGTTTCTTTAGAATATTAATTTATCTCATGTACCTAATAACTTGTGACATGTAACAAATTGTTGCTGACATTATTTTCTTTCCCACCCCCTTAATATTTGAAGGAGGCATCCCGAATGAAATTGGTGATCTTTCACAACTAAAGATATTGGATCTTGCAGCAAATCAACTCACTGGTTCTATACCATCTTCATTATTTAACAATTCAGCGCTACAAGAGATTGCTTTTGGATCAAATCAATTATCCGGTAGTCTCCCAAAAAATGTGTGTTTCGGGCTTCCAAAACTTGGATCCTTTCAGGTGCATAGAAATAGTTTGTCTGGCAAAATACCCTCCATTTGGCATCAATGCAAAGAATTAGCATATTTATCATTAGGTGATAACATATTCGAGGGAGGAAACATACCAAGTGAACTTGGAAATTTGACCAAACTGCAGTTGCTATATCTTGGCAATAGCAGCTTGCAAGGTAAGAGTTTGAATTATCTGAATACCTTAAATTCTATTCATGTATTTTGCAAGGCATTAGTGAATAATGATTTGCTAGATTACTTTTAAAGACATAGAACGCGATGCTTTGTTTGAATCCCAAAGTGAATATGAATAAAATGGTAATATTTTCTCAATCTGTAAAGAAACAGGGAGCCCAAAGGAAAATAACCTAATAAAAGGGCCCCATACAACAATACTTAGAGTCAGATTGGATTAAAAGGGTGGAGTATGAATTTTACCATTGATATCTGTTTTTAAGCGATCATTTGTAGTTAGCTATTTATATTTAGGGATATGATAATTGATATTCTGAAATTTGAATAATCTTTTTATTTGCATATTTATTTTATCTTCCAAAATTTAGAAAAAAAAAATTCAAATGTTGAAAACAAATATAAAATACAAAACACCCTAATTTTTGTTTGAAAATTTTTAATGTAATCAGGAGAGACGTCATTTTTCAATTTGGAATGAGTTTGCATGTCTTTGACTTTTGTTTTGTTTTTTTTCCTCAAATTTGACTTTTGCTTTTGGCCATTTCATTCATCGTAATGTTCATACATGAGCTCATGGGACCACATGATATTTAGAACTTGGAAACAAAATTTTTTTAGGTGCTATGAACCGTATCATTTATACTTTATACTTGGTTGAATAAAAAGCTTCATATCATATATATAATTCATATTATATTGAAAGAGTTTTAATATCCAATTGGTAATTGATATTATATTTGAAGAGTCCCTTTTAAATTTATTTCCAACTAAAGTAAATTATAGTCTATTATTTTAATCCTCTAATTTCCAAAATTCCATGTATTACTTATATGGTTGTGTGACCAAAAAAAAAAAAAAAATTGAAGAAATTCTTGGACTTACTACCAACAAAATATTTTTTTCCGTAGGTGAAATTCCTTCATTTCTTTGGAAGATGTCTTTGAAAGAATTATATTTAAATGGTAACTCATTTACATGTATGTACTTTATCTGTGTGTTTTCTTTTGTCTTTTAATATTTCTCTCTAAATTAAATTATGTCTATGTGAAATAACAAATAAAGTTATGATCAAGAACAGATGGAACCTCATGATATTGTTAAACACAAAACCTTTAACCATATAGAGTCGTAACCATGTAAATTATAAGCAAATGATATTACCTATTTTATTTTTCTTTTACCCCGTTTTGAATGAGAAGAAAAGATGGAAGGGGAGAAAACGGGAGGAGAGAAAATGGAAAGAAGAGAAAACAAAAGAGAAAATGTTATCACCTCAACTGTTTGGACGCACCTCATTTTCTCCCACAGTTTTCTTTCCTTCCACATTTTCTCTTCTCTCCAAACAGGAGAAAACTTATTTTTCCTCTTCTTTACCTCCCTAGTTTTCTTTCCTCCCTTATTTTCTCCCCATCTAAACAGAGCGTTAAAGTCTGTACAGTTACAAACAATTACCACCTCCGGCTCTCAACATAAAATCCAACTGACTAAGTAGACTGGTGTCACATGCAATAATCGTCATGGAAGGGTCCAGTCCTTGAATCTTGGCAGCATGGGCCTTAAGGGCACCGTGTCTCCACGGTGACGCCTGTCCTTTATACACCTTTATTTATCAAAGTTATAGCGCACATGCATCGAAATGATTTGGACAACTTAATTGCGGAATAAAAAAATTCTTAGAATAATTTAGTCTTAAAACATGAGGATAGATTTATCGCAATTCGAATATATCCCATCGGGAAACTTAATACAATAATTCCAAAATAGACAAATGATAAACACTAATTACGGTCCAACTACTTATATTATCCCAAAATATTCCTTGTGTTGTGTCCTTTGTTTGCATCTTTCCTTTTGACTCCGATCCATTGTTTGTCTCTATCATGCGATCTAGAATTCAAATGAATGAACCCCGGGGGTAACAGTTAATCTCATATGCAAGTATGAAATATAAACAACAGTACAACGCATGTTAAGCATAAAATAATTCATAGTAAATAATTCACACCGTAAGCTGGCAGTTCTCGGCCAAGGACCGCATCCCTTTAGAACATGTGAGCCCTATGAGACACGCAGCATCAATCCATAGCTAGGATACATATATGCAAATTATCTAGCAACCATGATAAGTCATACTTGAATATATACATACAAGCTAATAAGATAACAGTTACCCACCTCAAACTTGATTTCTTAATCAGACGGCTTTCTTTGGGATCCGTAGAGGTGTCAAAATATGCCTATAAACGTTTATCATTGTCATTAGTCCCTTCTGGTGTCACAATATACCCTACTACGTGACTTATTTTTAGGAGATTAAAAGTGGTTATTAACCCCTAAAACAATAATACCCTTTTTAATAAATAATAATAATATTTATTATTATATATTCTCTTTCCTAAATATAATAATAACATTTATTTATTTATTTATTATTATTATTATTTTCTTTACAATTATTTCTCTCGGGTTGAGGGGTTCCGTGTTGGAGGTCTTTGGGATGGGGTTCTTTGGGATAGGGGTCTTTGGAGTCTAAGATAGGGTATTGGAATCCGAGATAGGGTGCTGGAATCCGAGATAGGGTGCTGGAATCTGAGTTAGGGTGTTGGAATCCGAGATAGGGTATTGGAATTCAAGATAGCGTGTTTGAATCCGAGTTAAGGTGTTGAAATCCAAGATAGGGTGTTTGAATCCGAGTTAAGGGGTGAGTGGTTGAGGGTGGAAGGGTAAGGTGTTTGGGATTCGATATCCAAGATCTAAGATTAGTAGTCCGAGATTCGGGATGGGTAGTTTGAGATTCGGGATGTGTAGTCCGAGATCGGGTTGAAGGGTGAGTGGTTGAGGGTGGAGGGATAAGGTGTATGAGTAGTTCGAGATCCGATATGAGTAGTCTGAGATCTGGGATGAGTAGTCCAAGATCTGAGATCTGGGATGGGTAGTCTGAGATCCGAGTTAATACCAAGTTTTCCTTACACTTAAACACATTCAGTGCCATATATATATACCCCGACATACAGTCCAGAAAAACTCCAGATTCAATAGGTCAATTTCAAAAATTCATATCTCTGTAGATACAACTCCAAATAAGGCGTGTCACTATCAAATTAAACATTGTTGTGTCCACTTTATTCCTGAAAAATTTTACGACAAAATTCAATCATTTACTATTTCAAAACTCAACACGAAAATCACTGTTCATTTCTAGAAAATGAGAGTTTCCAATTTTGCTGTCAAATTTGAAAAATCATAACTCCCAATATACATGTCTGTTTTGGCTGTTCTTTTGCTCATTTTAAACCTTATTGAGTCTACTATCTACTATAACAATTTCGTGGAAAAACTCAAACATTTGACTATGAAAAAGAAACAAACAAGATTCTCTGTTTCAGACAAGAAAAACAGAGCATGGTCACGTTTTTCTTCTAACTAAACCACTTGCAGCAGATTAAAGCCACAAAAATAGGAAGGATAATACTTAAGGAACTCACCTTAGTTGATTCCTCAAGCTTCACGATCAGTTCCTTTGTTTTTCTCCGGCCGTGGCTTTATCTCTCTTCTCACTTTCTCACATTTCGACTTAAGTTTTCCGTCTCTCATTTCCTTTCGTTTCTTGGGTCTTCTTGACATAATGAGGAAGTGGGGGAGTGCATTGAGCTCCAGAAGTATGGTCTACGGTTGAGTGACCCATGAGAGTCGCTGTGCTCTCTGCTACTTTTACGTGTTTCAATTTAAAAGACATTAGGGAAATAAGATTATATATATTTTGTTGCCATCTCCAATGTCACGTGTTTCGGTGAGGGAGATAATGGAGATAATGGGCTTATGGTGAATATTGTCTTGTGAGGCCTATTTTAATACCTATTTGATCCTCTTCCAAACCTTTATTTGCAATTAGGTACTTAGCTCAATTAATTGAAAATATTGGAAAAGTGATAAAATTAAATCCTTTATTCCATTTAAGGATTTTCTTTCCCAATTAAATTTCTTTTGGACTTAAAATATTGACCCTCAAATATTTATGCCAAAAATTATTCTCTAATCATTTGTCCCTAATTTATGGGAAAATATGCCTTAAATTCCAATAATTAGCTTTATAATAATTTAGGCCAAATTTTCCATAAATAATTCCATCACAATAATTCTATATCTTTGAAATATTATTTCATAATTTTTCCCCTTTTGTCCCTCGGCCGAAATTATGGCCCTAATCGGGAATGTCGGTTCTCCTGAACTGGGCTCAGGCATCCACCTAATTTAGGCTTGTTCTTAAGTTTCCATGCATAAAATTCAGGATGTTACATCCACAACTGGGGAATCTCTCATTCCTTGTTCAACTTGATCTTAGTGACAACAATTTTTATGGTCAAAGACCAAAAGACTTTGTTCAATTGTGTATATTGAAACTATTTAACTTGAGCTACAACGACTTTCATGGGCAAGCTCCCAGCAAGGATAGGAGATTTATCTATGCTTGAGTACATGGGGTCTCGAAATAACAATGTTAATGAATTTATTGCACTATATCTAGTCAATCTATCAAGGTTCGAGACTTTTGATTTGATATTTAATTTCATTGAAGGAAACATTCCGTTAGAGGTGGGAAGGCTTGAGCGATTGAAGAACTTACAACTTAGCCGTAACAAACTTTCAGGATTCATTCCCCGGACCATTTCCAACTTATCTTCGCTTGACTTATTGAATTTGTCTTATAACAACGTGTCGGTATGTTTTGAATTATTTTCAACATTTACGTTTGTCTTTGTTGTAAACTAGTGTAATTGGTTAGAGATCTTATCCTCGAGGAATATGAATTTGTTTCAATTGTTTTTTATTTAGTTATTTGCGGAACCTTTATGAATTTTCTTCTTTACTTTTTGTCATATTTTTTTCCTACTCTTTTTCAAACGAAAAAACGTTCATCATAGAAAAAAATTGAAACAAATTATGCAGTCACACTATGGGAGAAAATTTATTGTTATAATAATAATAATTAGTCCAAGTGGATCTAAAGGCTCATCATCAATCTTTGAAAATAAACTTTTATTATTCTATCATTAAAAATGTTTCGAAGGGTTTTTCCATAGGAAAGAAACTTAGCTCAAGTTCATTATATCCCTTATGTCAAGTTCTCCAATCACTCATTGACATGTTTCCTATTTATTTCTCGTGGATTTATAGTTAATTGATAAAATTTTAAAAATATGATACATGGTGATATGTGATTGGATGACGTAAGATGAGGGATATAGGAAACTTGTATTAGTTTTGATCTGGACAATCTATAGTATATTTTAATTTCATTATTTGTAAGTAATTATTATTATTATTCTTAAAATAGTGTGTAGAGTCAACAATTTTTCCCCCCTAGGAGTCTCCCAAGAAACATGTTTTGATAGGAATGATGAAAATGAAGGGCCAATTGGATTTCAATTTGTCTCTTGTATTTAATCATACCAAAATTTCTCAACCAAACACAACCAACTGATTTTAACTATGGTTATTATCCCACCCGAATTAAAATGGTTATACCTTTTCTTGTGTTCTGTCATGTACTAAAATATGTGTCATTTCTTAAAAAATATGCAAGCCTTATGTGTTTCTTTAGAATATTAATTTATCTCATGTAACTAATAACTTGTGACATGTAACAAATTGTTACTGACATTATTTTCTTTCCCACTCCCCTAATATTTAAAGGAGTCATCCCAAATGAAATTGGTGATCTTTCACAACTAAAGATGTTGGACCTTGAGCAAATCAACTCATTGGTTCTATACCATCTTCATTATTTAACAATTCAGCGCTACAAGAGATTTATTTTGGAACAAATCAATTATCCGGTAGTCTCCCAAAAAATGTGTGTTTCGGGCTTCCAAAACTTGAATTCTTCCAGGTGCATGACAATAGTTTGTCTGGCGAAATACCCTCCATTTGGCATCAGTGCAAAGAATTAGCATATTTATCATTACATGATAACATATTCGAGGGAGGAAACATACCAAGTGAACTTGGAAATTTGACCAAACTCCAGTTCTTATACCTCAGCAACACCAACTTGCAAGGTAAGAGTTTTAATTATCTGAATACCTTAAATTCTCTTCGTGTATTTTGTAAGGCATTAGTGAATAATGATTTGCTAGATTACTTTTAAAGACACAGAACGCGATGCTTTGTTTTAATCCCAAAGTGAATATGAATAAAATGGTAATATTTTCTCAATCTGTAAAGAAACAGGGAGCCCAAAGGAAGATAACCTAGTAAAAGGGCCCCATACAACAATACTTAGAGTCAGATTGGATTAAAAGAGTAGAGTATGAATTTTACCATTGATATCCGTATTTAAGCGATCATTTGTAGTTAGCTATTTATATTTAGGGATATGATAATTGATATTCTTAAATTTGAATAATCTTTGTATTTGCATATTTATTTTATCTTCCCAAATTTAGAAAAAAAAAAAAAAAAAAAAAAATTCAAATGTTGAAAACGAATATAAAATACAAAACACCCTAATTTTTGTTTGAAATTTTTTAATGTAATCAGGAGAGATCGATGTCATTTTTCAATTTGGAATGAGTTTGGATGTCTTTGACTTTTTTTTTTCCTCAAATTTGACTTTTGTTTTTTGCCATTTCATTCATCGTAATGTTCATACATGAGCTCATGGGACCACATGATATTTAGAACTTGGAAACAAATTTTTTTAGGTGCTATGAACCATATCATTTATACTTTATAGTTTATACTTGGTTGAATAAAAAGCTTCATATCATATATATAATTCATATTATACTGGAAGAGTTTTAATATCCAATTGGTAATTGATAATATATTTGAAGAGTCCCTTTTAAATTGATTTCCAACAGAAGTACATTATTATTTTAAGCCTCTAATTACCAAAATTCCATGTATTACTTATATGGTTGGGTGTGAATTGAAGAAATTCCTGGACTTACTACCCAAAAAAAAAATTCTGTTTTTTTTTTTTCTGTAGGTGAAATTCCTTCATTTCTTTGGAAGATGCCTTTGAAAGAATTATTTTTGAATGATAACTCATTTACATATATGTACTTTATTTGTGTGTTTTCTTTTGTCTTTTAATATTTCTCTCTAAAGTTAAATTATGTCTATGTGAAATAACAAATAAAGTTAAGACCAAGAACAGATGGAACCTCATGATATTTTTAAACACAAAACCTTTAACTATGTAGAATCGTAACCATGTGTTATGCCAATAAATTTTTTGAAGCGATTTTATATATCTTTTAATAACTTTACATTTTTTCTATCCCCTTAATAATATCAAAGTACAAACAAGTTTGGAGTTTTTTTTTCTATTTATTTTGCTTATAAATTGTAAGAATTCAATATTTTTTGAATTGTCCAAAATATTCAAGTTTTTTTTTTAAAAAAAAAAATTAGTACGTGGAACGAGTATTTTTTTATACCGTATATATATATATATATATATATGTAAATTATAAGTAAATGAATTAGTACGTAAAACATATTTTCTCTTACACCCCTCCAAACAATGATCTCAGCGTTGGAAACGACGAGCCCAATGTTCTAAGTGTGCTGATCGAATCTCAGCTTGATCCAACAAGCAATGAATACATAAACTCCGATTTACTGATAAAGACTTGTGAAGCTTTCTTTCAATGACTGCAACATTAGGTGTCTCTGACCTTTCGAGCCTTACCTTGTTCGGCTTTGTGGGGCCTCTCTGCCCAAAAACCTAACATGCCCTCTCTCCATTTAAATAAGTGAGGCATGGCCTTAAATAATTAGGAAACTTAGAGAAAATATTATTTCTCACAAAGAACAATCAGGATGCTTTCCTTCTTTTCTTTTCTTTTTTTTTCCATTCTCTCACTCCTTTTCTTTCTTTCCTATTTTTTTCTTTCATTTCCTTTTCATTTCATAAAATATTAAATATTAAAATAGGAAATGTATAAAATTTTTGGCAATCAAAAAGGGCTGTTCTCCACATAGGAAAGGGAGCCCAAAAACCCCAAAATCTCCCCCCTCACAACCATATAAAGACCACCACCAATTTGCGTTAATATGACAAGCATCAAACTTTCCACAATTGTAAAGGTGCATCCATTCAAGCAACTTTGACCTCCTTAAAGAAACATTATTTGTGAAAGATACTCTAGCATTCATCAATCATTGGGGAAGTGCATCCTTCCCCCTTTTTTATTGATATGATTAAGCCTTTGCTTCTACAAACTTGATGCATCCAAATCTATAGCATCCACATTGCCTCTAGCCGTCAAAGCTTCTATCATATACACCCTCTGGCCATTTAATGAAACAATTCTTTTTGTCTCCATCAATTCAAGCAAAGTCAACAACTCAATGACACAATATGACAACCAGCCAACCTAAGCAACCTGAGAGTCTGGCTTTGATACCACATGTTAGGAAGGAGTGCATTAGATGTTAAATCTTCTTTTGACTTGCAAGAGTCTATGAGGAAACAAATAAAAAAATATATGGCATAAATTAAATGGCATAAGAAATACCAAAATTATTAACGTGGAAAACCTCTCAAGTCTAGGGTAAAAATCAGGGATCGTCCAAACCAATGAAAATATGATCCACTATAATCAAAATAGGGTACAAGAGGGTTTCAAACAAATGCACAAACATGTGCAATCACCTAGCCAAATAACAAAAGCTACAAGCTTATAATAGAGAATAAAGCAATCCAAAATACTATAAAAAATTTCCCGACCATAAACATGTTTTCTCTCATACTAGGACCTCCAAACTACAATCACCTTTGAAAATGACGAACCATATGTTCTAAACCTGTTGACCAAATTTTAGCTCGATCCAATGGGCAACGAATGAGCAAACGCCGATTTACCGATATTGACTTGCAAAGCTGCATTTTCTCTAACATGGCTGCAACATTAGCTTCCTGACCTCTCCATCCTTGGCCTATCCAGCCTCAGAGGGTCCTCTCTACCCAAAAACCTAGTATATATGCCCTCTCTCCAATTAACTAAGTGAGACACAACCTCAAATTTGGAAACTCCGAAAGAATATTCTTTTCACAAAGAATAATCAAGAAACTTTTTTTTTTTTTTTTTTTTTCCAATTCTTTCAGTCTTTTCTTTCTTTCCTATTTTTTTCTTTCCTTTCCTTTCTTTTCTTTTCATAAAATAGGAAATATAAAATTTTGGCAATTAAAACATGGCCTTTTCTCCACATAGGAAAGCTAAGGGAGCTCAAACCCAACATTTAGATAGATCAAGTAATATATACAATAATTAAATAATTTAGTTTCTTTAAATGTACAAATCAATCAATGGGGTCTTATATTAAGGACTAAAGCTAAGTTTACCTATCAATTTTATATTATAATTGTACATTAAAAATATTATGACCCATTTTATTTTTTTTTTTTTAAAGTCCATTCAGCTTTTTTACAAGGAGTTGATGTTAATAACTGTATTTCGATGCCGAAGTCTTTCCAATCATGAGACTATTATTTTTTATATAGTCATTCTTTTCTTTTTTTTAATATTTTTCTATATAAAAATAATTTAAAATGAGATTTTTTTTTTTTCTTTTCATTAATATTGTACATATTAGTAATGAGGTTAAATGTAGCTAGTAATTTACAATCACAAAAATAACAAAAATTCATGAATCGATGCTATTCTATGATTTTCTATAATATTTTTATACAATTATCTCCACCACAATAAAATTAAAATAAGATTTTGTTTTTTGTCATTCTGTTTTTTTCATTTCATTCATTCATTCTATAAAAAATATATTGTTCATTCATAAATGGTACTTAACATGGGTAATTTTTGGATTAATGTCTTTTAGAGAATTTTTGAAGAAAAAATGGTCCGTAGGTACTTTGCGTAATCCGGCATTTTTTGTAGTGATATTGTTGATTCATAAATGGTACTTAGCTTTTGGATTAAAAAAAGTTATTTTGAGAAAAAGTGGTAAAATGGTAGTGTTTGAAAAAAAAAAAGAAGTTATTTTATAAAATAGTGTTTGGATATTGTTATCAAAATAACTTTTTCATGCTCAAATTACCAAAAATGATATTATGTTTTGTGATAATTGCATATAAAGATAAGATTTTATTTTAAATATTTTGAACATTAAATTTCAAAATAAATACCAAAAATTAAATAAATTTGTCTTCAAAATTAAAATTATAACATTAGTCAATTATATAACATAATAAAAAATTGCTCAAACATATATGTATTAATAAACAGTAATTATCCAAAATAATACTATATTTTAGATTGAAATAAGTACTCCCTCTAATCCTAAATATAAAACATAGTTGACTTTTTTTTTTTTTTTTTTTGGAAAGATTAAGGAAACTAAATAATCATATGTTGTATATCCTTAGATTATATATTATTTATTTAATGAATTTGAGAAAAATCCTTAAAATATAAATATTCTAAAATATTTTAATTAATTTTCTTAATATCTTAAAAAAATTAACTTTATCATATATTTAAGATGACATAGTTGTTTTTTTGGCATAGTTGTTTTTCTTAAAAAAAAAAAAAAAAAAAGGAGGACAACGGATTTTGATATGATATGGTGCAAATGAGAAAATAGAAATAAAGATTCTAAAAAAAGAAGGAAAAAAAGTGAATAGAGAGAGACGACGAAAGGAAGAAGAAAGAGAAGAAAAAAGAAAAAGGAGGAGAGAGAAAATATTTATGGGCCCATACAAAAAAAGTGAGAAAAATCAGCTTACTAAAAAAGCAGTTTTGGCATTTTTTTTTTAAGTGTGACAAATTTTTTTGCAAAACCAACGTTATGGCTTCACAAACATTTTTTTTTTTAGCCAAACACTCACTTACATATAGATTGTGATTATAATCTCAAAATAAAAAAAAAAGATAAGATTATCAATTGATGGGACCACGAGAGATTTAAAACATTAAAACTAATTTTTTAATTTACTCCTATATCTTGATGACACCAATTTTCAAGGTAAGGCTTTTAATTATATGATTGAGCTAATTAGACGTTGCGTGTTTTTGTTTTAATCTATCCAGTGAAAAATAATTTTAAAAAGGGATTTTGCTTTTCATTTTTTTCATTCATTTTAAAGAACTGTAAGAATCTTGTTAAATTGCGTTCATAGTAAGAAAATCTTAAAAAGAGAAAAAAGATAATTTTAGATGATTAAAAATGACATGAAGCCTTGTAAAAAATCGGTCTGAAGGATTTTCATGGCCCATCAATATTTGATGTGGCATAGTAATGTAAAAGATGATGGCCAAAGCCTTTTAATTATTAACTTACTTTAGTATATCTTGTTGACTTTGTAAATTGACACAGTTGAAATTCCATCATCTCTCTTCACCATTTCTTCTTTAAGAATTGTAATTTTAGAGAAGAACAATTTGACAGGTAGTCTTCCAATAACAATTGGTAATGAGACATTGTTGGAAGAATTAGATCTGCAATGGAATTTTTTTACAGGTACGTTCAATCTACATATCTCTTAATTTTATGCTTTCAATCTACACATCTCTTAAATAAAAACTAAATTTTTAGCCTTTTTAAGTCTATGATGAATTTCTAGCCAGATTTTAAAGTTCGAGCCTTGTATATAATAAACAGATTTAATGCAAAATATAAATAACTTGGTTATTCATTTTATATAGGTGAAATTAATTCCATAATCTCTCTGTAGCATATCTTTTAACATTTTTAATTTCCAATTGGTAATTGATATTATATTGGAAGAGTCCCATTTAAATTGATTTCCAACAAAAGTTAAATTATAGTATATTATTTTAAGCCTCTAATTAACAAAATTCCATGTATTACATATATGGTTGTGTGTGAGTTAAGGAAATTCCTATACTTACTACCAAACAAACAAATATTCTGTATTTGTTTTTCCATAGGTGGAATTCCTTCATTTCTTTGGAACATGCCTTCTTTGATAAAGGTTGGTCTTGACATGAATAATTTCAAAGGTAATTTGCCGGAAGAAATGTGTCATCAATTCCCTTTACTTGAAGTCTTTGGTGTTACTGGTAATCAATTAGAGGGAAGCATTCCAAAATCAATAAGCAACTGCACATCTTTGAAAGGATTATATTTGGGTAATAACTGATTTATAGGTATGTACTTTACTCATGTGTTTTCTTTTCTTTTTAAATATTTCTCTCTAAAATTAAACTATGGTTTTTATCATTTCATTTAGGTGAAATAACAAAGAAAATAAAGATCGAGAACCAATGGAAACTCATGATATTTATAACATATATAGATGAGTGAAATCTTATATACTATTCGATAACATCAAAACCCTAAACCATACAGAAAGGCCACCATGTGTTATGCCAATACTCTTTTTTTTTTCAAGGATATTATCTATCTCTCAATAACTTTAATTTTATGTTTGTTCTATTCCCTTAATATTAAAATGATTAAAATAATATTAAAGTATAGACAAGTTTGGAGTTGTTTTATTATTATTTATTATATGTATAATTTGTAACAAGTCTATATTGTTTAATTGAAATTTAAATTATACTTAATATTTTCTTAAAAATCAAAACTTTGGAATTAACAAATGTACAATAAAATAAAAAATTATTTAGATATGTGTAAGAAATCAAGGGAAAATGAAATACCAAAAATTAAATCAATGCCTACACTTTTAACAATTTTCCATGAGGACTTTTCTGGATATTATTAAAAGATCATAATACCCCTCTATAATTAAAAAGAAAAATTAAAGGTAGATGCAAGCCTCATTTTAGTTTTTTTTTTTTTTTTTTTTTTTTTTTTATACATATAGTAGGGGAGGGGGCGGGGTTCTGGACATTGGGGGAGGAAATTCAAACCCCCATACCACCGCACTACTAAAGCGCTGGCGGCCTCATTTTAGTTTTAATTATGTCAATTAAATTAAATTTATATTTTCCTTTTTTTGTAGTTTATTTATTTGTTTTGCTGTTTGAATTTGATTGATTCTAAAAAGTAATTAGAAGACAGGTAAAGATGAAAAAAAATCTAAATTATTATGGTAAATAAACAAAAGCAAAGTATCAATATGTTTATGCAAATGATGCTTTTAGGAAATTCATTGACGCTAAGCATTGAGAATCTCACATCTCATTCTAGAGTTATTTATCAGAATTGTTTGGTCATTAAAGAACTACATGTGACTCAATTAGTATACTTATAAGGACGAATTAGTTAAAACTATTTTAAAAGCTTAGGTATGTGATATAATAAATTTTCCTAAAACTTCAAAAATTCATAAATAAATTGTTTCATATCCAAACATAGTGGTTCAAAATTCTATCTTTAGCTTTTGAAATGCTTTTTATGACAAAAATAATATGCAGGCTCAACAGAATCCCATTAGGTCCATAACTTGCCTAAAACTCATACTGTACATAGGAATTTTCTGCAAAAAATCCAGAATTATGACCCAAATTAGAAATTCATATCCTTTTATCTACATGTCTAAAAATTACAAATTAATACTTATTTTAAAGCTTAGGATGTGTACTATTCTCATGCCAAATTTCATGATTTAGATAAAATGTTTACCTTGAATAAAGTCAATCACATGACTGAGTTTCAACATGAATATAAACTAGTTAAAACTTAAAATTTTGCTGGTTTAATTTGAAATCCTGACACTAACTCTCTTTGGATATTAAAGCTCACCCACTACTCCTTATGGAGTAATGTACAAACCCCCAAAAAAAAAAAAAATTAAGCTTACATGCCAAAGTAATTATAATAAGCCACGCTAATTCAAAATTAATGTAACAAAACATGCCATGCTTTCTTCCATCCACCTCAGCTAAGCTTCCACCAGCTTCTCCTTTCCCAATGATATACTTGTTCCTATGGCTAAAACATAGAGAGGGATGAGATTGGGGAATCTTAGTAGTAATACTCATATTTAAATATATAATACATGGTAAATAACTTATCATGTGAAATAAATCACAAAGAACAGTACCTTACAACAACTAAATAACTGTAAAACTGAATAAATGAAACTTTTATTACACATGGCCATGACAATAACATAAGTAAGGATTTACATGTTCTTGTGTTTAACTGTGGAAATAATGGCACAAACAAACATGCAACCAAAACATAGTTCAACTATTTCTCGTCTAAATGGTGCTATTCAAATAGGAAATATAAATAAAGTTCACAAACTTATGCTATGATATTCCAATTGCCTATTTAATCACCCACATGGTTAAGCCTCTATCATTCAACATGTAATTATTACTTTGAAGAATTGCTTTAGCTTTTAAATATCTCGGGTAGCATCTGAAATTTTTCTTTAAATAATGTCCAACTTGATATGAACATTAGCACCATCATTTTGCAACTTTATATATATGCTAAAAGTTTAAGTAGCCAATTTGCCCGGACGTTTTCGCTGAAGAGCAATATTGCTCTGAAAGTTTTTCTTGTCTCAATGTTACTCCAGAAGTTTCAAAATGTAGCAATGTTGCCCATTTCGTTGAAAAGTTAACGGTCAACATCAATTTTTTGATGGTCAATGTTAGTTTCTTAACGGAAATAAGGCAACATTGGTATGTTTTAAAACTTCTGGGGCAACATTGAAAAAAAAAAAAAAACTTATAGGACAATATTGCTCTTGGGCCTATATTTCGGAATGGATTTGCTACTCAACCCTTATGCTATACCACTTAATGTTATATTTGGAAATTTTCTAGATTTAAAACATGGACTAAATCAACATTTAAATGCCTCTAACTAAGGCTTAAGCACCTAGAATAATTGTTTAGTATCTAGAGGCATTAAGTTTTTTGCCTCCAAAAGACTTTCAATCAGGGTTTATTTTTTTGCCTCCAAAATTAAACAATGGCAGCATATAATAAATACAATAACACATGTGAATATATATATATATAATGGGTGCTAAAATTCATATAATAAATACAAAAACAAAAGTCTTAACTTGTATTTACTCAAGTTTATGATACCTAATGAAATTTACATATATGTATATGTACACACACACATATATAGGGTACAAGTCTTAAGCATGTAAAGTAATATATACCACAGCAACAACCATAAGATTTTTGTCTTCCTTAACTTCATTACCTCACGTATAGGCACATACTCTCAATCTAGAAAATATTCTAGTTTTCTTGAAAATCCTCAAATTGGACAGCACTTGTTCTTAATTAGGAAAATATACTAGCAACTAACATATATATTAAATTTGATACTCTCTTTGAGATCCTTAATCAGGCTTTGATGCTTTGAGGCATTTGTTAAACATGTAGAAACATTAAAACAGCAACTCAAATTCAATTTCAAGCTTCAACAATTCACTTCATCAAGGATCAATTCAACCATCATTTAAATGTCTTTAACTATGGTTTATATATAGGTAAGACACTTATTTATCATAAGACAACATTGAACAGAACCTTTTGAACATAATCTAAGTGTGATTAAATGATTTATGACATTTGCTCCCTATTTCTTTATCTCAAAATAGTAAGTTTTTCATCATGTTTTATTCACAAAATTGAATCCCATAGCTTTCAAACAAATTGTATGTACACATCATTTATGTGCATTTGTAGCTGCTACAATAGACACACACACACACACACCTCTTTAGATTCAACAAACCAACAAAGTCATAAATCTTCAATTTGTAAATGACATACCCACATGATAGTGCCTCTTTTACATTTATCAAATTGAACTTCCATATTAATTTTCTAGAAAAAAGGTGGCATTTGTTTACTCAAATTCCATCAAACTTCGGTCAGCCCAAAAACATTGATTTATGAACCATTAAACATTTTCAAGTAAATAAGGATCTCTTTTTTTCAAAATCAGAATTTAACCTTTTAGCAATTTCTAAACAACAACAATAGAAGGTATTGAAGATGAAAAGAGGTTGGGTAACTCACCTTGGCCGGAATCTGTAATTGCAAAAGCATTCAAGGTTCCTTCCTCTTATCAAGCGATCTCTTATTCGCTTGCCTTCATAATTTCATAATCTTTTGGTCTTCCCTCTTCCTCTTGATCTCTCTATCTATCTATCTTTTTCTTATTGTCGATACCAATCGACTCTCTTCTCTCTTTGCTCCTTCCTCTATCCCAAAATTTTTCAATCTTAGCATTGCTCACCCAATACATGGGAGGTGGTTTTGTAGCAATCCAACTTTCATGGTGCTCCCTATCCCAAACAATACAATTGGGCCGAGTCCTTGACCTAATCCCTTTTTTTTTTATAGTTTGAGTTCCTACCCAATATTAAATAAAAATGTAAAGTTATATCATTTTTCTCTAATAGTTTAAAATGAGATTTTGTTTTTCATCATTTCATTAATCATAGTTTTTAAATATAGCTACTAATTTACAATCCCAAAATATTGAAAGATATTATGAATTGTTGGTAAAACTAAATGACAAAAAGATAGGATCAGACATGATATTTAAATCTTGGAAAACAATTTTTTTAAGTAGTGTGTACCATATCAATTATACCCTGTTCAACCAAATAGGGGAACATCATATATAATGTGCCCACTTGTTATACATGCATTTGGATATTCTATCAAGACTCTTTTCTTTTATCCGCCATCTTTTTCTTTTTTAATTTTATTTTATCAATTTTTATCTGTTGTTCCTAGCTTTTTTGGTTTATAAATGTATTAGTTTCCTATTAAATAGTTATTCAAAAATTACAACAACAAAAACTTTACATTTTCAAACAAATCTTCAATAACCATGGCATCTCACGAGTAGTTTATGATTTCTCTAACATTTTTGCTTTAAAAATTTTACAAAGACTTCAAAAAAATGATAGAAATAAGTTCATTTATATATATTCTTTGTATATGAAAATTGTGGTTTCCATCAACTCTTATTATTTTTTTTTTTGTCCAGGTTTTGTACCCAAAGGCATAGGCAAACTTGATAAACTTAATGTCTTAGACTTGACCAATAATCATTTGAAAGGGCTTATTCCTTCCAACATATTCAACATTTCAACATTGATAACTGTGCGGCTTGATGGTAATTCCCTCTCTGGCGTTCTCCCATCATATTTAGGACTTGGCCTTCCCAACTTGGAGACATTACGGCTGGGGGAAAATGAACTAACTGGACAAATTCCGAGAAGCATATCAAATGCTTCTAAGCTCATTACTTTAATTTGTCAAAGAATAAATTTAATGGAGCTACACCCAATGTGCTTGGAAATTTAACAAACTTGATCGAACTTGATTTGTATGAGAATCATTTGAGTGGGTTGATTCCTGATACAGTTAATAAATTACATAGGCTTCAGCGTTTAAGTCTTAGCAATAACAAATTGGAAGGGTTCATTATAAAGGAACTTTGCCAACTTAAAAGTCTAAGTGAGTTGTATCTTGCAAACAATATGCTCTCGGGAGTGGTTCCAAAATGTCTTTGGAATACTTCTTTGCGGAAGTTGGACTTTAGCTCTAACAAATTGATTTCTCATATTCCCTCTTCTCTATGGAGTCTCGAAGATATCTTGGTTTTAGACATATCCTCCAATGCACTGAGTGGAATAATTTCACCAGAGGTATCAAACTTGAGGGCAATTACACTATTAAACTTGTCAAGAAATCAAATTTCAGGAAGCATTCCTACAACTATCGGTGGCTTGCAAACTTTGCAAACCCTATCTTTGGCTGAAAACAAATTAGAAGGGCCTATTCCTGAATCGCTTAGCAGAATGGTAAGCATGGAGTCCCTAGATCTTTCCCATAATTATTTGTCTGGCGTGATTCCTAAGTCCTTAGAGTCATTACTCTATCTTAAATACATCAATCTTTCCTACAATTTATTGCATGGAGAAATTCCAAATGGTGGCCCTTTTCAAAATTTTACTGCTCAATCTTTTATGATGAATAAAGATCTTTGTGGGAAATCCTATTTGCAAGTCCAACCATGTTGGAAAGTAGACAAGCACATATCAAATAAAGTGATGCTGATAATAAAATGCTCATTGCCTTTCATAGTTGCCATTTTGATTGTTTCAGTCATTGTCTTTCTAAAGAATAAGAGAGATGATGATGATAATTCAACAAAGAGGGATTTACTAAATTTGGATACACCAACCAGGATATCCTATTATGAGCTTCTACAAGGAACAAATGGATTTGATGAGAGTAATCTTATTGGTTCCGGAAGTTTTGGATTAGTATACAAAGCAGTTCTTCCAAATGAAAAGATAGTTGTTGTCAAAGTGTTTAACTTAGACATGGAACAATCATCAAGAAGTTTTTATGTTGAATGTTCTGCCATGTGCCATTTACGCCATCGCAATCTCATTAAGATCATCAGTAGTTGCTCAAATGATCATTTCAAATCTCTAATAATGGAATTCATGGAAAATGGGAGTCTTGACAAATGGTTGTACTCTCATAACAATTATTTAGATGTCTTGCAAAGGTTGAACATAATGATTGATGTGGGTAATGTTGCTTTGGAGTATCTTCATCATGGTTCTTCTACACTAGTTGTTCATTGTGATGTGAAACCAAGCAATGTTTTGTTGGATGAAGATATGGTGGCTCATCTTAGTGATTTTGGTATTTCTAAATTGTTTGGTGAAAAGCAATTGGAAATTTATACCAATACTTTGGCTACAATTGGCTATATGGCACCAGGTAATGGTTTAATAATGATATTTTGAATTTATTTGTATATTCAATTTCTAGCAAATATTTGACATCTTCATGTGCAAAGATTTAAATTAATGATACAAAAGAAATCTTAACCACAAACCTTACATTATTGACATAATGACTTCTTTACTAATCATTCAATATGACATATAGAGTTTGGATCAAAAGGAGTTGTTTCCACCAAAGGAGATGTGTATAGTTATGGGATTTTGCTAATGGAAATGTTTACAAGGAAGAAGCCAACCGATGAGATGTTTGTTCAAGGATTAAGTTTGAAAGATTGGGTAAGCAACTCCACACCACATTCGATCATGAATATTATAGATGCCAATTTGATGCACAGTGAAAATCAAAATATTGATAATATACTAAGTTATATGTCATCAATTTTTGAGTTAGCATTAAATTGCTCTGTTGACTTACCAGAGGCACGACTTACTATGATTGATGTTGTAGTATCATTGAAAAAAATCAAGGCTTTGTTTATGGAAAATGCTTGAGACACCAGTAGTTGGATAAATGTTAAATTAAATTTTAGCTACTGTTTCTTTAACCTTGTGATTTGTTTACCAAGTATAATCTTGTAAATTTGAGTGGTTATATATATGCTACAATAATATATAATGCATTTGAAATTTTCTGAGTTGATTATATTGGATTTTGATTTTGATTTTTTTTCACATTTATTTTGGCTTTGAATTATAAGGACCTTGAATCCACTCTTTTTCTTAAAGTAACTTTACATAATTAGAATTTAATTTTGGAAGAAAATGATTTTAAGATTAATGAAAATGAGCCCTACATTTTTATTTTTCTCCTCTATCCTATACTTATGTTTTTTAAACGTCTTGATATTAGAGAAAAATCCACTTAAATTGTATCTTGTTTGAGAAATTAAATAATTTTTTTTTTCTGTCATACCTTCTAATATTTATAAGTCAAATTTTCAAATGGCTTATTTTACAATGTAGATTTAGATATCATGTGACCATGTTGGACATTTAAGAATAATCTCCCCATGTATTGGAATAAGCAATTAAGTACTATTGAACAAGTTGAGAGATTTTTTCTATTCCATTGCAATTCTTTATTCCTCCTCTTCTTTTTAGATAATTAGAGAAGTAGCTATTACGTTCTAATCAAACAAAAGTAGTATCATAGTATTAGCAACTATAGAAGAGACCATCAATGGAGGCTTCAAATGTCCAAGAAAGATTGAGTCATAACGTTCTTTTTTAAGGAGAATTGCACCAATAAACCATAATACTAGAACAAGAAAGAAAGAAATGAAATCAGTTAAAATTACCTTGATTTTCTCCTAATCACTCTTTCTCTTCTTTCTCCTCCTCCCAAATGTCAATTGTAGGAAAAATGAGAGGGAAAATATTTTAGAAAGCTAATAAAAAAAGTGACTACTGAAATGTCCATTTTACCACTATTTTGCTATTCAATAAAAATATTTCAACTTTTGAATTCAATTTTTTTAGAGAAATTTAGCTTAATGCATATTTTATACTCCTCATTCCATATAAATTTGTGTAAATGAAACAAACCCATTTGGAAGATCTCTTATGGGATTCTCATCAATATCATATTTATAATTACCTTTTTTGAAATTTACAATTAAAAGAATCAACATCTGAACTTAGTTTTTGTCAATAAGACAATTGGAGCTTCGTGATAATAGTTTCATTGCTTCCCTATGTAAACACTTCTAATCATGTATGGAATTAACATGAAGACTTCATAAGTAACATTTTCAAATGCAAAGACTCCATATATTTAAATCATTATGTAAAATAAATAACAAGTAAAATTATATAAAATAAATAATAATGTTTTAAATTTATTGAAACTCTTATCACTAAGCCTCTAATATCACAAAACTTTGTTATGAAGAAAACTCAATCGAGCATCAAATTTGAATATAATACAAAAGGCCTCATATATATGAAGATTTTTTTTTTTTTTTTTTTTTGTGGTACAAACATATATATGAAGTTAGAGTAAGGTGTCATTCACTTACTTGATATATATATATATATATATTTTGATATTTACAAACATATATTTTGGCCCAAATAATAAGTACTATAGTGGTCAGTTTGCGATCACAGTAGACTTTCGATTAAGAGTTCACCCTTGTGGCTACCTAAGTACCTAAACCAACCTTCATCATTTGACCTTATTCTCACATATTTGCTTCAATTCAGGAACAATTCTCCGCAATCATAAAAATGCTTCCTTTCCAAAATATCACCAAATTGAATTCAAGAATAATGCACATTCACCATTCAGGCATTCTCAGTTTTCGCATTCACAAAAATTTTATAAGATTTTTAACTTGATTCTTGTTATTTGACTCTTAAATAACTATTCCAACATAGCTTTTAAAATAATGTCTCTTATTTTAATTTAATAACACCATAGAGTGAAATCTAATCAAGGTTACATTACTCATAGCAAGGTGTTAGCTCTAGTTATAACTCTTTTCTTGCAAGCATTTCAACAAACAATTAATCAGCAATTTATAATATATTCATTAAACAAGCTCCGTAGATAAATAAATTACTTACCATATATAAACAAACAATTTCCCAAACAACATCTATTCATGCATTCAAATTCATATATTTATAAGAATATTTACTAATATTTAAAAAAAATTAATTTGAAATTAATTTATATTGAAAAAATTATAATAAATAATATAAATATTATTTCAAATTTTATTTAATTTATTATTTGTTTTTAATAATATATTTATATATTTATATATAATTTATTATTTATGATTTTATATATATATATATATATATATTGTAATAATATTTTACAGTTTCTCTTTGGCTCAACCGGCTAAGGCATGCACGGGTATGAGTAGGAGACACGTGGCAGCAAGAGGAGGGTCCACGTGGCAGCCACTGGCAATAGGGTGGCGGCCACCGATTGTTAGGGTTAGTTGCCAGAGCTGACAAGTGGCGGCCATTGGCGAAGGAGCTGGTGATGAGGTGGTCTTCACAGACATGATATATACATGGATTCTCTTGAGAAGGTTTACAAGGCATTTTAAAATTAAAACAAAAAAATTAGAGACGGTCACAAATTTTCCACGAAATTCCATGGAAAATTTGCAACGGAATTGGAGTTTCATCAAAAAATTATTTGCCATTAACTAGGGAATGGATTCTGCCAGAAAACTGTTTCCCCACATAAAATCGGTTGGAAATTCAGTATTTTATTGTGGCAACTTATTTTTGAAATTAATAAATTTTATTTTTAATTTTAATTAATAGAAAAATTATTTATATTAATTATCATGGAATTTTCCGAGGCTAATTTTGTCAAACTGAAGAAAATTTTTATGAATAAAATCTCATTTGTCCAAAAGGGAAAATCCTATTCAAATCCATTTGAAATGCTCAAATCTAAATTGAAGTATACACTTTTAATAAATCCTTAGTCAAGCCAAAAGCTGGCTGCATTAGATATTTATGAATATCATTGAAAACCATAATGCCTCTCTAATTAAAATGATGAGAGAGCATCCCGTCACATCATGACATTTATTTTTTCCCCTGATCAATATTGTGTTTCATAATAACCATTCAAATAACAAACATTAATATCTACAAAATCAGATTCATTTAATCTTTAAAATCTTTCTTTTCATGTCAAGAAAGCAATCAATTTGATACAAGTAGCACAGAGCATCAATGAATAGAAGATCCATTTGATTCTTCTTGAAATATGGAGACTGATGTATTCGTTCTATAGTATTTTATTTTCCTAAACCCAAAATATAAAAGATTACAAATGTTGTTGTATACTTGTATTGCTCACTTATCATCAAGAGAAATATTTCGCAAACTTGTTTCTATGTGCACATAAACCTTGTTTATACCAAATAATCGATTGATTATATATCAAACACGAATCATTAGAAGATGATTTGTCAAAAGTTGATAAAAGGCGACGATGTTCTCTTATAAGATTAAGATCAATCCTCCCAAACATGAGCTTGATGATTTTGAAAGCCCAAATGCAGGAGAACAATAAAACAATTCAATTTTTGAGCTTGAACATCACCGTAGTTGCTGAAATGATTCTTCCACGTCTTTACTCCTCATTGATCAAATTAATTGATCACCAATAAAAAAAAAAGCCTGTTAGGTTGTTGAAATTATTTATGTTTTTTCTTCACCTAAATTATATACTAAAATTTACTACTCGCATAACACCACTGATTTACCAGTCAATCTGCAACAATTTTGTTCGTTACCAAAATGACATGATAATAAATTAACTACATAAAAATTTACAATCTTCTAAAGAAAGTATTAATCTTTTAAATTCCAATACTCTTTGGGAAAGACTAATTGTAAGACTTCTTTCAAATTATGGGTGAAAGTTGAAAACTAAACCTATTACCACTATGTGGTGGTGGTGGTGTGTAGTTCTGAAGAGACCACCATGTTTGTGTAAGAGAATGAAGAGAAGTGAAAACACCAAAGTATGTGATTGAGTGATACATGAAGCTTGCTTGGTATATGTTGAATTATATAGTGAAATTTCATGAAGAAGTATTGTCACGTTACCCGTCTACTTCTCTTGTTCTCATATTTTATTATAAAGGAAAATAGCTCATAAATTTCTTATTGCAAAATTCATTTACCTAAAATTTATTTAAAGGTATAAAAATACCATTAACTTTTACTATAAAAAACAATAAACAATTAAAATTGGAGTAAAAAATTGTCCAGATGGTTAGTTTAAACCTTGATCCGTTACTTTTTGGTGGGGCCGAATGCTATTTTTTACATATGAATATGTATGGATGTGAGATTATATTTAATTGTCCTGATATTTTTAATTATCTATTAAATGTTTATGAGTATTTTTTTTAATAAAAAGTATATTGTGATTGGAATACATATATTTTTGTGCCGTAACGCTTTGTTTGAAGAACAAGTATAAACCTCTAGTCCTATTTATAACCAAAGCCACATCTTAGAATTAATGGCAGCAAACGATTTTTTGAATGGAAGGCTTGAATTCAATAAGCCAAGGAACTAGAATATCAAAATGGAAGGCTTAGCTTGTACTAATGTCATTTGAGAGATAAGAATCCGGACCACTTGTTTACAAGTCTTTGTTTCAGGGGTTCCATATCGTTCTAGTGACTGATCTTGGGGATTCCACTGTTTCTGGCTTTCTGCCATGGGTTTGATTTATTTGGCAGACTCAAAAGTAGAGTATATTGTTAAGTTATATGTAATTTTGGAGTTTGTTTATAAACCCAAAGTGATACACGGATTAAGATTTAATTTATGAGTTATTAGAATAGACTCTGTTTTTGGGAAGAGAAAAAAACCAGTAAACCAAGTAAAAGGTGGATAAGCATTGTTGAAACAGAGGTAGTAGTTGAAAAGGGATTGGCTACAAATGTGCCTAACAGAGAATGGTAAGAGTTATTAAAATTTTGGCTTCTCAGTTTTATCCATGTCAAATAATTATTTGATACCATTGTTAGAAACTATACATAAGAGGGGAAAGGAACCTAGTGTCAATTTTAAAGTGACTGCCCTCAACAAATCGATCAAGCTCTTGGTTTTTTTATAAAAATTAATAACAAGCCTCATTATTAAGAACTTGTGAATAAAATAACTTAATATTGCAAGTAATAAAAATTTTTTATATGTATAAAGTATGTGGAAGTGGAGAAATGAAATAGTGAAATTTTGACAAAAGTCAAAATTTTACCCGAATTACCCGATTTCACCGAAACTGAAAATTTTGAGAAATTTTAGCACCAATGAGACACATGAAATTAATATTTATTAGGTCCATTTTAGAGCATTAAATATACCCAAAAGGAATGAAAATAAGTTGCAAGGAATTTATTAGGAATTATGAGAAACATTGAAGGAAGGTTAAAATTACGACTTTTACGAAATTGTGCCATAAGTTCCATGATTATTTAAAATTTATGGACACTTGATTATGGGTTATGAGCCAATAAAATAGGTCAATATTTGCCTAAAAATGGCCTAAGAATTTTGGTCAATTAGATTGCAAGAGGAAAAGTTGAAATTCAATTGAATTAGAACTAATGGCACGATGGGTAATTACGCGATAAGGAAAATTGGTCATTTTCTACTCTAAACCGCCATTGACCTTGTATAATCAGCTATTTCACTATCCCAATGGTCCATACAGTTCGAAACTCTCATCCCTAACCTCTCAAATCGCTAAAACACAAGGAAGAAGAAGGAGAAGAGAAAATTCGCGAAATCAAGGTAATTTCTCACGTTACTGATTTGTAATCCCTAATCCTTTCCCTCCTCCTACTCCTTATTCACAAAATACTATTTCTTTCAGTGCTTCCAAGGTCTGTTCAAAATTCATACAGCCAAGAGAAGTGAGAAATCTTGAAATTTACCAAACAACGATTACGTTAAGCGATTCTAAGCCTATTGGTGGTATACTGGAGTTTTCTGGTGGTTTCTCTGCTTTTCTTGAATTTTGGCTGATTGGAACCCTAGGACCAGGCTCTGTTTGAAATGCCATAGTGTGCTAACAAGTTTTATGATTCAAATAACAAGATAAAATGTGGTTAGGAACCAAGATTAAGGTATTTGTGAAGTGAAATTGGCAAATTGGTTGTTGACCATATTGAACCCTGATTTCAGCCAATACAGGGTAGACAAGAAGATTTGGATTTTGGCCAATTTGATGATTCCAATGTATTGAAAACATGAAATTGTGTAGGGTAGAGATTTGGGAGGAATTTTGGAAGCTCTAGGATCGAATTTTTGCTTAAGTTGAAAATTTGCCCTGAAAATTCTGTCTGGATAGTATGTTTGTGACACATATTTGGGGTAGTAAATGATATCCAATTGTCATGAAATTTTCCAACATTAAAGTAGACATAATATTCTTTAATTTTATAGGTAATTGGTTGAATTTCGATTTGTGTACACCAAGTTATGAATTTTTGAAAAATGGCATGCAATTTTGGAATAAATTTGGACAATAGTACTGTTTTATTAAACTAGGATTTATGTGCATGAGAATAGATGTTGGAATCATTTTTCCTTGAAACTAGACTTAATAAGGAGCCTATAGGCTTTGGAATAACCTCGTTTAGACATTTGTGCTATGAGATATGATTTTTCAAAGTTACAGCATAAATTCTAGAAAAGCAAGGCAAATCTGTGAAAATGAAGGAAACAATGAAATTATGGAAATAATCTAAGTCTAGTAATTCCATGTTTAGTTATAATGTAATAGAAAATGTCAAGAGTTGGGATTAGTATTGACCATTGTCCATAACGTATCCTTATAGGAATCCATAATTCTTAGAACACGCGAGGTTCATGAAGTTTATTTGGATAAAGCAATAAAGTAGTAATTTTAATCTCACATACTTTGCATAGCTGTGTATGTTTGTTTGAACTATATATGGAATTGTCTTGTCTTGTGTGGGACCAGCACCACTCGTGGCTCGATTGAATGGAAGGGCTGACCATGGAGTACCTTCCCAGTTAGAACTAGGTGTAGGACCTATTGGACCAGTAGTCCTTAGGTGGCTAACTTAGTTGCATTCAAGCGACTTGAGCACTTCTGATTAAGAATGCTAGTGGATTACGGATAGGACTCTCGGTAGTTCCTAGTCAAATATTCTTAGTTGGATGTCCCGATTGAGAACTCCAACGTACAAGAGGACTCTCGGTACAAGTCAACTTGTTTTGTCTAGTGCTATGTTTTTGTGTTGTTCATATGTTGATTTAGAGGAATATGTTTTGCATTATATGATCTGAATGTTTTATGTTGTGTGAACTGTCTATTTTGGTTAACTTTCATATATTTTTGGCTGTGAGATTAATTGTTATTGTGGGATTCAAACTGAATCCCAAATGTTCCTAAGAGTTCAAGATCTGGACATGGTCAAGATAGAAGATGAGGTTCAAAGGGGAAGGTAGCGAGCACAGATTATTGACGGCTGCTGCTTGGATGTTAAATGAAGTTGTAGAACTTATAGCTTAATTTTGTTTAAGCTTATTTTAGACTAAATTTTTGGGCACTGATGTAATGGATAACTGTTTTTGAAAACTCTGTATATATTCATGCACATTACCAAGAATGTTTTAATTATCAGTGTACTATTCCTTACATGTGTTGCTTACTAAAATTCGCTGTATTACTCGATAAATGTTGTAATTACAAGGAATATGACACCACACAAATAAAATAATACAGAATAACGTGTCTAGCAATGAACAGAACAACATTACTTTGGATATTACATGTATAGCTAGCAAATACTAGTTTAAAATTGCCTTTCAGTTCATGGAGATGTACGAAATACAATTGTTCAAGAATAACTATGAACAATCCTCAAAAGCATTAGTCTCTTCACAAGAGATGTAGATTTTAGTAACACGCTCTTCACATCTAGGCTCAGTCTCACCAATCCTAACATTTGATTTAGTTTTTATCCTTAATTGCTTATGTAATACCCCTGGTCTATCTACATTCCTCAAAGTATTCAAATGTTGTTTAGAAGGCAAAACAGAAATAGTATAACATACTGATATAAAACTCTTGATTACATTACAAAAATATCCACAAGTTTATACACAATGTTACAAATCTCATACTTACAAAAACCCAACTACAATTAACCTACGACAAAACTGAACAGGTCTAACATCTCCACTGTTGTGATCCACTATCTTGCCCTAGGAGCCGCTTCCAATACACTGTCTATTTCACAAGTAGTAACAAGAGCTAGGGTCCTGAGGAATTTCAGAGTAACAGTTAATCTCACATGCAATGTATATACAGTATATGAAAGTAAATCACAAACAAAAAATAGCCAACAACAGCATAACAACATTCAAGGATCATATCACAAACCATATGCAGCATGGAAAGCAATCTCAACCGCATAATCCACTACCATAGTGCTAGGTACTCAATAGGGAATTATTAAGTAATAACCTCCCACAATTGAATGCTACTAGGTTCACCACCCAAGGACTACTTCCGCTCAATTGAGCCATGAATGGTGCTGGCCCTATATGGTACGAGACTAATGCAAACATGATTCAAACATTCATATAGTCATACAAAGAATGTGAAATTAGAGTTACTACCTGATCGTCTGTAAAACTTTTGACTTGAGTCAAAATCCCTTGATGGCTCCTGGCAATTATCAATTCTTATAATTAAACATTGTGGACAATAATCACTATTTACTCAAACTCAACACGTTTCTAAGATATTAGGATTATACCCAACTCAAAGCTAAAGGTTCCATAATAATTCCAAGAACTCATTTTAATTATCATTGACTTCCATTTTCGGACCTTTGACCAAAACTACTAGAATTTTCAACAAATTTTGAAAAATCATATCTCATTGTATAAGTATCCAAATGGGGTGGTTTCAAAAGCTATGTAATCATTATTAAGCCTATGTTCAAGGGTGATATCTCACTGACTTCCATTTTATTTTATACACACATACACACACCTTTTCATTATTTCTAATCAACATTTTCATACCATCAAATCAAATAATGTAATATCCAATTTATGGTCATCTACTGAACTTCTCATAATTTTTATATTGATTATTTCATATTTTATATTATTCAGGGAAAAAATAGATAATCTAAAATTCCATTCAGGTTTTGATTTAAAATAATAATGAAAATTCCATTACATTAAAAAAAAAAATATGCAACCTATATTCGTATAAATTAAACTAATCTTAATTTCTTTAGGATGTGTTATCCTTCAATATAATTTTACATAACGATTTAAATTTAAAAAATGCACATAATGGTCTCTTCGGGTGTGCATGGTAACATTGCGAGAATGAGTTTTTTTCTAATTTTTGTTCCCTGGAATGAAAATAGATGAGAATTGCGTTTGGTAAATCCGGTTTTTTTTTTTTTTTTTTTTGCTTCCGGGATGAACCGGTTTATTTTCTATGCCAAGGAATGAAAAAAAAAAGCTAAAAGTTTCAGCTTCTGGGTTCCCAGCCCAAAAACGAGAATCACTTGTGGGCTTTCTCGCGATCTGCTCCTTTTTCGTTTTTCTCTTGCGTTCTCGCGATCTTCGTTTCTCTCGAGTCTCGACCTTCACAGGAGCCGCGATCTGCTCCTTTCTCGACCTTCGACCAGCGACAGCGCCACCCGGTTCACCATCGCCCGTCGCGAAGCGTCTCACGTTCTCTGACTTGGTAAGTTGTTTTCCCCCTTCTCCTCTCTTCCCCTATTTTTTCTCATTCTGAATTCGCAATCAGAATCGAGGCTGCCCTCCGTCGCTCCGTTCTCTTTGCGTTTTCTGATCTCCGGTCATCTGGTTTTTGTCCTGGGTCTCTGCCTCTGCGATCGAGGGCCGTTTCAGAGAGAATGTTCATAAATATGCATTTTATTTGACTTTTATTTCTGTATGGATAGCTGAATAGAAAAGGCTAAATATTAGTTCATTATCGCTTTCATATAGAGCTCCGTATATTGTTAGGCAACACCATTATTCGTCAGGCCGAATTGTTTGGTTGTATAAATGCATCAGAACCTGACCTGTCATATGGAACTGATTTGGATTGGATTGCCACGTGGGGTTAACTACATGAGATTCAGTTATATGCTTGACTAGATGCTACTTCTCTCTCACTGTTGCTCAAGTTTTTGACTATAGTGCTTCGACATGTCCTGAAGAAAATCGTAGGGTTTATCCACCTCTGCTGTGTTCTGCACCCATTAAGGTACACATAACATGTATTACTAATGGACAAAACTTATGTCAAGCTATTTATATCCATTAGGTTAAGTTTTCCAATCACACTTGTTATTTTGTTATTGCTATTTATATCCAGAAGAGTGAACAAAATAGAGGCTTATCATTATCATACCTACTACCGGTTGTTCATGAATGCTTTGATATCTTGTTAGAGACAATTTCAATGTCAAAGACTAAGCTATAAGGTGAAGGTCAATGATTGGTTAAGTTAATATCTCTGATAATCTTAAAAGCCTATATCCTCCCTTTTGCAGTTCCAATATGCAAATTACTCCAATCCCAAGTATAAAGTAAATGGAAAAGGATTCCTGAGGCTTCAACTGATTAAGCAGAGATCAGATTTCTCATTTGGACTATTTTCTGGTGGTTTGTCAAATGTAAGTTCATCCTCAGTTTAAATTTGCATTTGCTGTTGATGTTTCTGTTGCAAACCTTAATTATGGACCAACTCATTTTTTTTTGCCTCTTGGTGTACATAATGTAACAGATCTTTTCAATGGTTACTTGGTTGCTCAAAAACTCTTTTCTGTTTTCTCCCCCTGAGCCTCAATGGGATTACTTTCATTCTTCTTTCAACGAATTGATGCTTACATTTCTTAATAATACCAGAATTTTATGTCATATATTCATATTGCAAGTGCATGCTATTTTTCGTACATAATTTAGTGGTAATGACTTTTCTTCACTCGTTCATCTTTTTCAAAAGCTTTCTGATATCTATATGGATCAATTGAATCACATCTTCCCTGCGCCAGGCCTATAAGTTAGAAGAGTTCTAAGTTTAGCAATTGCTGAACCATTCACCAAATTAATTGTGTTATAGATATCTATTCTTTGAAGCATCTTGATAGAACTAGATTACTTACAATGTTAATATCTCATGATTCCAATTGCTTTTATTAACTCAAGACTCAAAATTATTGTTAGCTCAGTAATACAAAATGACATTTCTTTGTTCTGAGTGCTGCTTTGGAGCCAACCAATTATGATTTATGCATTTATAGGATCCTATTTCTGTCATATACTCATAGACTTGTGAATTTTCCAGCCAATATTTGAATTTAACTCTTCAATTCTATAAACTCGTGAAGATTTTATGCCTGGTGCACGTAACATAGCTAAAATGCATTATTGTTTCTATAAATTGCATTACAGCCAAAGCTAGTGGTAGTGTCTGATAAAGTGGCTTTTGTAAATCCAAATGCACTAGTTTACCCTCGTTTGGCACTAGGGAAGTCATGGGATGAGGTAAAATTCCATTTTATACCCATCACATACAACAGAATATTCTAGAAAATATATATGAAGAAAGAGATTATTCTAGTAGACATGAACTCTCCAAATGAAACTAGATAGTCTTTAGTTCTCGGACTCAATTCAATCATCATAGAAATCCCCTTCAGAAGTTGTTGAATAGCCAAACTGATAAGAGAGAAAATAAAACATGGTAGAATTACCTTAATTCATGAGTTGACAGAATGAAGTGGAAGAACCTGCACCAGTTATACATTATTTTAACAGAATGCATGATGATTGGCCCAAAGCATGTGTGAACATTATCAAAGAGATCACGCAATCTGGACATCACTTTCAATTATATGATAGGCAATTGATGTTTTAATTTGACTCGTGAAGTACTTCTCTCACTGTATTTTGTTGTTGGGTTGGAATTATATGTTGTAAATATTATGTATGTGTGGGTGTGTTAAAGAAACTATATAGTGAATGCACTCACTCACTTTCTTTTGTCATACATTAGGTTGAATCCAAAGTGAGGGGTTATTTCTTCAATTGAGAATGGCATCCGAAGGGTACACAGCAAAATGGACTGATAAAAACACAATTCTTCTTGTTACTTTGATGGTTGAGGAAGTGAAAAAAGAGAATAGAACAACCTCTACTTTCAGCAAGAACGCATGGAAGAGCATTAAAGATGAATTTACAAAACAATCAAGGCTGGATTACAAACTACATCAATGAAAAACAAGATGAATAAACTTAGACAAGAATATTCAAGTTTCAAGAAATTACTAAGCATATCCGGCTTTGGTTGGAACACTGTTTTGAAAACCGCTACAACCGAGGATGCATCTTTATGGGATGTCCATATTAAGGTAACCTTTAACATAGTGTCCCATTTGATTTCTTATAAATTTGTTGATTTTTGTTAACAAAATTAGGTGAATCTTTTGTACAGGAAAATCCTCAATGGGAGAAATTTCGGAAGAATGGCCTTCCTTATTGGGAACAATTAGTTGAGATATTTGGGGATGTCTATGCAAGTGGAGATGGAGGCGTGGGAAATCGAGGCACACCAACTTTCGATGGAGATGGTGATAATACCGACAATTCCGTTGAGACGACCGGCTCGTACAACATGGACCAGAATATAAAGAAGATGAGCATATGCTTAATGATGATTTATTTGCATCGATCCGTTGAGACGTCCAATCTCGTACCACATAAACAAGATAGGACCCCAAACTCAAAGCGTAGAAGACGTAGTGGGAATAAAGATATTGCAATAGCATCTCAAGCCATTCAGAACCGGTTAAGATTAGACAAAACCAATGCCACCATAATTTTGCTAATTTCGCTAGTGCAAAAGTGACCGAGGATCCATACTCAATTGAGGCCGCAATGGATGTATTGAATGAAATGGTGGGATTGGAGAATGAATTGTACCCAAAGCAAAGCGGTGATCGAATGATTGAGAGCCAAGCATGGAGAGTAGTCTTTATAAAGGCTCCTTTTGAGAGGAGAGCTTCACTCATATAAATTCTTAAATGCTACAACTTTTTAATTTTGTCTTGTTTGATGGCTTTGAAAGACCATTTTTTAATTTTCATATTTTGTATTGATGCAAAGTATTCTCATGTATTTGGTGCTCCTCGTGTAATCGACTTGTGGGCAATATTTTGAGTCTCATATTGATGACGAATCAATAGATGAAGATCTTGTTATATCAAACTGGTTGAATATTCTTATTAACAAGTCAATATATACCAAAGAACCAATTAGAGATAGTAGCTTGACAGGTGTTGAATGGGTTGCGGAACTTAGATTCGCCACTCGGATAGAATATATGAGGCATTTAGAATGGAAAGATTTGTGTTCAACAAACTTTGTACATTGATGACACAAAAAGACTGGTTAGCAAATAGTAGATATGTTAGGGTTGATGAACAATTAGGAATTTTTTTGTACTTGATTGGACATGGGAGTTCAAATAGGAATGTTTGTGAGAGATTTCAGCGCTCGGGGAAACAATTAGCAAGTATTTCAGCAAAGTGTTGAAAGCGATGCTTCAATTAGCACGTGAGATCATTAAACCACCTCCTCTAGATATGGTTCCAAAGGAAATTAGGGACAATCCTAAACATTTCCCATACTTCAAGGTAAGTTTTTCTTAAGCATTTACGCATTTTTTATTTTCAGAATTTTATTTAATTATATTTCATTTTAAATATTAGGATTGTATTGGCGCAATAGATGGCACTCATGTAAGTGCTACATTGCCTGAGAATAAGCAAATACCATTTAGAGGCAGGAAACAAATTACAACCCAAAATGTCATGTGTGCATGTTCCTTTGACATGAAGTTCACTTTTGTGTATGCCGGATGGGAAGGATCTGCAAATGATTGTCGCATTCTTACTCGCGCTTGAAACTCCTAGGTTGGAATTCCCTCATCCCCCGGCCCAGGTACGATGAGTTTGTACAAAGAATGTGAATGACATTTTCCTTTAGTTTCACATTTGATTGTCCTTATTTTTATTGCAATTTATTTTTTGGTAAATTCTTGTCAACGTGTAGGCAAATTTTATGTCGTTGATTTCGGATACCCAACAAGAGATGGTTATTTAACACCATTCAAAGGAGAACGCTACCATTTGAATGACTATAGAGGAAGGCGAAATCAACCCAGATCAACTAAGGAGTTGTTCAACCATAGGCACTCTTCCTTGAGAAATGTAATCGAACGGTCATTTGGAGCTTTGAAGAATAGGTTCCCAATTTTACGTAAAATGCCTCCATTTTCATTTCGGAAGCAAGCTCTCATTGTGATTGCATGTTGTGCGGTACATAACTTTATTAGGGATCATCGGATAGCGAGACAAAAATCTAGCACATTATGCAAATCCCAACATGGCAGCATCAGCCCGTACATCTGCAACGATAGATGATGAAGTTCCCTCAGATCAAGTGACTGAAATAAACATTATTAAGAAAAATATTGCAAACCAATTAGCTAGAGACAATCAATTGCCCCAAATATGATGTTGATAGATTAAGAGACATATTCAATATACATTGGAGACTTGTTATATTTTGGTTCAATACAACATCAATTATTTTTGCTTTAAATTATTGTGATATCATGAAAATTTAGTTGAGTAATGTGACTTTTGAATATTCATTGATTCATTTATATAATTAATATTAAGGTAATAATATGGTATTAAAAAATGAGAGCAAAAGTAAAGAAATAGATTATTTTATACCGTTGATGAAATCTGTAAACAAAAAATAAAGAAATAGATTTATAATGTATTAGGTCATTCTAATTCTCATAATAAAAAGTAAAATGTGTTAACAAACATAATTTTGATTCTCGGAATGAAAAATAAAATGTGTTAACAAACATGATTTCGATTCTCGGAGTAAAAATAAAATGAGTTAACAAACGCAATTCTGATTCTCAGAATTCTTCCCAAGCATAGAATCAGAAAAAACTGTTTCATCTCAGAATCAGTGCCGGGGAACAGAATGGTTGCCATGCACACCCTTCAAGTCTAGAGCGTGAAAGGTGGATTATTAGACTGAGTGTTGTGGCTTCTGAAATATCTGAAATATACATACGAAAATACTTGTCCTTTTTCCGCCTACAATATATAAAATTTGTATTAAAAAATGAAAGCTGCACTGTTTACATGGTCATCCTTGTTGTTAATGTAAGATATATTTATCTAATTTAATTAAATTAAGGAATTAAAGTTGGTTAAAATGGTTAATATGATTTTTTATTATTAAAAAAAACATCCTAATCATCTTCATTAACTCTCTCAATTTCTCTTTTATTTGATTGCGGTTACAGTTTAAAGAACATCGATAGAGTTAAATTAAGAAAAAATTGCAAATAAAAAAAATAGGTCTTACATTTTGGCCAAGATCAACTTCACAAGTAGGCAGGGACGGAGCTTAGCACAAAAATTTGGGGGGGCCACTGGTTACTGTTCATTCATCATCTTCAAAGAGGCAGCCACCATTGCTCACTGTTCGAGCTTATTTTTCAGGCACAAATACAGGGACGCAACCATTTGAATTCCAATAACTAACTACTGAAAATATCAAACTGGCTGTCATAACCAGCAATACTAGAAAATTCAAACACAAAACTAAAGCCAAACACGTAAGATTGTACGCAGAAGCAAGAAGTGCTAGGGAGGGGGACCTAAAATTTTTGCATTTACATAGATGGAGTACTAATGATGCATAAATGGCTGAAAATCACGAAAGAAGAGTTAATGGTGCAGCAAATGGACAAATGAGGTGGCAGATGATGGCCCGATCGTTTGCAAGGGCAGAACCTTATTACATTTTAGGGTAGAAGCATCACGGATTCACGGGTAAGAGAGAAATAAATAGAAAATTAGTAAGAAACTAAAATGAAGGCATAAAGAAGAGAGGCTAAATCAAATGCCAGTACGAGCGAAACTGAAACATTGCCAAAGAAAGAAAGGAGAAGAGAAAAAAGTACTGCTATCACCGATTAGAAGGAGGTTTATGAGATAATCATGACCAGCTCTGGCTTTAACAGGCGGAGCAGCCATGGAGACGGAAGCAGAGTAAGGAGAGGAGGACTAATAGATAGCAACAAATGCGGCATTTAGGAGAGGGAAAGCAACAACGGAAATTGACAAGTAGAGAGAAATTAGATCAAATTCAAAATGTTTGGGTTCAAACTTGGACCCCTGGCAGACTGCATACGTCCCTTCATTATTTTCCAAACAAATTTTTTTCTTGGGGGGGCCATGGCCCCCCCTTGTATCGTCCAAGCTCCGTCCCTGCAAGTAGGTCTTATATTAAAGGTGGGAGGGGAGTATTGCCAAAATAAAATACACATAATGATATGTGTGTGTACGCGCACTCTACTCCCAAGTGAAGCATTCCATCTATCTACAAATATTTGGGTGGCCGGTTGATATAGTATATCAAATCAATTAAAGTCTATGGACATTTGATATAATATATATGGCTTACCAGACGAGGGACGGAACCAGGAATTGAAATTAAGGGGGTGAAATTTATAGAATAAACCCAAATGTTTATAAAATTACATTAAGTCTTATAAAATTTTCAATATTTTCATTTTAGTCCCTCTATGAAACTTTTAATGGAGACTAAAATGAAAAATTGAAAATTTTATGAGGTCAAAATATAATTTTCTAAATTTTGGGTTAAGTTCTGTAATTTTAGGGGGGCACCCCTAGCCCCTATGTAGATCCGTCCCTGTACCAGACTGACCATAAATGAAATAATGCAATGAAAATGAATTTTTGGTCCAAGTAAAATTATATACATCATTCATGTAGAGAAAAAATTTCATCTCATGGATTACTAACGTGCTTTATGGGTTCACTCGATGGCCTATACAACATTGTAGTGATATATATTGAAAATATGGTCCTTCATGTGATAATGGTACTTTTCTCTCTTTGTTGCATCAACCTCTTTTTATATTCAGCTTTAACCAAAATTAATTAGATGTGTCATAATAATAAACGCTAAAGCCTTTTTAATTTGCCTATTGTAATGAGATGTGTTAATTTTTATTCAAAGTGACAAAAGACCATATTCTTGAAAGAGGAAACCTCACTTTTTTAAAGAGAAAACTCACACCACTGACCGTTATTTTTTTTTTGTACATTGAAAATTTGATCTGCCAGTATTAAGGATCTCAGTTATCATCAAGAAAAATGTTTACAAATTTAATTCTAGGTGTACATCATCCTATCAAATAGTTGTATTAAACAAGGTTTAGTTGAGATTATGTGTGCTCTTTATGACCAGAATATATCTTACAACTCAAAGAATATTCATAAAAATATTTAAAAATTAACCGTTAAAATGATTTTCATATCGACATCCAAACCTCACATTCCTATAATATTATTACAAAAATAAAATATGCATAAGGATATATACATACACACATATATTTATTATGAAGTGTTTGAAAATTTGAGTGTGACTTTTTAATAACTTTCTTTTGGGGATATTGAGTCTTCGGCCAACCTGACTTGAGACCATAAATGAAATAATGTAATGATAAACAAAACAAAACAAAAATGTAAAGAACGCACAAAATTTTTTGCTCTCTTCACGCATCAACTTCTTCAAGAGGCCAACTTTTTTTTTTTTTTTTTTTTTTGAAAAACTTCTAGAGGCTAACTTTAATCGTTATATTTTTTTTATTATTAATTGTTCATTTTGTTATTTTATTTTATACGCACGAGCTAACATATATATATATATATATAAATATTTTCATTTTTTTTTATCATTGAGTAAATTGAAGACGATTTTATCTCTATTTGTTTATAATGATATTGCATATATGGTAAAAAAATCTATATTATCACTTTTATTTTATGTTGATTTTCTCAAATTCTCCGACATATAGCACCTGCACTAGTGGAGCACATCTAACAATTCAAATCCATTATAAAGTTGTTTATTCCCAACTTGATTGTGATGACAACTTATTATAAGTCATTATCTTGGAATTGTAATAGTAGTGTTTGTTGGAATTTAGGATATAATCCTATGCACTATGAATAAGAAAAAGTTGGAAAAGAAAAGGAACAATAAAGAAGGAATGTGTGTGTGGATAGAAGTCCCATATTGGAGATGAGCTAGAGGGTATATAAGCCTCAATTTTGCTTCTCTTAATTGGACCCTTAGGCTAACTCACTTTTGTAGAAAAGGGTGAGGACTTAAGTGACCCTTGGTCCACCACGCGCGCGCCGCCACCCACCCGATTCACGCGTGTGTGAAATAAAAAGTAATTTTTATTAAATAATTTTTTAAATTTCCAATTAGTCCCTAAACTTTTAATAATTCTTTTTTTGCCCCTCTGAGATTTTCCCAACCAGCGGCTCCAAATCACAATCCGTTTTGGTCATTCACTCTGTTCTGGTGCGTCTTAGTTCGGTATCAAGGGTCGCCGATCATTTCTGTTCGCTCCATTTTGGTGCGTCTGTTCGCACGACGCACCAGTTCGTTCACGCAATAGTCGAGTCCATCTAATCAATTTTTTTCCGTTGTCTATAAATAGGGTGCCCTAGCCACAGAATCGATATCCGAATTTTCTCTCAAAAACACTCCTCTCTGCATACTGCATTCTACAAACATATCATGTGCGTTCCAAAAGTAGACTCGTTGTGTTCACTTGGACTTCTGATTGACAGACCATCATTCTGAAGACGAAAAATACGCTCTATCATGGGAGGGAATTACTCAGCAACCTTGGGCATCCATAATGAGGGAGCAAATTGTCTCAAGAAAACAACGTATGTTGGGCCCAAATTACTTCAAATTTCATTACCATTTTTGGCAATCTTGTGAGTTTGTTTATGGTTTTTTACATAATACAGAACCATTGTATGCTTACTGAATATGCAATGTTAGTTATACAGATTCTCATTATTTTCAGTATTTGCAATTTAGTAATACAAATTTTTGTTATTATTCAATTTTCTAATTGTTTAGTATATTTTCTACAACAGTGTCAAAATCGGATTTTCTTCAGCTAGTCAGACTGAATTGGGGTAAGCATATAGAGCTGCTTAGGCACTCTTCATTTTCTTTAATTTCAATTATTTTCAAGCCCTGTTGTTATTCATTACAGATCTCAGTTTGGAAACTTAAATGTCATCCTTATAAAACACCATAAAATGTCTTCTAAACAATTTCATATGCTTCAAAGCGAAGCTCAACCTTTTGTTTTAAAGATCCTAATGTAGTTTAACCATCTAGGATGGATATATATTTGATATAAAGTAGCGGCCTAATAACAATTGTTATCACCTCTAATTTCTAGTTCTAGCAAGTTTTCAACATATATCACCCTTAATCTCTTAGAACACTTTGAAAAATCATAACTTAATCTAGGAAACTCTAAATGAAGTAATTCAAATCTCTAATTAAACATCTTTTGATTTCATAATCTCATTGCTCATTTGGTAAAATAGAATTTTTTTAATTTTTCTACCCAAACTTTGAAAATTCATAACTTACTATCTAGACATCCAATTAATATATTTTTAGACTTATTTAAAGCTTACAATATGAACTGTCCCACTAAATTTCACAGTTAGAAGAGATCGTTTGCCCTAGTGTTATCTCAAATAAAACCAGTTCTTTAATTTCTAAAATTTCATTTTATGTTCATTGACTTTTGAGAGAGAGGGGGAGTGAGAGACAGACAGAGACAGGTAGCTGGTCATCATTTGTCAGCTTAGCGATGGAAATTAAAGAGAGATAACGGGAGACTAATATTTTTGTGGTAATTTGACATTTTAAATAGTTTATTGGTATTTTAGGTTCAACTAATAGTTAATTGTGTTGGACGCTCCTGGACCAATAGTTTATTGGCCAAAGTGCACCTTAACCCCTATAAACTATGGGAAATACAATTCTCATGTTGTAGAGAAATGTATCCTAATGTAATAGATACAAAAAGACGTGGGTCCCATCATTTCCGTGCTTGAATTTTTTTTAATATATATAAAAGATATGGGTCCTACCATTTCATATATGTGTAAGAATCTTCTTCTTTTCATGCAACATGAGCAAGTGTAAACCTCATAAACTATGGGTAAAAGCTCCAGTAACCCTCAAAACTACATCGTTTTTTTATTAATGAAGGGTGTTTATATAATTTTGCACTCTTCATTAATTCACCTAAAATTACAAATACACCCTTAATTAATTCAAAACGACGTAGTTTTAGGGTCACTAGAGATAACTTATAGAAATACTTTTCCCATAAACTATATATTATATTTAGGATTGGAGCTAGCATTTTTTTTTTTTTTTGGGCCAGTAAAAAAAAAGTATTTCTTGAAAAATATTAGAGTTACTTATTAATTATCATTAAATACGTGCGGGATCTTATAAGTCTGATTCTGCCATTTCAAATTGTGACAATAGATTCCCGTTGACAGCCGATCCAAAAAAACGGAAAAAAAAAAAAAAAAGATTCCCGTTGACCAAAAAAATTGAAACAATAGATCAACGTTGGATATCTCACGTATTTAACTTGGGTTTATGCTATTTCCTTAAGTGTTTTTTAGGTGTTATTCTTTTTAATTAGAGGGATTAGGAATTTTATTTTATTTTTTAATTTTTTTTATATATTCTATTTATTTAGATTAGATTATATGATGCATCTTGAAATTTTTTTTTACACCCAATATCTTAAATTAATTAATTTCTAGGATATTGGGGTTATAGGAAAAAATATTTGATAGGTTATGCGAAAAATATTTGATTAAAAATTAATTAATTTGAGATATTGGTCGAAAAAAATTTCAAGTTGCAAAGATATAATCTAATCTAAATAAATAGAATATATAAAAATATTTAAAAAAATAAAATAAAATTCATAATCCCTCTAATTAAAGGAATAGCATCTAAGAAGTACCTAAGAAAATAACACCTAATGTGAACTCATTTAACTTTATCCAGCACCGCAAGTCCGTCAGGGTTCGCCGCCGCCGCTCACGTTAAATACGTTTTATCGAGGTATATGAACAAGGAAGGATTTTCATTTTCATATCACGAATCTTCAACAACGGGTTAGCTCCTTCTTCCAAATTTGCCTCAAATCATGTTTTGTTTTCGCCGCAAAACCATCCCTAATTTTGGGTATATCATCGATTCCACTTCCCCAGCAGTTGCACAACTTCTTTCTGTTCAAAACCATTGGTTATTCGTAAGGTACTGCAATTCAATCGCCTCAAATCGGAATTCTTTCACTGTTTCATATCTCATTGACAAATGTGGGTTCTCACCCCAAGAAGCTGCTTCAGCTTCTAAGTATGTCAGCTTCGAATCGCTAGAAAAACCAGATTCGGTCATTAATTTCTTAAAAAATCACGGATTCTTACAATCCCAGATTTTCCGTTTCATAAAAGAAGTCCCATTCGATATGATCCTGAGAAAAACTTTCTGCCCAAAATCGAGTTCTTCATATCCAGAGGTGTTCCCAGGTCAGACATCCCAAAGATCATATGTAGTTGTCCTACCATCATGAAAAGAAGCTTAAGCAAGCAGCTGATACCTTCATTTGATTTCTTTCGAGGTTTGTTTCAATCTGATGACAGATTCATTAAAGCTCTTAGATGTTGCTCTGCAATTCTTCTGGATATTAACACCCATGCCGTGCCTAATATGAAGCTATTAAGAGAAATCGGAGTTCCTGAATCAAATGTCATTAGAATGTTACAAATGTTTCCCAGGGCACTGGCTAAAAATCCTAGTGGATTTAAAATGAATGTCGAGGAAAGTAAGGAAATGGGGCTTGATCCTTCGAGGTTTCATTTTATTTTAGCCCTTTGGGCATTGTCATCACTGAGCAAATCTACATGGGAAAAGAAGGTTAATGTTTTTAAGAAGTGGGGTTGGTCTGATGAAGACATTCTTGTAGCATTTAGAAGGTATCCCATCTTTATGAAGGTATCAGAAGATAAGATTGATGCAGTAATGGAGTTTCTTATCAACAAATTGGGTTGTGATGCTTCCACTGTTACCAGATATCCACAAATTTTTACATTGAGTTTGAAAAGGCGACTTATCCCGAGGGGCGCTGTCATTGAAGTTTTGTTGTCAAAGGGTCTGGTGAAAAAGAAAACTTTGCCTGTTGTATTTATCTACACTGATAGTGCCTTTCTGAAGAGGTTTATCATGAACAACAAGGAAGCTAGTGAATTATTGAAGCTGTATCAGGGTAAACTGGAGCTTGCAACGTGAATGAAGAATGGAGAAGCTTTAAGGTAAGGATATGGACTATAGAGATGATAGAGATAAGAATTCTGTTTTGTTGTTTGTTTTATTTGGACTGGACATGGAAAGTCAAATCAATGAAGTGTTTTCAATGCACTCAAATTTCCCCACTTCAATTGAATTGGATCGTATGTTAAACAAGGTCATGTGTAATGCAATGGTAATGTTTTATGTTGTTTTAGTCTCTTAAACATGTCTAGAATACATGGAATTGAGATGTTAAAGCTTTAAGTATCTTTGAATCCCTTACAGGAACAAAACAAGCCAGATAACCTTATAAGATTACCAGACTAATGATCTTATTCCATATAATGAGTTCAGTCCTCTGTACATCGAAATTCCCAGGGTTGCAAGGCCTGTTATGCTTCTTAGATGTCTTTAGGTTTTCATAATTTGATATCCGAACAAAATATTCTATATTATGTGTTTGTCCATGGATGGGATGACTGATCACTTTTGGATATGATTCTGTGCATGCAAAACACCTGAGAATAAAGTATGCAAGTTTTGGATCTGGAGTATTTACGACTCAGACTAGGCGTTATGCTGTGCTGTTCATTCTGATGAGACTTTAATGGCCCTTTTTTTATTATTATTTCTTTGAAAATATAACACAATTGTGTAATGTAATCCATGTAGCCAACCTAACTAAGTGGGATAAGGCTTGTTGTTGTATTTCCTTTGTAATGATTGATGAGTTCATTATATATATAATTCCCACTCTAAAGCTTCAATCTGATTGAATCTTGACCTTATTTGGCTTGGTTTTATGTAACACCCCAATTTTCTAAAGTGTTTTTGAAATACTTTAATCAGAGTAGAGCATCGGAACAATTTAAAATAGCGAGTATCTGATAAACATTCATTGTTGGTGTATCTGGTTGCTTATACCACTCTGGTCCTATTTATAAGTCCAGTTTGACCAAAAAAATTTGGTCCTATTTATAAGTCCAATTTCTGAAATAAATGAGATTGTGACAATTTTACCCATATTAATTGCACCCATAAAGATAGAGAGAGAAGAAACAGTGAAAAAGTACCCAATCATAAATGAGGGCAAAGTTGAAAATTTAACCCATAATCATTGTGTCAACTAACTTTTCTTGGTATGTGGGATTTGGTCAAAGTGGACTTATAAATAGGACCAAAGTGGTACAGCGGTACATTTATCCGAATATTCAAAAATACGCTAATACATATCCAAAAAGAAATTCTCCGGCTGGGTCTTCACTGGTGCTGCTTACCCTTGTCTGCGGTTGATCCTCCGGATCCCGAGGCTATAGTAGGAAGGCGAGGTTCAATGCCCATTGAACCCGATGTGTTAACCTCATGTTTAAATATGACAAGTATATGTATGAGAGATATTCATAGCGTTTCAAAGGCAATCAATACATAAGCACACGTGAGATGTATACCAAGCGTACATAAGCACACAACGAGATGTATCCCAACAAAGTACATAAGCACACAGCAGATGCATCCCATAAGCACACGGCGAGATGTAAAGTTATCTATCACATATAACCATATATTAAGCATCGAGTTAGTGTTAAGACACGAACGTACCTTCGTCGGTGATCGAGGTACGTTTGCCTGTCGGTACGTGTACTCGGGTAGCCTATAACAGTATACTCGTATCATTATCCGCAAACAATGTCCTATGAGATATTCCTAGACAAAATTACTATTTTACCCCTGGTGGATTTATTTTCCATTTTATTTCCCTTAATTTTCGCAAGAAACACTATTCACAGCATTTGGGACAAATTTTTGTCTAACTTTGAAAAATCACCAAAAATTCCACCGAACTCGAAACGAGGATCCATAAAATTCCTCGGTATCTTTAGGATGTCTATTTTTAAGAAAAAATATTCACTTGTGCCCAGAATTCACGAGCACTTCCCAGTTTTGACGCTTTTACCCCTGGTTGAGAAAACTCCCAGAAAACATAGCCCAACTTTGGGAATCTTTAGCTCCTTGCACAAAATTCCAATTGACACACTCTAGGTATATTTAAAAAGATCTATATGTCTACGTTAACCATGAATAATTTCAGAATTAATTGACATTATCTTCAACATAAAACTTTAGTGTTTTTACCACTGACTCCGAAAATCGCCTACCCGAAAAATTTCGCCAGAGTTTCGCTACTTTGATCTTCAATTTCCAAAAATTTTGAGATAACACTTGCTTCATCATTTTTTCGAAATAAAGCTATTTTTAACCATAGAAAACATGAAATCTAACTACTCTTGGAAGATTAAAGATCAAAACAACATTTCTACTAAAACTATAAAAGATCAACGACTAACAACTTCCTTACCTCTTGAAAAACTTTGTTCCTTGTTCTTGAAGCTCTCCACACTCTTCCTTACTCTCTCTCAATTTCGGTTAATACCTTTGTGAATTGGTGAAGAATAATGAAAACACTAACCTCCTATTTATAGTAAAATAGTATGGTAATTTTGTAATTAACTCCAACTTCCTCTTATCAATTTTCAACCATTGGATTTAGGGTTTTTGGGAGCTTTAATCTTAGCCATTTATGGCCTACAAACTGTCCTCCCCCTTCTAGTTACTCTAACTAGATGCTTTAATGATTTAGTTACTCTAGAAGCTTTAGTTTACTTTAATGAAATTTATTTTTGGTTGCTTGATCAATCACCAACACTTTTAAATTCTACGTATGTATCTTGATTAATAGTTGGATATCAAGATTTATGGTCCAATTAGTTTTCTTTAATTGTCCTTAGTCATCTCTAATCTTATTTATCAAAGTTTGCCAAAATAACTCTAATTAGACTTAATCTCGAGATTAAATTATGTGGGTTCAAGATAAGTCCTTATATTTTCTCTAGGATTAAAACTCCTCTTTGCATGATTTAATTTGCATAGGTTCTCATTTTATTTATTGTCTTGAGTTTTCACTATGTACACTAGATTTTTCATCTCTTTAGTGGATTTTAAATTATTATCAAATTAAGCCTATAATCTCTCTCTCTCTCTCTCTCTTTCACCCTCATCCACTTGCTTTTCCATTAATAGCTTCTTTAGCTCAAGTACCAATCTATTTCCTTCATTAATGTTACATTATCACATGTGTTTTTATTTTAATTTTAAACAATCATTTACTCTCTTCCACAAGCTTATAACCGTGTCCTCTATCTCTTAATTCTTAAGCCATTTGCTTCCTCAACTAGTTAAACCAAGTATTTAAGTAACTAGGTGAAAAATGCTAGTTTATTAAACAACCAAACAAATATATGATTAGGGGCTCTCATGGATTTTATTCTAGTTTTTTTTCTTCTTTAAGACTTTAATCTCAAAAATTAGAAGTATCCAATTACCCATAAATCACTTAATGATAAATTACCAAAGATTGGGAAGAGATTTTAATGATACCCAAAGTTGGGCTATGTTTTCTGGGAGTTTTCTGAACCAGGGGTAAAAGCGTCAAAACTGGGAAGTGCTCGTGAATTCTGGGCACAAGTGAATATTTTTTCTTAAAAATAGACATCCTAACGATACCGAGGAATTTTACGGATCCTCGTTTCGAGTTCGGTGGAATTTTTGGTAATTTTTCAAAGTTAGACAAAAAATCTGTCCCAAATGCTGTGAATAGTGTTTCCTGCGAAAATTAAGGAAAATAAAATGGAAAATAAATCCACCAGGGGTAAAATAGTAATTGTGTCTAGGAATATCTCATAGGATATTGTTTGCGGATAATGATACGAGTATACTATTATAGGCTACCCGAGTACACGTACCGACAGGCAAACGTACCTCGATCACCGACGAAAGTACGTTCGCGTACTGTAACACTAACTCTGATGCTTAATATATGCTTATATGTGATAGATAACTTTACATCTGCTGTGTGCTTATGGGATATATCTGCTGTGTGCTTATGTATTGATTGTTCGGTGCGCCATGAATGAATATCGTATACATATCTTTGTCATATTTAAACATGGGGTTAGCGATTCACGAGGTTCAATGGGCATTGAACCTCGGCTCTCGCTATAGCCTCGGGATCCGGAGGGATCGGGACCGCGGACAAGGGTAAGCGGCACCAGTGAAGACCCAGCCGGAGAATTTCTTTTTGGATATGTATTAGTGTATTTTTAAATATTCGGATAAATGTAACGTTGTATAAGCAACCAGATACACCAACAGTGAATGTTTATCAGATATTCGCTCTTTTAAATTGTTCCGATGCTCTACTCTGATTAAAGTATTTCGAAAACGCTTTAGAAAATTGGGGTGTTATATTTTACATGTATATTCTTGTTTGCATGCATTTCAGTGTCCATGATGGAGGGAGCATCATCGGCAGCGAGCTTGTACTCGTGGCACAAGAGTTGCACAGCTGATATCAAGGAATGATTGCATATTCCAATAAAAATAGTGAACATATGCCAATGGAGCCACTTTCAAAAACTGGATATATATATATATATATATATATAAACTTTCTATTTGTTGGGTCAGCTGGTGAAGTTCAAGTTCATAGCAGGTTCATTGAAGAACACAAGAATCACCACGAAAAGGGTTGATATGTTTCTATTCATGGCTGGTAATGTTTGGGGAATTAATGGTTCTAAAAGTAGTTTAGTGTGGTGTTAATGTATTATTACCTCACATTCTTGTTTGATTAAAAAGCAAGGAAGGATGGGGGGTGTCATTGTATTACAGTAATGGGGAATTGGGGATTGCCAATTTTCATTCTTCATTTATTTATGAGCATTATTTGTTAATCATACTTCAAAATTTTGTTGGGTATGATTTTATTTATTTATTTATTTATTGCTGGATATGATTTCCTGTCAGAAAATAATTTTTGGCGTGCCCTTGACATGTTTTTTTTTTTTTTTTCAAAATAAATAAAGTAGAATTTCAAAACTTTTGTTGTTGATTTTGAGTTTATTACTGGTTGTTCGATATTACTTCTAATTTGAACGTTTATAACATAAAAGTATTTGGCCAATAAAAAGTTTAGAATACTAATTACTCATTCACATAAACTTTTCATGAAAAATTACACTTTTACATTTAAAAAGGGTTCAACTAATAATTCACGTTGGTTAAACTTTACTATAGTGTGACATAAAACTATTTCATAAATTCTTAGAAAAGCATTATGCCAATTGAAAATTAGAAATATGGAAGATGGGACGGAAAAAAAATGAATGATAAGAAAAATGAACTTAGGAAAAAAGTTTAAATCTAATTCCAAAAAAAAAAAAAAAAACCATAGCCTTTTTTAGAAAAAAAAAAAAACACATAGTCTTTTTTAGAAATTTCAGGAAAGGAATGGAAATGAAAGGAAAGGAAGATTTGAAAGATGAGGGAAGAAGGTTTGAGTTGTTTGGTTTGGTAGTTGGTAAGGAATTGCTCAAAAACACTTAAGAAAAATATTTTCATTGTAAAATATATTTAAAAAATGGACTGTTTTAAGTTTGAAGTGAAAAACAAAATTCGCCAAATTCAAACTTTCTGCCAATATTTGAACTTTCATGCCAAAACTTCCGCCAAATTTGAATTTGAGGGTAAATCATCCAAAAAAGACACTTTCACAGGAAGATTATAGGGCTTTCCTCCACTTTCGGATGGAAAGCATCTTCCCTCAAATAAGGAAGATCTTGTGATGACTCAACTTTCTCTAGCACCAAACACCCCAAATCCATGGGAAGATTGGGATCTTTTTTTTCCCATACTTTCTTTATAACAAACGGGTCCTTAAGGGTCTTTCATTGTCATGAATGTTAATGGACTATTTTATGAAGTCAATGAAAAAACATTTATAAAAAAAAAAAAAAAAAAAAAAAAAAAAAAAAAAAAAAAAAAGTTAATGAAAAGGCTAAAGTATACTTTTAATCTTTAAGTTTACATGAGATATACTTTTGGTCCTTAACTTTATAAAGTATACTTTTAGTCCTATAATTTAACATCGATTAATTTTGCTAACGGAAAATGTAAACTCAAGTGATAACGATGTAAATTTAAGTGATGATTATGTAATTAAATGCTATTAGGCTTAAATTTAAAATATTGGTAAATCGAAAAATATATAAAATTTATGTAATTAAATGCTTTTTAGTAAATCATTTGAATTCGTTGCGTCATTTTTAGTTAGTAATATTAACGGTGTTAAATTTCAAAAGACCAAAAGATATCTTTTTATGAAGTTAATAGATATGATATTTAAATTAATAAAAAGTTGAAATTACACTACCAGGATAGGATTTTCACTACTCACTACCAATTTTAGTCACTATTAATATCACTATCATTTTTTCATCTTTGAATCAGATTCTCATCTATTTTTATCATTTTTTACCCCTATTAACATTCTAATCTTCCGGTAAACTGGAAATAAGTGTCATTTTCCCTGATACGTCTCCGCTCGAGGGTTTTTCTTGTTCAATTTTTTGAATCCATGTTTTGCTTTCTCAGAAGAATCGTCGCTTCTCGGAGGCAGATCTCTCCTTCAACATTTCGACAATTACTTTGCTTTCAAAACCAGTGGCTACCTTCCACCGCCAGGTACTGTAATTCAATTTCATCCAATGGCCATTCTTTCACAGTCTCGTACCTCATTGACACTTGTGGCCTCTCACCCGAAGAAGCTGCTTCAGCTTCCAGGTATGTCCGCTTCGAATCGCGAGAAAAATCCGATTTGGTTATCAATTTATTGAAGAATCTGGGGTTCTCAAAATCCCAGATTATTCGTTTCACACGAGAAGCCCCGCAGTGTCTTCGATATGACCCTGAGAAAACCCTACTCCCCAAGATCGAGTTTTTCATATCCAGAGGCGTTTCGAGCTCAGAAATCCCCAAGCTCTTATGTAGTTGTCCTAACATTATGAGAAGCAGCTTGGATAAGCAGCTCATTCCTTCGTTTGATTTCTTTCGGGATTTGTTTCAATCAGATGACCAATTCATTAAATCTCTTACATATTTTCCGCGCATTATTCTTAATACTAGCACCCTTGTCGTGCCTAATATGAAGCTATTAAAAGAAGTCGGAGTTCCTGAATCAAACATAATCAAATTTTTGCAATTGTATCCTAGGACATTCACTGAAAGTCCTCGCAAATTCAATGCGATACTTGAGCAAGTTCAGGAAATGGGGGTTGATCCTTCAAAGTATCAATTTATTATGGCCGTTTATGCATTGTCGTCACTAAGCAAAGCTACATGGTCAAAAAAGGCTAATGTTTACAAGAAGTGGGGCTTGTCAGACGATGACATTGTTGCTGCCTTTAGAAGGTCTCCATTTTGTATGAAGAAATCTGAGGAGAAAATTGATGCAACAATGGAGCTTCTTGTTGACAAATTGGGTTGTCCGCCTTCCACTATTCCCAATTATGCAGTAGTTCTGTCACTTAGTTTGAATAAGCGCATTGTTCCACGGGCTTCTGTCTTTCAAGTTTTGTTGTCAAAGGGTCTGGTGAAAAAGAAGAGCTTGCTTTCAATATTTGTCCGCACTGAAAGGGACTTTTTGAATAGATTTATCCTGAGTCATGGGAAAGAAGGTAATGAACTCCTGAAACTGTATCAGGCTAAACTAGATGTTGCAGGGTAAATGAAGAATGAAGGCTTAGGTTCTGGGTATGGACTGAGAAGGAGCAAGTCCATTGTCACTAAATTTCTGTCTTCCGCTGCATGACCTTTGTTAATTCCTCTCTCGTTGTTTTTGTTTACTTTAGCACGAAAATGAGGAATCAAATCTCTCAAGGGTTGTCCATAAACTGAAATTTCTCCCCAATTTGAATTTGATCCTAAGTCCTGGGTCTAACAAGTTCATCTATGATGAAATGTAATATTCCTTTCATTTTGCAGTGGCAGATATTTTGCGGTAGAAGGGAAAGTCTTGGATTTTTCTTCCCATTATGTTTTTCATATGTTATTGAGATGGACCTTTTGGTTGATTATCTATCTAAAGATTTGGTTTTCGATAAAGCACAATGACGTCGTGCGATCCATGTAGCCGACTCTAGTAGACAAGGCTTTGTTGTTGTTGTTGTTGTTGTATGTTTTTCTTATTTTGTGCTCTTTGGAAGGGCCTATTTGGTTTGAGGGAAGGGAGTGGAAAGGAGGATATTAACCAAATTGTCATTAATGAGAAGAATATTTCTTTTTGTTAAGAATATATTTTTGGAATATTGAAAAGTTTCCATGGGCTATTTAGTAAAGAGGAGAGAAAAAATTTCTCCATCCCCCTCCCTCAAACCAAACAAGCCCTAAAGTATATGCAAGGATTTGGGTTAGGCTCTTTGAAAAACGATTGATCTTTCACTTACCTACAATTTTTTCCTTCCTCTTTTATTTCTATCAATTTTAGTCTTCCCCCATGGCAGAATTTATTGTCATTGATGTACCGCGATATGGAAATTCAAGCAATAGTTACGATGCCTGCTCCACACTTATGAGTCTTCTTGTTCCAGGTACTGTGCAAAACAAGGGTTAAGTGAGATAATCTCCATCCATTGGTGAGTTCCTTGTTCCTCTTTTGTGGTGCTGATTTTCTTTACCCTTTTTCTTTTTAGTGCATTACCTTATCAACTTCTATCTCATTTTTTTGCCTTAATTTATCTTGGATATGAACAATCAAAATCAGCGTTGTTCTCTACACACTGAAATTTCTTCATCAACTTAATCCTCAAGCTTCACCAGGTTGACTGATACAGATAGAAATTCTATCTTGTTTCCTTTCATTTACCTTGGACGTGAGTAATCCAAATTAATATGTTAGTTTCTTCCAACATTTGGTTGTTGATGAAGCACAATAACGCTATCTAACGAGGTAATGTTGCTTCTTGTTGTTGTTGTTGATTTATCCCATGGTATTTTTGTACACTGATACGTTGTTCCATCAAGTTCAATATATTTACCTATTAAGATGATGTTAAATATTCCATGCCGACTAGAATAATGCAAAAACTGCTTTGCATCTTGTCATTGCTATATCATTTCCACCTTTTCAAGTTTCCTAAATACATGTGCACGGTATTTCAGGATTATCAGTCTATGTTTTCATTCTTAGAACTCTCACCCAAATACAGGTGTAACAAGTCTACTTTTTTTTTTTTTTTTTTGCTCAAAAGTAACAAGTCTACTAGAAGCTTGATGATTTTACAAACGCACATTCATACTTCAATAATGCACCTTATAAACTTAGATGCTGAAGGAATGATATGCTAAGAGAAATATTTCATATTGCATCTTAAGTATAGTGAAGATGTAATTTTGTCTTGGAAATTTGGGTATTCAGAAGTTTGTTTGATCAATTTTCATACCATAAGTGTTAAAAGTGGAACAAATTTCAGATAATTAAAAAACTAATATTGATTATTGACATTTTTATTGGGAAAGGAGTGTCTCCACTAAACCCTCTCCCTACTTTCTCTCCACTTAATTTCTCACTATTAGATTGGTTTTTAATGGTTGAAATTTTAAACTATATTAAAAATATTATTTTAATATTAAATATTAAATGATAATATTATTTTTACATAATAAATCTCAATCATTAAAACACAATCTGATTGTAGATAAATTAAGTTGGGAGAGAAGTTAATAGAGACACTCTTTTCCCATTTTTAATAGCCAAGGATGACAGATATCCAGCTACATATGAACTTTCAGGACATAATTGAAATTTAACCCCTTTTTTAAAAAAGAAAGTCTAAAAAGCCTTAAGAAGTTGTTAAAACCCATAAATGGAGTTGTCTTATTGAAAGAATTTGTAAATGGGACCTTAAAAGGGATTTTCCCAAAAGATTTTGCATTTGTTGATTTTTTTTATCTTTGAAAGCATTGGACCCTAGGCTTTGGTCTGGGGGGAAAAGTAAAGTAACCAAGCATGTACTTCAACAGTTTTGATGCATTCTCAGTTCTATTTCCAATTTGTTGGAGCAGTTTACTGTTCACTGATTGTGCCAATGTTCCTATTGGATTTCTTGCTATTATTCTTGCTCCCAATTGTCCTGAAATAAAGTGAATGTTCAGCCCTCAGCATCATGACACATGCACAAACAACCAAACAAAAATGCAAGAAATATGCAATGTTGACTTGCTTCTATATCATTCAATTTCCGAGAGAGAAATTCAGACAAAGCTATAAAATTTGCCAACTTATCCTCTTGGTGTTTTGCAAGTACAAAAGAATAGAACCAAGAATACTATAGTTAAATTAAATCAAATTATCAATCCCCAGTTTTCAACAGCAATTAAAAATTTCTACTTGAATAAATAAAAAGAATATTTTGATAAATGAAAAAGGAAAAATATATTAATTGTGCAGCATATATTATAAAATTCTTAGACTAAAACTAAATAGCAAGGTGTCCCATTATGCAAATGATGATTTTACTTATATAGGTAATAGTTCTATTTTTTTCTAGTTTTATTTTATTTTAATAGACATTAAAAACATCACAACAATATAAGTAAATGACGATCAAGTATGATGATTAATCCTTATGGATAATATGTTTATTGTGGGATGTTTATTAGCTCCATTAATTATATTTCTTCAAATGATTTAGCATTATCATATGGAAGCATGAGGCACATGGTCATCAATCAAATAGCTTAAATTAATTGTGTGTGTTTGGTATAGCGGTGGAAAAGTGGCTTATTTGCCATCTGACTTATACAAACTTAAGATTGGGTAAAAGTCGGCTTTTGTATAATGTGATTTATTTTTGAATTTACGGTAGCATAAGTGGTTTTTCTGAAATTGAAACTTGTTTAGATGATTATTTTGAAAAGTAAGTTGAGATGAAAAATAACTGAAAAAACATGAATCTTATTAAATAATGAATATATATTATGTATGTGTGTGTATTCTGAAAAATACAGAAAATTGTTTGGATGATTAATGTTAAAGCAAGTTTAAAGGTAAAAGACTATAAAAGACATAAATTTAATAAAAATAACAATAGGTAATGTATTATTTGGAAAAATTTTACAATACTAAACCCTTAAATTTTTTAGGAAAATTAGAGAAAAGCCTACTGAAAATTTAATTGTAAGAATGATCTAAATTAGTGTATTGTTATGATTTTTATATTAAAAAAAATTTATCAAATAGTTCTCACCAATTAAATTTTCATGGACCTAAATCAGAGTACTATCATTAACTTTTAAGTGAATTTATATTTAGGACAAAGAATTTCATCTACAAGGATTTATAATAAGGACTCTAATAGTATTTCAATTCAAAAAAATGAAACCCAACATTTTTCTTTTATAAACTAATTTTCTCTCCCCATGGAGGCAAAAACCAAAAACAAGAAATTTTGACTAATGACTTAAGCTATCCCCCCCCCCCCAAAAAAAGAAAAAGAAAAGCCCAATTGAAAAAGTCAATATAAATATCTTCAAAAAGCCAAAATCAATTCGAGCCTGGTAAATGCGAGAAAAACTCCATTGGAAGATTCTCTCACCATAAAGGTGCACGATTGAGTGGGAAGATTAGTCAATACAAACATGAATCGGATGAGTAACCAAAAAAAAAAAAAAAAAAGCCAAAATCAACCATAAGCACGCTTGAACATCCAAAAGTAGCTTTTGGGATGGTTGTATGTTTGGAATAACGATGACAAAAGTGGTTTTTTTTTTTTTTTTAAAAAAAAAAAAATTTGGCTTTTGCAAACTTAATATTAGGTAAAAGTTAGATTGTGTAATGTGATTTATGTTTAGATTAGTGATAGCATAAGTGACTTTTTTGAAATTAAAACTTGTTTAGAAAATTATTTGAAAAAGCAAGTTTAGATGGAAAATGACATGAATTTTATTAAATAATGAATATATATTATGTGTGTGTGTGTATTGTGAAAAATACATAAACTTGTTTGGTTGATTAATGGAAAAGCAAGTTTAAAGGTAAAAGATTGAAAAAGAAATAAATTTAATAAAAATTAAAAATAGGTAATGTATTATTTGGAAAATTTTACAATACTAAACTACTAAATTTTTTTAGAAAAATTAGGGAAAAGTCTACTGAAAATTTAATTGTTGAGAATGACCTAGATCAGAATATTGCCATGATTTTTATATAAAAAATTATCAAGTAATTCTCCCCAATAAAATTTTTCATAGACTTAAATTAGAGTATTGTCATAATTATTAACTTTTAAGTGAATTTAATTTAGGACAAAAAATTTCATTTATAAGGATTTATAATAAGGACCATAACAATATTTTAATTAAAAAAAGTGGGACCTAACATTTTTCTTTCATAAGCTATTTTTTCCCCTCCATGACGGAAAAGCTAAAAATAAGAAATTTTGACTTATGATTTAAGCTGTTTTTTTCCCCAAACCAAAAACTGAATTATAAAAAGAAACATCACAAACATCTTCAAAAAGTCAAAATCAAGCATGTTTGGGTAACAAAGAGCTACTTTTGGGATAGCTAAATGTCATTCCAAACACACCTTTTTCAACATTTTTTGAAAACATGGATTTTTTTTTTTTTTTTGGGTAAAATGAAAACATGGAATTGATTACCAGACTAATGACCTTATTCCATATAATGAGTTTAGTCCTCTGTCCATGGAAATTCTCAGTGTTGCAAGGCCTGTTATGCTCCTTAGATGTCTTTAGGTTTTCACAATTTTGAATTTACATTTAAAAGCTTTCAACTAATAATTCACGTTAGTCAAACTTCACTATAGTGTGACATAAAACTATTTTAGAAATTTTTTAGAAAATAATTATGCCAATTGAAAATTAAAATTATAAAAGATGAGCACTGAAAATATATATATATATATATATATATATATAGAGGTTATACTTTTGTCCTTTAAGTTGACATAGTTATGTCTTTTAGTCCCTAAAACTTATAAAATCGTTTTAGGGTTAGAAAATTAAATAATGAAAACGGAAAATACAAACTCAAACGATGTAGTTTTGGGGTTATTTTGTAATTAAATGAATGATCTTTTAAATTTAAAAATGGGTAAATTGAAAATAATAAATGTAAAAACAAAATCATACATAAACACTCTTTATTAATTCCCTTAACTCCTAGGAAAAAGTATACTTTATAAATTAAGGGACCAAAAGTATACTTAATGTAAAATTTAAAGGACAAAAAGTATAAACCTATATATATATATAAAAAGAAATGATGAAAAAAATGAACTTGGGAAAAATAAGTGTCATTTTCCCTAATACGTCTCCGTGCGAGGGTTTTTCTTGTTCAAGTTTTTTGTATCCATGTTTTGCTTTCTCAGAAGAATCGTCTCTTCTCGGAGGCACATCTCTCCTTCAACATTTCCACAATTACTTTGCGTTCAAAACCAATGGCTACCTTCCACCGCAAGGTACTGTAATTCAATTCCATCCAATGGCCATTCTTTCACAATGTCATATCTCATTGAGACTTGTGGCCTCTCACCCGAAGAAGCTGCTTCAGCTTCCAAGTATGTCCGCTTCGAATCGCGAGAAAAATCCGATTTGGTCATCAATTTCTTGAAGAATCTTGGATTCTCACAATCTCAGATTCTTCGTTTCGCAAAAGAAGCCCCTCAATTACTTCGATTTGACCCTGAGAAAACCCTACTCCCCAAGATCGAGTTTTTCATATCCAGAGGCGTTTCGAGCTCAGACATCCCTAGGCTCTTATGTAGTTGTCCTTCCATAATGAAAAGAAGCTTAAATAAGCAGCTCATTCCTTCTTTTGATTTCTTTCGGGATTTGTTTCAATCTAATGACAAGCTCATTCAAGCTCTTAAATATTGCTCTGGAATTCTTCTTGATATCAACACCCATGCCGTGCCTAATATGAAGCTATTAAAAGAAGTTGGAGTTCCTGAATCAAACATAATCAAATTGTTGCAATTGTATCCCAGGACATTCACTGAAAGTCCTAGCCAATTCAATGCGATAGTTGAGCAAGTTCAGGAAATGGGGGTTGATCCTTCAAAGTCTCAATTTATTATGGCCGTTAATGCATTGTCGTCACTAAGCAAAGCTACATGGTCAAAAAAGGCTAATGTTTACAAGAAGTGGGGCTGGTCAGACGATGACATTGTTGCTGCTTTTAGAAGGTATCCGTTTTGTATGAAGAAATCTGTGGATAAAATTGATGCAACAATGGAGCTTCTTGTTGACAAATTGGGTTGTCCGCCTTCCACTATTCCCAATTATGCAGTAGTTCTGTCACTTAGTTTGAATAAGCGCATTGTTCCACGGGCTTCTGTCTTTCAAGTTTTGTTGTCAAAGGGTCTGGTGAAAAAGAAGAGCTTGCTTTCAATATTTGTCTGCACTGAAAGGGACTTTTTGAATAGATTTATCCTGAGTCATGGGGAAGAAGGTAGCGAACTCCTGAAACTGTATCAGGCTAAACTAGATGTTGCAGGGTAAATGAAGAATGAAGGCTTAGGTTATGGGTATGGACTGAGATGGAGCAAGTCCATTGTCACTAAATTTCTGTCTTCTGCTGCATGACCTTTGTTAATTCCTCTCTGTTATTGTTTTTGTTTACTTTAATTTAGCTTGAAAATGAGGAATCAAATCTCTCAAGGGTTGTCCATAAACTGAAATTTCTCCCTAATTTGAATTTGATCCTAAGTCCTGGGTCTAACAAGTTCATCTATGATGAAATGTAATATTCCTTTCATTTTGTAGTGGCAGATATTTTGCGGTAGAAGGGAAAGTCTTGGATTTTTCTTCCCATTATGTTTTTCTTATGTTATTGAGCTGGACCTTTTGGTTGATTATCTATCTAAAGATTTGGTTTTCGATAGAGCATAATGGTGTTGTGCGATCCATGTAGCCGACTCTAGTGGATAAGATTTTGTTATTGTTGTATGTTTTTCTTATGTTGTGCTCTTTGGAACATTCCCTAAGTATATGCAAGGATTTGGGTTAGGTTCTTTGGAAAACGATTGATCTTTCACTTACCTACAATTTTTCCTTCCTCTTTTATTTCTATCAATTTTAGTCTCCCCCCATGGCAGAATTTATTGTCATTGATGTACGGCAATATGAAAATTCAAGCAATATTTAGGATGCCTGCTCCACATTTTGAGTCTTCTTGTTCCAGGTACTGTGCAAAACAAGAGTTGAGTGAGATAATCTCCATCAATTGGTGAGTTCCTTCTTCCTCTTTTGCATTGCTGATTTTCTTTACCCTTTTTCTTTTTAGTGCATTACCTTATCAACTTCTATCTCGTTTTTTTGCCTTAATTTATCTTGGATATGAACAATCAAAATCAGCGTTGTTCTCTACACACTGAAATTTCTTCATCAACTTAATCCTCAAGCTTCACTGGGTTGTTTGATACAGATACAAATTCTATCTTGTTTCCTTTCATTTACCTTGGACGTGAGCAATCCAATTTTAATGAAGCTTTTTCTAGGCACTCACATTTTTCCTTGAATTTGAACTGGATCCTAAGTTGAACAGGGTCACGTGTTGTATACAAATGGCCGTGTTTAAATTTTTCCTTCCCTTTAATTTTTTTCTTAAAGGAAGACATTTTGGAGGTGGAAACTTGTCTAGAAATGCATTAAATTGAAACATAAAAGCTGAGTCTATTTAAGTGTCTCAGAATCCCTTCCAAGTTTTAATAAACTAGTTATGCAGCTGCAGGGAGGCATCATTAGGATGGGAAAATGTCATTTGATTGATCCAGATCCAAATCCAAATGAGAGTGGGTTAGGGCACATAATTAATAAAACAGCTTATCAATTAATTTTCCATTGATTTGATTTTTTAGCCTCCTTGACAACTGATTCATTATACATGCTTATTAACTATCTTCCTTTCAAAGGGAACCCAAGATGATTCTGTTGAAAGTGAAGAAATCAGTTCTGACTTATGGGAAGGCATTTCATAATGTTAATGAGAGAGAGAGAGAGAGTGGAGACTGAGGATTAAGAGATTTTCCCTGGAACATGGGTTAGAATAAGGTCAAGACCAATTATAATAGGTAAATATTCTACACTAATCTTCTGATTCATCCAGCACAAATTGATATGTTAGTTGCTTCTAACATTTTGGTTGTTGATGAAGCACAATGACACCATGTAATTCATGTAGCTGACACTATCTAATGAGATAATGCTGCTTCTTCCTTGTTGTGGTTGGTTTATCCCATGGCATTTTTGTACACCGATACGTTGTTCCATCAAGTTCAATATATTTAGCTATTAAGATGATGTTAAATATTCCATGCTGACCAGAATAATGCAAAAACTGCTTTGCATCTTGTCATTGCTATATCATTTCCACCTTTTCAAGTTTCCTAAATACATTTGCACGGTATTTCAAGATTATCAGTCTATATTTTCATTCTTAGAACTCACCCAAATACAGGTGTAACAAGTCTACTAGAAGCCTGATGATTTTACAAGCGCACATTCATACTTCAATAATGCACCTTATAAACTTAGATGCCGAAGGAATGATATGCTAAGAGAAATATTCCATATTCCATCTTAAGTATGGTAAAGATGTAATTTTGTCTTGGAAGTTTGGGTATTTAGAAGTTTGTTTGATCAATTGTCATACCATAAGTGTTAAAAATGGAACAAATTTGAACTTATCCTTAAAAAGCTCATCGTTTAAAAACTAATATTGATTGTTGACATTTTTAATGGGAAAGGTGTCTCCACTCTCCAATAAATACTTTCTCTTCACTATCAGATTGGTTTTTAATGGTTGAGATTTTATTCTAGATTAAAAATATTATTTTAATATTAAATATTAAATGATAATATTATTTTTACATAATAAATCTTACCCATTAAAATTCAATCCGATTATGGATAAATTAAATGGAGAAAGAAGTAAGGGGAGACACTCTTTTTCCATTTTTAATATTCACTTACATGAGAACTTCCAAGACATAATTGAAATTTAATTAAAAAAGAAAGTCTAAAAATATCAACCTTATTCAAGCAAGGTTCTAGTCATATATAGTATGCATACAAAAAAATTTAAAATATATTTTCTTCATAAAATAGTTTGATGCTTTTCAATATGTATCTCAAAACAGGACCTTATAATTCACATTATTCCTCATATTTCATATAAGAATATTTCAAATTATAAGTTGTATTAAAGAACTCATCACTCTTTTGAAATGTTTGGTAATTGATGATCAGAAATTTACAGGTGTAATACTGTAATGAATGGAGTTGGCAGTCTAGGATCATAAATATCGGGGTTAAAGACAATTTTGCTTTATAAGTTTTCATCAAGGATCAGAAGTTTTTTAGAGGGAATTTTGACTTGAAAGTGTAAAAAATGGAGCAATTTTGCCTTGATCACTATTCCGGTTAATTTTGAACGTCAATTGATCAAATATGTTAAGCTCACACTACACATGTCATCTACATGTAGATTGTGATTTTAACATATTTAGTCAACCAACGATCGAAATTAACTGGGATAACACCCAGGGTAAAATTACTTCATTCTTTACACTTACAGTATAAAATTGCCCTCTAAAAAACTTAGAGGGCAAAAATTCCCCTTAGCCCTAAATAATAATTAAACAATTTACAATTGATAAGTCATTGTAAGCTAAACATGAGGGCTGGAATTAATATATGAGCCTATCATTTATAATTATAATTATAAAAATTAAATTCTAAATCTTACTAAAAATTGGTTGTAAATATTTATTTAAACTGTTGTGCATGTAAGAGCATTTGTTTCAAATAACTAAGAGTGATTTATGACAATTAAAAGCATGATTTACAGGGTTTTTTAAGCTTCAAAGCTTGATTTACAGCTAATATTTTCATATTTTGCTACAATCCTTTTCCTTTTGAATTTTTGTTTGCTGGCCCCTTTTGATTATTTCCAAAGCCGGGAAGCTATGTTCTCGTTTCATACATCTCCGAGCGAGGCGAGGGCTTTTCTTGCTCTGTTTGTTCAAGTGTTTTGAATCCATGTTTTGCTTTCTCATAAGAAGCGTCGCTTCTCGGAGGCAGATCTCTCCTTCAACATTTCGACAATTACTTTGCGTGCAAAACCAATGGCTACCTTCCACCGCCAGGTACTGTAATTCAATTTCATCCAATGGCCATTCTTTCACAGTCTCATATCTCATTGACACTTGTGGCCTCTCATCCGAAGAAGCTGCTTCAGCTTCCAAGTATGTCCGCTTCGAATCTCGAGAAAAATCCGATTTGGTCATCAATTTCTTGAAGAATCTGGGGTTCTCAAAATCCCATATTCTTCGTTTCACACGAGAAGTCCCTCAATTACTCCGATATGACCCTGAGAAAACCCTACTCCCCAAGATCGAGTTTTTCATATCCAGAGGCGTTTCTAGCTCAGACATCCCTAAGCTCTTATGTAGTTGTCCTAACATTATGAGAAGAAGCTTGGATAAGCAGCTCATTCCTTCGTTTGATTTCTTTCGGGATTTGTTTCAATCTGATGACAAGTTCCTTAAATCTCTTGCATGTTGTCCGGGCATTATTCTTCATACTAGCACACGTGTCGTGCCTAATATTGTTCTATTAAGAGAAGCCGGAGTTCCTGAATCAAATGTCATTAGATTGTTGCTAGTGTATCCCAGGACATTGACTATAAATACTAGTCGTTTCAAGATGATTGTGAAGGAGCTTCAGGAAATGGATTTCGATCCTTTAAGGTCTCTATTTGTTATGGCCGTTTATGCATTGTCATCACTCAGCAAATCTACATGGTCAAAAAAGGCTAATGTGTATAAGAAGTGGGGCTGGTCAGACGAGGATATTATTTCTGCTTTTAGAGCGTCTCCATTTTGTATGAAGGTATCTGAGGATAAAATTGAAGCAATAATGGAGATTCTCGTTGACCAATTGGGCTGTCCACCTTCCACTATTCCCAAATATGCAGTAGTTCTGACATTGAGTATAAATAAGCGAATTATTCCGCGGGCATCTGTCTTTCAAGTTCAGTTGTCAAAGGGTCTGGTGAAAAAGGAAAGCTTGCTCTCAATATTTGTCTGCACTGAAAGGGACTTTTTGAAAAGATATATCCGTTCTGATGATGAAGAAGGTTGTAAACTCCTGAAGTATTATCAGGCTAAACTATCTTGCAAGTGAAATGAAGAGAGAAAGGTTAAGGGTATGCACTGAGATGGAGCAAGTCCCCTTTCACTAAATTTGTGTTTTCTGCTGCATGACCTTTGTTAGTTTCTCTCTCTTGTTTTTTTTGTTTACTTTAATTTAGCTTGAAAATGAGGAATCAAATCTCTCAAGGGTTGTCCATAAACTGAAATTTCTCCCCCATGTGAATTTGATCCTCAGTCCTGGGTTTAACAAGTTCATCTATGATGCTATGTAATATTCCTTTAATTTGTGTTTCCTAGCGGAAGATATTTTGTGGTAGAAGGGAAAGTCTTGGATTTTTCTTTCCATTATTTTTTTTATACTGTGGTCTTTGGAACATTTCCTAGTTACATGCAAGGATTTGGGTTGGGCTCTTTGGAAAACAAGTGATCTTTCAATCACCTACAACAATTTTTTTCTTCCTCTTTTTTTACTATCAATTTTAGTCTTCCCCCCCATGGCAGAATTTCTTGTTATTGATATACGGTGATAGGGAATTCAAACAATAGTTACAATTGCAGCTCCGCACTTTCTTGTTCCAGGTACCGTGCAAAAAGGTTTAAGTAAGGTTATCTTCATCAATTGGTGAGTTCCTTCTTCCTCTTTTTCGGTGCTGAGTTTCTTTCCCCGTTTTCTTGTTAGTGCGTTACCTTTTCAATTTCTATATTGCCTTTTGCCTTCATTTTTCTTGGTTATGAACAATCAAAATCAGTAGAGTTCTCTAGACACTGAAATGTCTTCATCATTTAAATTTAATCCTCATGTTTTCTCCAGGTTTGTTATAGTGGCATTGTTTATATAGAGATGTTTCTTAAAGGAAGACATTTTGGAATAAGGATCATGAATAAAAATATATTGAAATGATCAGAGCTAAGTAAATAGTGTCTCTGAATTCCTCAAAGGAGCAAGAGAACAAAAATGAAGATGGGTGTCAGAATAAAATTGATGCAGTGATGCGCAGTTTCTTGTCAACAAGTTGGTCTGTAAATTTTCCACTATCACTAAATATCCATGACTTTTGCTACTGAGCTTGAATACGCAAATTGAAGCTTTCTTGCAAGCTCAATGAAGATTGAAAATGTTATGTATGATGAATAACTTTGGGAGAGTTATCCCCAATTGGACCCAGTAATGTTTGAATTTAACCCAATAATATCATATATTAGATAGTTACATCAAAAGTTTACGTATGGATATGAATTGAGATGAAGCAATTGTTCAAGCCCCTTGCTGCTTGGTTGAAACTCCCAAACCATGGTTTCAGAAACATTTTTTTCCACAAGCCGAGACAAAACCCATCTCACATATTTACCTTATAGATTGTAAAAGTCTAATTCAAACCTACACTTAGTACATTATATCTGTGAAGAGCACTTTATACCCTAAAATTTATCCATAATTTGAATTTGGCCCCAAGTGCGATCAAGGTCATCTGTGAAACTGCATTCTATATATTATTATTGTCTCTTAAATAAGAAACATGCATGAACTACAGTGTGGAATATTAAAGCTAAGCCTATTTAAGCATCTCTAATCCCTTGCAAGAAGAAGTATGAAACCAATGAAGTCCAAATATATCAAACTAAGGATCCTACTCTGTCCATTGTGTTTGTTCAGTCCTATGTACTTAGATTATTATTATTTTTTGGTTGGAAGGCCTTTATTTTTCTGTGTCATTTTGTTCACATAATTTTGAATATTATGAGTTGTGACACAAGTTCTGCATCAATGTTTTATTCTGGGAATGAGGAATTGCAATTATTACCTTATAATATTCCTGATTCATCTACTTTTTATCTGGTTGTTCTGCAATGTATGCAAGTAAAATAAATAATGATTACAATATTGGAGCATGTAGCCTTCTAAAACCTTTTCCCAGCTTCCTATAAATTAGCTAAACTCATAGGAACAATTTCACAGGGCATCAAATACAAAATCTGATTGAAGGAATTAGACATCTCTTAATCAAGAATTGGAGGCGAGCTGTCCCAATTGGATAGTCATTTTAGCTCATGACTTTCAGGAGCTTTTATGACCCTGCTCTTACAATGTAGGAGATGGAATAGAGATAATGAGTACTAAGTGTGCCATGTTTTGTTCTTTTGTTCTTTTTTTTCATTAAGAGTGGTAGGCACTAATGGCATGATATTATAAGCGAGATCGAATCTGTGAAACCTCCCAATTATATGGAATATGAGTATAATAGGTGAAATTCTGGCAAAAAAGTTTTGTTCTCTATGTCTTTGTTTTCCAAAATAAGTTATAATTAGATGAAATATATGAATAGTATCGGTGAAATTCTTGGGAAAAAACAAAGTATAGGTGAAATTTATGGTGTACTTCGGATGGGCTTCTTCGCTAAAAGTATTAATTTATTAAGAAACTTTGTTGAAAAAGCTAATTTTGTAGCCGTTAATTGTAAAATGGGTGTTTGGATTCAATAAGGTAAAAAAGCTGCCATTTATTTTATTTTTTTCAATCAACTTTTGTAAATGTAAAATAGGAAAAAATTGTATTGTGATTTATGTTTGTGTTGTCTTTAACAGAAATGGCTTTTCTATATTTTCACGGCGGGGAAAGCTGGTCTGACCCCGCGCCAAGGGTTTGCATTTGCCGTTTGCTTGCTCAGTCTTTTCGAACCCATGTTTTGCGCTCTCCGAAACATCGTCCCTGTTCGGAGGCATATCATCAACACAATCTCTCCTTCAACATCTCAACAATTGCTTTGCGCTCAAAGCCAATGGCTACCTTCCACTGTCAGGTACTGTAATTCAATTTCATCCAATGGGCTTTCTTTCACAGTCTCATATCTCATTGGCACCTGTGGCTTCTCACCCCAAGAAGCTGCTTCTGCTGCCAAGCATCTTACCTTGGAAACGCGAGAAAAACCTGATTTGGTTATCGATTTCTTGAAGAAACTTGGATTCTCAGAATCCCAGATTCTTCATTTCACTAGACAATTCCCGCGGTGTCTTTGATCTAACCCTGAGAAAACCTTTCTCCCCAAGATCGAGTTTTTCATATCCAGAGGCATTTCAAGCTCAGATATCCCTAGGCTCTTATGTAGTCATCCTACCATGATGGGAAGAAGCTTGGTTAGGCATCTTATTCCTTCGTTTGATTTCTTTCGGGATTTGTTTCAATCTGACGACAAATTCATTAAAGCTCTTAAATCTTGCTCTGGCATTCTTGTTGATAGTAACACCCGTGTCCTGCCTAATATGAAGCTATTAAGAGAAGCCGGTGTTCCTGAATCAAATGTCATTAAATTGTTGCAACTGTATCCCAGGGCATTTACAAATAGTACGGATCGATTCAAGATGGTTATGAAGGAGCTTCAGGAAATGGGGTTTGGCCCTTCAAAGTATCAATTTATTCTGGCTGTTTGTGCATTGTCATCAACAAGAAAATGTACATGGTTAAAAAAGACTAATGTATATAAGAAGTGGGGCTGGTCTGACAAGGACATTCTTGCTGCTTTTAGAAGGTCTCCGTATTGTATGAAGCTCTCTGAGGATAAAATTGATGCAATAATGGAGATTCTTGTTGACAAATTGGTCTGCCCGCCCTCCACTATTCCACAATATGCAGTAGTCTTGTCATTAAGTACAGATAAGCGAATCATTCCACTGTCTGCTGTCCTTCAAGTCCTGTTGTCAAAGGGTCTGGTGAGAAAGAAAAGCTTGCTCTCAATGTTTGTTTTCACTGAAAGGCAATTTTTGAAAAGGTGCATCTTTTTTTATGAGGAGGATGAAGGTTGGGAACTCCTGAAGTTGTATCAGGCTAAACTGGATCTTGCAAGATGAATGAGGAATGGAAAGGTTATGTTTTTGGATATGGACTGAGATGAAGCATGCCCTTGTCACTAAATTTCTCGTCTTTTGTTGGATTACCTTTTTAATTTCCCTCTCGTTTTTGTTTGCTTTAATTTAGCTTGAATATAAGGAATCAATCTGTCAAGTGCTGTATATAAATTGAGGGCCGGTTTGGTATACAAAATCCGTGGGAAAGGAAAGGAAAATTTAGAGTTCGCCGTTTGCAGACGCATTTTTGACCAATCTTCCGAAACCTATCTTCCCTGGCCCACCAATCTTTCTCATATGTGGGAAGATCAAATCCCTCCAAATTTGGAGGGATTTCACCTTTCCCACGTCACTTTTCACACTTTTTGACAAATTTACCCCTTAAATTCAAATATGCGACGACGTTGAACATTTTTGAACGTTCAACTTGGGAAATTTTTACGTAAGTTCAAACTTTGATATATATTTATTAAAAATATATTTTAGCAAAAAAAAATTATTTTTCTTTTTTATTTTGAATTAATATATTTATTAAAAATATATTTTAGAAAAAAAAATTATTTTTCTTTTTTATTTTGAATTAATTACTTTTGAGGGTAAAATAGACATTTCTTGATTCTTTACCAACTACCACCCTTTCATTTACTTCCTACCGCATAACTCATCTTCCTCAAACCATCTTCCCTCATTTTTCAAAATCTTCCCTTCCTTGCCTTTCCTTCCTTTAAATTCTTTTCCTCCTTAAATTTTCCTCAGACCAAATTACCGAAGGGTTAAGGACCATTTTTTTGCCCGGAAGTTTTTTTTGGGAAATATCATCCAAAGTGGTAAAAACGTAGCAATGTCAATCTGCCTTAATATATCCAAATGGCCATTGTTTGTTGACCTACTTTCGCATCCACCTAACTTCATTTTTTTTTCCAAGTCAGATTTATATAAGAAAAAATTAAAGTTGGTCATCCGTGATGCCATGCAATATTCCTGTCAATTTTGTTTCTTAGAGGAAGATATTTTGAAGTAGGAGGGGATGTCTGGAATTGTAACAAAATTTCATGGAAGACTTGTGCATTTTATTTGAAAATTAATTATTTATACCCTGTTGAAATAATGGCGAATAATACTTCAAGTTCAGAAATTTCATTATGGCAGTGTCATGATTTCTTCCTCCTTTATTAGTATCAAGTTATTACTATATTCCTCCATGGAAGAATTTCTAGTTATTGATGTATTGGGATATGGGAATTTAAACACCAGTTACAATGCAAGATCTGCACTTATGAGTCTTACACCAAAGACTTATAACTTCTAACATTATCCACATCAATTGTTCAGTTCCTCCTTCCTCTTTTGCAGTGCTGATTATCTATTCTCTTTTTTCCTTTTTCTGTGCACCATCTTATCAATTTCTATCTTGTTTGCCTTAACTTATCTTGGATATGATTATGAACAATCAAAATCAATAGAGTTCTCTACACTCTGAATTTTTCTTCACCATTTGAATCTAATCCTCAAGTTATACCAGGTTTTGTTATACAGTGGCAGTGTTCATGTAGAGATGTTTTTTTTAAGGAAAGTCATTTTGGAAGAAGAATCAGGGATAAAATGTATTGAAGTAATCAGAGTTAAGTATATGGTGTCTATGAATCCCTCAAAGGAGCAAGATAACAAAAAGAAGACATTGTCAAATAATAAAACTGATGCAGTGATGCAGTTTCTTGTCAACAAATTGATATGTAAAGTGTAAATCTTCCACTGTCACTAAAGATCCGTCACTTTTGCTACTAAGCCTGAATAAGCAAATTGAAGCTGTATCAAGCTAACCTGAATCTTGCAAGCTAAACTAAGAACATAATGAAGTTTTTTCTTGTCATAATTCAAACATCTCATTTATCTTTTATGGTGCATTTGAAATAACAATTTCACAATTAAGAGAGGCTAAAAAGACGTGCTTGATATTAGTTGCCCTATACCTTTTGGCATCCGGTTTTTCTCCTTTTCTTTTTCCATCCGCTCTTATCCATTACCCCCTTCCTAACCATTGAATCAAGATCGAATTGTCCACGTTTAATATTTTATAAAAATATAATTACAAATGAGAGAAGTATGAGAATGAAATGGAGAGAAGGATATGAAGGAATTTAATGCTTCACATTTAATATTTTATAAAAATATTATTACAATGACAAGAAGGATGTAAATGAAATGGAGAGAAGGATGCAAAAGAAATATTAAATGTGAACTATTCAATTTTGATCTGAAAGGGGTAAAGATGTAAGCCAAAGAGAGAATAAAATGAGAGAAGTCAGATCCTATGGATTTCACTAAATATTCATTTCATTTTCAAATCATTCACATATTTATATATTAAATAAAATATTCTCAAAATAACGATATCAAGATAGAAAAGCTTCATATGCAAATATTGATTGGCAATGACTGGCCAAGAAAATATTGATTGGTAATTCGGACTGGAGAATTTTATTTTATTTTATTTTTATTGAGGAAGAATCTTTTATTTTAAATTTATAGCTGAAAATTATTTTTTTTCTTCAATAATAAAGTAGTAATATTTTCAAAGGCGGGGAAGCAATCTCTCTCGGCTTCTCTTTAGCTTACTCAATCTTTTCGAATCTATGCTTTGCTCTTTCAGTAAGATCGTCCCTTTTCGGAGGCAAATCGTCTACACAATCTCTCCTTCAACATCTCAACAATTACTTTGCATTCAAAACCAACGGCTACCTTCTACTGCCAGGTACTGTAATTCAATTTCGTCCAATGGGCATTCTTTCACAGTCTCATATCTCCTTGACACTTGTGGTTTCTCACCCCAAGAAGCTGCTTCAGCTTCCAAGTATATCACCTTGGAAACGCGAGAAAAACCAGATCTGGTTATAAATTTCTTGAAGAATATGGGGTTCTCAAAATCCCAGATTATTCGTTTCACAAGAGAAATCCCACAGTTCCTTCGATCTGACCCTCAGAAAACCTTTCTGCCTAAGATCGAGTTTTTCATATCCAGAGGCGTTTTGATGTCAGACATCCCTAAGCTCTTGTGCAGTCATCCTAACATCATGAGAAGAAGCCTGGATAAGGTGCTCATTCCTTGGTTTGATTTATTTCGGGATTTGTTTCAATCTGACGACGAATTCATTAAAGTTCTTAATTCTTGCTCGGGCATTCTTATTGATAATAACATCCGTGTCCTGCCCAATATGAAGATATTAAGAGAAGCCGGAGTTCCTCAATCAAATGTCATTAAATTGTTGCAACTGTATCCCAGGACATTTATTATAAATACTGGTCGCTTCATGACGATTGTGAAGGATATTCAGGAAATCGGGTTTGATCCTTCAAAGTCTCAATTTGTTCTGGCCGTTTACGCGTTAGCATCACTAAGCAAATCGACATGGTCCAAAAAGGCTAATGTGTATAAGAAGTGGGGTTGGTCAGACAATGACATTGTTGCTGCTTTCAGAAGGTTCCCATTTTGTATGAAGGGATCTGAGGTTAAAATTGATACAATATTAGAGTATTTTATCCTTAAATTGGGATGTAATTCTTCTGATATTTGCTCATATCCTCATGTTATCGGATTTAGTCTGAAGAAACGAATTGTTCCAAGAGGTGCTGTCATTCAAGTTCTGTTGTCAAAGGGTCTGGTGATTAAGGGAAAATTGCTTGTAGCATTTACATTATCTGAAAAGGACTTTTTAAGGAGGTATGTCTTTTGTCATGAAACGGAAGCTAATGAATTATTTGAGTTGTATCAGTCTAAACTGGATCTTGCGAGGGATGTGGAGATTGGATAGGTTTTAAGGTATGAATATGGACTAAATATGTAGCACTTGTGGAACTGTCTTCTCACTGCATCTCTTTGATGCATTAGATTATTAACTTTCAATCATGTTGTTTGCTCTAATTTAGCTTGGAAAGGACCTTCCAATCAAAACTAATGTTATGTTGTGAGTGAAAGTTTTGCTGTCTAAATCGATCTTGATAGAGTTATATTGTTTATAAGATCAAACGTTGTGTGTGACTCAAAAAAAAAAATACAGGGGTTCATTATAGTGACGCGGTTCTCACGTTTTCCATTCTAGTGCAAAACACCAAATCCCAGTTTGGTTCATCGCTTACAAAAACCTCTACCCCCCAAACTACACCAACCTTATTTGTTTACGCACTCTTTAGTTTCTTTGGCTTCCTTCACCAGATCTTCTTCTTGTAAGAAGTACTGGTGCAAAATAAGTTATTCATAATTGCATGAATTGTTGACGCTGATTTCTAGCTACGGTACATTTCAAGATGACTGTGATGAAAGTGAAGGAACTTGGTTTGGTCCTTTGAATTTTGAATTTGTTCTGCCCTTACAATGTAGGAGATAGAGACGATTTGAGTGCCTAGTGTACTATGTTTCGTTATTTTGTTCTCTGGCTCTAAATTTTGTTCCCCCCCCCCCAAAAAAAAAAAAAAAAAAAAAAAAAAAATGCTTAGCTTGTATTGGATCGAAACATTCCTTGCAAGGATCACACTTTGGCCAAATAAGGTCACTGCCTGTGTCACTCAAGAGTACCATCAGTTTCAAAAGAAGGGCTAGTTCCTATGGAATAGGCCATGATGTAATCACCAAACTTAGGGATTGCTTCAGCTTCAGGTTCATCAGGAAAAAAAAAAAAAAAGATTTAACTCTGGGGAAGAACAGATCAACGAAGAGCTATTCAGTGATTTCTGATAGGGTGTTGTCGAGTTATCCTAGAATGGAGAATTTGGAGAGTCTTTGTATGATTTCAACAGTGTAACCCAGCTGGTTGGTTGCATCAGTAATGAGGGATATGATGACAAAAGTGTAAGTTATGATAAAGATTGTGGAAGAGACAAGATAGGATTCTGAAGATGATGATGCCATTTTGATTGTTTGCGTTGGGTGGAGAGATTAATGGGAGGAGGACAATCCATTTATATGTACTATCCTAGTTTTACTTACAAGGTAGAGAGAGAGAGAAGGTTTTTTTTTTTTGTCGTATTTATAAGTCATTTCATTAAATTTTTAAAGTATATTTTACTCTTCATTTATTATTATGTAGACTTTACTCTCATGGGATATTGTATATATTAAGTAGAAATAAAGTTGGAAAGTTGTCTAATGAATCATGTTTAAAGGTTCTTGTTTGCATATGAGCATCTATATTTTGCTTTTATAAGATTGAAGAGTGTAGATGAGCTTGAAATCCTTATTCATGGTGGTGTTTATTTGTCTTTTTCCCTTTTTTCAACATATTTTCTTCTTAAATTAATAACAAAAAAAAAAAAAAAAACCTAAAAAATTGGTTTGAATACAAGAAATCAAGGGTTGCCCCGTGACCAATTCCAGCTTCAATGAAATCAAGGACTTTAAAAGCAAAGTCAAAGATGGATTGGTAGGGAAAAAACCTCAGGATTCGTGCTCCGGAATTGGACACCTTCCCCCAACAGCCCAAAATTCCATATCATGATGGCGGAGACAAAAGAAGTTTGGGGCGGGGCAGTCTTCCCTTTTGGAAAGATAAGGCGCATCAGAAAGGAATCCGGATATCTTGAAATAGCCAGATTCACGAGCTGAGGACTAAGTTTTTGGGTTCGGGTTCCAAACCTTCCCGTTCATTGTTAGAATTTTGAGTTTTTATGGAACTTGGGGAACATAATAGGCAAATCTCTTCAAGTAGATTTAAATACTCTCGCCTATGAATTAGAAGGAAAGAGAAAAAACTGCTGGTGCTTACTTTGCTTCTATAGGTTCCAGATTCCATGTAAGTTACATCATTGTTGAGAGAAAAATTGTAGATAAAGGTGGGCATCATGCTACATGATTTGATTCTTTCTTTCTTTTTTAAATATGTCTATTCATTGTTCATCTGTGTTTGTGGTGTTGAATATTGTGCACATGAGGATGGTAATGTGGTTTAATGAAGCAGCACTCTGTTTTAGCAATGATTAAATTAGATTGTAGTGTTACTGTATGTAGGCCATATCAATCACTTGATCCTTGAACTCCAGTGGGTTAATTAAGGGGAAAGAAGTGTTTTAAGATAAGTTTAGTTTTTGACCCTGCACTGACATTATTATTAGTCTCTCTAATTATGAATTATCAGCAATGACATGATCTTGTTGTGCTTGTGCTGCTATGAACAGGATTTTTTTTTCTTTACTTTTCTTCAGTATAATTTACTTTGGGGATAAGATCAGTGATGTTTTTAATTTTTTGGATATAGTTATATGCAATACAGGCAAGGCCTCTGAGAGTAAGGAGTTTGCTATTAATACCTTACAAAACTCATAAGTAATAATCATCTTTGTGTTGTTCCACTAATTAGGTTACTGATCTCCAATTTCAGATGAGCAGAGCTTTCAGGAAGTACTTGAAGTGTTCATTGGCCGCAAATACAGTCTGGTTGCCAAAAGAACAACACAATGGTTTCCTAAAACGCAGGACCAATATGGAATAAATATTAGACTTTTGACCCATATGGATGAGCTCCGGTGGGGTGCAGGAGTTGTGACCGGTGGTGGAGGATGGCATTCTACGGAGGATGAGAGAGAAGCTTTGAGGAGGAAGGAGTTTGACGGGAGAGGATTTTCTCATGATCCCTTTTCTCCTTTTCTTCTCCTTAACCCATCTTGATCATTGATTGGAAAGAGGGAGAGATGTTAAAGTGGTATTGTGATTGATTGGTGGATATGATTTAAAGATGATAAGGGATAATGAGAAAAAGAAAAGGAGAAAAACCCAACCCGAAGTTTGATCTGATACTTTCACTACTTATTCAATTATTGATGATTTTAAGTCTGAACTAGAAAAGGTAGTGCAAGAGGAGATCTTTGTCGCCAAAACCTTATAGTAAAAAAAAACTTTTAGCCTTTGGCAATTTTGCCCTAGGATGACTTGTAGAGCGAAAGATTAATTTTTGGCAAAAGTACAAATTTTGTCCTCTAAAATTATATGAAGTTTTAGTTTACTCTCTTATTATTATTATTTTTTTTTAAAAAAATGTGTTTTCAATCATCAATAGTTTGGTTCAACTAGTAGAGATTGTACACTCTTAGAGGTCTCGAGCTAAAAAAATATGTTTTTAGTTCTCTAATTCTAAAATTATTGGTCTTAAATGATGTTTTTTTATTATAACGATCAATGTTTGTTTGCAAATTAAACTTAATATGTCAGCACTTAAAAATGTTTTCTTCAAAATTTAAAACTTAAATAAAAATAGCATTTTTTTTACATAATATTAGGGTTAAAAGATTAAGAAACATTTTATAAAGTTAGATGACCAAAATGAAAAGTTAAAAGACAAAATATTTAGTTCTGCCTTAAATTTTTCGGTCTGTTATTTTCATTGTTGCACTTGAGTGCATCACAAAAGGACATTGGAATCCAAATCACATTTCTAGAATGTCATTGTCAAAAACTTTAGTGTCAAACTATGCAATATCATCTATCAATATCAAATTAATTTTTGAGTAAATACCCTTTCTTGAAAAAAACGGGAATCCATTTTGGTCCCTCACACGAAAACCCATTTTTATCAATGAAAAGGACGAATAAGGGTTGATTGGTGAAACATTTTGATCTTTTCGAAAAAAGACAAAATTTAAAAAAAACCCATTTTTTAGTCCATAAAAATTTCCTATTTTAGTCCCTAGAAAGCGAAAATGGGGTCTGTTTTTTCGAGGATGAGAGGAAAGGACCCCTATGCCATATTTACTCTTATTTTTTTTATCTTTGTTGGTCAAAGGCCTAAATCTGAGGTGGCATGTGTAGGGGAGGAAACCAATACCCAATGCTTTGTCATTTCTTCGTTTTGCAAAAATTATTTTTCATTTCCATTTCAACCAACCAAACCAGCTAAACTAGGCTTTTTTCCTCATAACACAAGCTCATATACATAGGGTAAATTATAAAATGATTAAAATAGAGACCAGTTAAAGTTTAAGGGTTGAGTTACAATTGAATTCAAACTATAGGATTTGAGTTACATCAAGTCAAATTATAAGGTTGATTTTCTTAAAAATAAAGGCTAAATTATAAACTAAGTAAAATAAAGACTGGGTTGTAGAGAGTTAAAAGTTTAAAAACTGAGTTACAATTGAATCCAAATTATAGGGTCTGAGTTACATCAAGTCAAATTATAGAAACTGAATTACAATCTGATCAAAATAATAAGAATAAAAGATTATTTTTTGACACACTCATCTTTAGGTCTCATACTGGCTTATTGAGAAAATAACAATTATGCTCAATCCATTGACATTCTTGGGCTGTTGATAGGTGATTTTAATAAGATTTTATCATCCAATGATAAACTTCTTTGTCAAGGACAGAATAATGCTATGTCTACATTTAATAGATGCTTGGAAGAATGTAATCTGTTACAGATTCCTCAAAAAGGGCCTAGCTTCACCAGTCAAATAACAAGAGAGGAGACCAGGCCAGTTTGTATTGGAAAAAATAGATCATAGTGTTTGTAATAACTCAATGGCTATCCTGTTATCCAGGTTCTTTTGTCAATACTCTCACTATAGCTTCTTTAGATCACAGCCCCATTATTTTATCCCAACATTAGATTTTGAAAATGCTCATTTCAGAAAGTTTGCAGAGTTCCAAATAATTAGGAATTGTTGGCAAGATAATTATCAAGGATCAACCTCTTTTTAGTTGTATTGTAAGATTAAGGTTGACTGAAAATAACTCTCAATGGTTGGAAAAGACAATAGACTAAGTGTAATACGATTCCGATGTTAGTAGGTTTAGTTCAACCAGATTAAGTGTTAAGTGAATCTTTTTTTAGATGTTTAAAATTTAAACAAAAGTTATCATGGTGAGGTTTTTTAGGTTATCGTGCGAAGACTTTACATCACTATTCATTCCCAATAACCGTGAGACATATTATTTTTTGAAAAGCCTATAGTTAGCATTTTTATCGTAAGAGATTTTATTTATTTGAACACATTGATCATGGTTCATTATTAATAACCGTGAGATAACATTTTAAAAAATAAGTGGGCTACTAGTATCCAAATATTACTTTTTTATATTTTAATTAAAACTAAAAAAAATCACCCTCTAGTGACTAGTTGCCTAATAGATGATCTAAGGTCTGCTACTAATTTTGGAACTTTTGTTCCTTCAATCTAAATGAATCAAAAGTTCCAAAAATTCGCAGCATACCTCAGGTCATCATGCCACTCATCACCACAGAAGTGACTTGAATCATTTGAGAGTATATCAAGATCATGGTGGTCAATCTCATGTACTCATCAAGAGTGAGATTGTACAGGTATCCGGCTAGCCTCTTCATGGCATGCTCAATATGTTACGCATTCCATATCATTGACTCCATTTAAGGAAGCATAGGAGGAGGTGACAGAGGCGGAGGCGATAGAGGCAAATGTTGAGGAGGAAAAGGAGGTGGTGGAGGTTGTGGAGGAGAAGGATGATGTTGAGGATTTCTTAGCAAGTCTTCAACATGGGTTTCATCTTGATGATTGAGAAAACAGAGGAAGACAATGAAGAAATAGTATGGAAAAAAAAATATGGAAATGGGAAGTTTAAATAGATTGGAAGTAATGGGTTTGAACCAAATTGCACATGTTGGAAGTTGAAGAGTAGAAGTCGCGCGCAAAGATTGGTAATGATGGGTACATGGTTCTTGAGTCGATCATTGGAAATCAAAGAAACACAAAGTACTATCATCAGTGAGGGAATGGGGAAAGGTTTTGAAAGTTTGTTGATGGTTATTAAACAGAAACTGTTATTTTTAGTTGTCGCTAATATATAAAGTTGAAAAAAAAAAAAAAAAAAGACGTGTACTCTTAACAAAAATTATGAAAAGCAGTCATCAAGCTTCTCTCTTGTGCAACCTCTCACAGCTTCACCTAATGGAGGTTCTCTCTTCCTACCTCCACCGTATCACTCCCACCAACCCCCTTTTGCAACCTCACGACCTCCAACCCCCATGATCTCCGCCCCACCCAAACCTTGCGGCCACCAACCCCCACCTCTCCTCCACTCCACCCCTACCATTTGTAATTGTGTTATGATGATTTTTTTTTCCCGTAAAAACCATCATTTTTGTGAAATAATTTATGATGCTTAATAATTACAATTGTTATATCAACATATTTTAGTAAGACAAAATATACTTTGGAAATGGCATTATAATAAGTAATGGGTTTTACTTAATAACTATGATGTATTTGACTTTTTCTTTTTTAGTTTTGGTGGTTGATTATGCAACCGCCATATATATTACAAAAAAAAATAAAAAGACAATATATAAATAAGGTTGGAAGACAAATTTTTGTTTTTGATGATATAATAAGATTGGAAAATTTGTAATTATTGTTATATGACGGTTATTTCGTAAGAATTGTCATTTTTTATTTAATAAATGATGGTTAATATATAATTATAACCGTTATGTTTTTATTTTTAATGATATAAAATTGGAAGACAAATCGTTTGTAATTGTTACATTATGGTTGTTTTGTAAGAAAGGTTAATAATTACAACCATTATGTTTTTGTTTTCACAAATGACGCCTCTCACTATTTGACCATGCGTATATTTAACTGTTATGTTTTAGCATTATGTATTCTTGTACGACCTCCACCTCGATATATATGATATTTATTCACTGTAACCTTTATTTATTAAACGTTATATATTTTCTTATTAATTATGTTATACGTAAGGCAGCCAAGTCTGGTTTTTATTTCTCTCGTTTTAATATATAATCATAACTTTTAGGTCTCTCAAGGGGCGCCTGGATGTCCCTACAAAGTTTTAAAAATACATAGTGCCACCATCAAGTAGTTAGTAGATAAGGTAAGTGAAAAAGAAAAAAGAAAAAAAGGTAAGTGATCTTACCCGTAAAAGAGAGAACACAAGTTTGAATCTTAGGAATGCCACTCAAACAAGTTTTTTTTTAAAAAAAGAAAAAAAAAAAAGAAATTAAAAACAGTTTTAAAAAACAAAAAAATCAAACAGGTCACCATATTTTCTAGTCTCTACGCTCTATCAATTATTATTTTTAATGGAAGGAGAGACATGTCGAAGGAGTAGCGGAAGAAGTGCTATACCAACTTGTTACTATAATTAATGATGGCGCCGGACTACACCCGAATCAAAAAGAAGAAAACAATTTACAATAATCATAAACAGAAGAGAACATGACAATACACTATCAGTGCCGACAAAAGTGCAGTCCTCTAGGAATATCCGCATGCTGAAGTCCACGAATACAGTCCATTGCACTTGAGCTTCTGTATTATATATATAACATAGCTTCTCCTATCTCGAACTCCAACTTAAATCAGAGAGATAATTAATTAGTGTTTATAGCAAAGCCAAATATGGGCAGTTGCATGAGGAAACTACCCACCTGGGCTGCATTTTTCTGCATAGCCCTTCTTCTCTCAGCCACTGGTCAATGATCTCTCTCTTCTTTCTCATCTTCCTCTTTGGATATATATATATATATATATATATATATTCTTTTTTATTAATCTCTTTCATTATATATATAAATATGGATGCAGGAGTAGAGAGGGTGGAAGCAGCAGAAGTGTGTGCTACGCGAAGTGGAACGTTTAGAGGGACGTGTGTCACCAACGATTCTGAATGTGCTGAACAGTGCAAGTCAAGTGAGAATGCTACATCTTATCTTGTTACTGCCAGTTCCTCTGCAAATAACCCACCATAATACTTAACAAATTAAACTCGCCATAACTCACTTTCACTATTTGTCTGAGGAATAAAAATCCTGCTTCCATGGTGTACGTCATGAATAGATTTACTTGTTCATCAAGTGCATGCTACGTACTGCAGATACATTTTATTTCTACTATTTATCATTTTTTCTTAAACTTATTTACCACTTATACATTAGTTTATCTGATGTTATTCAGGATTATTTTAGGGATATCATCACTACTACAAAATGGCTTATTAACGACCATTTTATTGACAATTAAACGACTGTTTATAAGTAGTCGTAAAACGTGTGTGTCATAGAAAGTTAAAACATACACAACTGGTTATTATTCAGTCGTTTTAAATGTATTTATAACGACATATAACAACGAGTAATATGGTTAAGCGGTTCTTATATTATTAAGAACCGGAGGAGTAATAAATGTTGGAGCTGCAGCAATTTTTAACAATAGGCTTTTAATTTCTTAAATAATGGCATTTATAGCTGCAAGATCTTGATTCAAGTTGGTCACAGTTCTAATGACAAAAACGCGAACGTATTGCAAATCACAGAAAAAAATTATAAAGTGACTAGTGGAACGAGAACGACTCAACAAAAATGAAATAAATAAATACTCAGGGCAATGAGATTTATTTTTAAGATATTGACTCTTTCCAAACGTACTCTTGCGTTAATTCGATATGTAAGGAAGCCAAGTCCAAAGTATGAGAAAATCAAACATTAAGACTGATAAATGCCATTGAATTATTATATCACTTCTCTTTGGAATGGAATAATTCCTCAATTCTGGTAACTAGTTTAGGAGAATTCAGGCTCTGCACTTCAAAATATTTACTCTGCAATTAATATGTTTGATAATGGCTCAGCAACTCAAGAATTTTTTTTTGGTTAATAAGACAAAATGACATCAGGTAATTGAAGTTTTACAAAGTACCAAAGCTTGATGAACAAATGTAATTAGAGAATAGGCTATCAAAGGAGTCTAATGAAATAGCCTGTTTGAGATAGCATCAGAAGCAAAAATAAGTCCATCAAAAGCTAAAAAAAGTTCATTAGATGTGAAAACTTGTTTTTTTGGGTGTTTGACAAAACTTCACTATGTGATAGACTTCAATGTCTGAAGCCACTTTTTTTGTGAAGTCACTCCTCGAAGCTTTAAGGTCTGAAGCCACTTTTGTCACCGCTGTCCCAAACACAAATCACATTAGGAAAAGTCTAACAAAAAAAAGCTCATAAAGAAAAATCCATCAGAAAGAAATGTCACTTCTACCACCTCTCTGTCCCAAACGGACCCATAACTTGTACCGGAGAAAGACGGAAATCATTATTCATCCGGTTGTAAATATAAGATATAGTTTATAGTGTAAGAGGTAGTATTAGATAAAATTTCCTGCCATGTAATGGTGGATATAGGAAATGATTTTGCAAGAAAGTTGATGAAACGCTTCTGGACACAAGTAATGGTTAAAGAAGGCTTGAATGCATGCTGTGGAAGTTCAGAGTTATAGATCCATAAAAGTGACGTAAAAGAAACCTGGTGTAAATTAATTTTTCCATAAGAATTCAATCAAAGTTTAAAAGGAAGGTGTATTTTCCAGAGAAATTTCAAAAAAGTTTCATTGGCTGCATTCGGATTAGACAATGATTGGAAATTCCAAAAGTTTTCAAAAAGTTTTAAGCCTCAATGATCTATAATTGCTATTTTTAAGTTGTTAAGCTTCAAACTTTAAAATCTTATGTTGCTATCAGTTTTACAGTCGGGTCACAAGGACTATAAAAAATAGCAAAAACGTCTCAATAGAAATTCACATATCCTTTTGATATTATTTATATAGAAATAAAATCCAGGTTTTTAAATTTTGTTATAAATATGACATTTCCTATTGTAAATATGACTTTTTGTTGTTGTAAATATAGTATTTTTTGTTGTAAATGACCTCATGTACGTTTAGGGACTTGAATTTGAAACAAAATCCAAGTGCTTAAATGTTGTTGTAAATATGACTTTTTTTGTTGTAAATGGTCAGGTTTTTAAATTTTGTTGTAAATATAACACTTTCTGTTGTAAATATGACATTTTCTAGTGTTAATACAAATAATATCAAAAAAGTCCCTAGGGACTTCTATGTAATTTGGTGATTTCAAGGGACCTCATTATATTTATTTTCGATCTTTAAGACCTCCACGTAATTTTTCCTTATTTTTTTCCTAATTTATTAGACATTTTGAGATTTTTGTAATTCAAATTTTTCAAACAAATAGGTATTAATTAAAAATATTTTAGTAAAAGACGCATTTAATATTGGGGTTTACCGCGTACTTGCCTCATACCCCGTTTGGTTAGGGGAACTTTTAAAGAGGGAAAGGAACTTAAAGGAAGGAAAGGAATTGAAGGGAAGATTCGGAGGGAACTTTAAAAAATTTAGTTGTTTGGTTGACATGGGAATTTAATTAAGTTGAGGGAAGATAATTTGTTTGGTTTGAAGATTTGGGTGTTGGTTAAGTGGGAAAGTTTGGTAAAATTCCCTTAATGCCCTCAGGAAAAAAAACGCAGAGAAAGTTTTTTTTTTTTTTTTTTTTTGTTTGTCGTGCGATTTGAACGAAACAGAGGCAAATCGAAGCGCGTCTTCGAGGAGAAAGGCAGATGGTGGAGACCTCAAATAGATTTGAAACGGCGAGGACGCAACGATCATAACAGTGCGGAGGTGTGAAGGTGGTCGGACCGATATGGAAGGAAAAAGAGGGGGACGACACCACAAATGGACCAATCTTGTGCGGACATGAATTTTGCAAGCGGAATAGGGAAGGAAATGTTTTTGGACATTGAACCTAGGTGCTGATTTTATAGGGAAAAAACGAAAAATTAAAAATGTCGGTGCTAAGTCCCGAAATTGTAAAATGGATGGAAAAAATGACAATGTTGGTAATTGTAAACGAGTTGCGTTCAAGAAAATGACGAAAAGGACTGGAATGTGTCATGAAGAATTATCGAGAACATTTGAGCTTGAAGATGACAATAACCAAACCGACTGTTTGAAAGTGGGAACACAATCGATAAAGTTGAGGTGAAATGCGAGGAAACTATCGTAGCAGGCATAAACGAAAGGATATATCTGCACGAGAATTGACAAGTCCATTATCATAGTTTATAAGCTGAGCAAGTTAATAAGCACTGAGGTATAAAAAATGCATATGACAGTGAACGGTTGTAGAAAAGGTGATTGCAAATGCAGAAGGTGATGCACAAAAATGGCGTGGTTATAGTGGAAGCAATATCACCATAAATTGCATTCAACCTAAGGTGGATGAAAGGAATTAAAAAATAAAAACCACTTTGGCCTTTTCAAATGATGTATAAAAAATGACAACAACTTACCTTGAACGAACACAATCCACCCCACAAATGGCCAAATGTCAAGCAACACCACCGTAAATTGAATTCAATGCAATGTGGGTTAAAGGAAGTAAAAATATGCCATTTTGGCCTTCTCAAATGCTGCACTAAAATGAAGAAACAAGTCACATTGAAGGACCATAATGCACCCCACAAATGCAAAGCAACGTTTAAGATGAAAAAGGCTGGTTGTAGATGAATGAAAATGACCATAATGTGGATTGAATGGAAGATGTAAAAGTAAACCACTTTGTGGTGGTCAAATCTTTGCATAAAAATGAGGGAAAAAAGGAAACTCATTGAAGGACCTTCTTTGCGAGTCCACAAAAATGGTGCGAGAATACCCACCACGAGGGGATTGAAAACTTACCGCATAAAACCAAACTTCACAAAAAATCCAATCTAACAAAGCATGTATGTCCCGATTGACGATTCGACGTGAGTAGACCAAAAATTACAATACCAAACAAATAGTGCAGGAAGCATGTAAAACAAATCAGCTAAGTTATATCCCAACCAGCATTGTCAATGTCACAGAACACATTCAAGTGCCAACCCTAAAGCAAAGTTCGAACAAAAAAGTGAAGTTCGAACTCACGACATAATTTGAACCAAGACACTAAAAACCAAAACGACTATCCCGTATCGAGATCAAAAAACATTTCAACATGTCATATCGCGGTAAGGACTTATCATGTTAGCCAACCTAGTCTCGATGAGTCATGTAAAAAAAGATTAAAACATAAAAAGCAAAACTAATATCTAATTCTTCTTCTTCGTCTTGGTGGTGACTTCCTACTAGTGCCCTGTCTTGGGGATGAAGTGCGTGAGCCGAGCGAGGTTAACCGGGATGTACATGGGGGTTGGAGGCCTAGGGGGTGGAGCAGGCATGCGTGATTCAGCTGAGAAGATGTCGGGAAAATTCGATTTTGCCAGTTCTTTGCTTTGAAACTTGAAGCGGTATGAACCTCAAGGAACGGCATCTACTATATTCCTAGATGGGGCAAGAGGAGGGTTGACGGGGTCGAGCGCGAGTCACAAGTGAGAGTGGGGTGGCGGTTCGAATTCCTCGTCTGTTGGACCTTTGTTTGCATTGTCACCATCGGCATGGCCTTCTTCAAATTTCTTTTCAATTTGTGGGACCTTCGTGCATATTGTCACCACCCCATCGTGTTGCTCATTTGGTTTTGTCAACACTTGTCGGACTTTTGGTCCCCTTGTCATCAACACCAACAGCGTCCTCCTCTTCTTCTTTTCCACCTGTGTTCCCTTCACTCGTTGTGGCAACACCAGACACATTCTCATCCTCTTCTTTTCCATGTTTGTTCCCCTCACTCCCAGTGCCACCACCAGAAGCCTCTCCTTCCCCTTGTCTCTTCCCTTTGTCCCCCTCACTACCAGAACCACCATCACACCCCTCCTCCCCATGATCTTGTTGTCCTTCTCTGCTGCCTTCACTCCCACCACCTCCATCAGACCCCTCATCATCAGCCTCTTCTTCTCCTTCTCTGCTGCCTTCACTCCCACCACCTCCATCAGACCCCTCATCATCATCATCTTCTTCTCCTTCACTCCCCGCCTTCACTCCCACTACCTCCATCGACCCCTCATCATCATCATCTTCTTCTCCTTTCTCTGCGCCTTCACTCCCACCACCTCCATCGGACCCCTCATCATCATCATCTTCTTCTCCTTCACTCCTGCCTTCACTCCCACCACCTCCATCAGACCCCTCTTTCCAATCATCTTCTTCTCCTTCTCTACTGCCTTCACTACCACCACCTCCATCAGACCCCTCCACCTCATGATGTTCTTCTCCTTCTCTGCTTCCTTCACTCCCGCCTCCTCCATCGACCCCTCTTCCCAATCATCTTCTTCTCCTTCTCTCTCGCCCTTCACTCCCACCACCCCCATCGACCCCTCTTCCCCGACCTCTTCTTCTCCTTCTCTCGTCCCCCTCACCGCCATTTCCACGACCACCAGATTCCTCTTGGTTCTCATCTGTTGCATTAAAGTTTCCAATGAGAATCAGAATGCAGGCAATGGAAGTGCATATGCATTGCAAAATTTAAATCTAAAACAACAAAGTGGAAGCACTGTAGTATCACTAAATCCTCTTTTTTTTTTTTTTACTATAACGAGACAACAATCAAAATAAACGGCTAAACTAGTTAAATACTATTGATTAGGCGAGATATGATGGAAAAAAATTCATTAGGCAAAAAGTGAAACATGGAAAACTGAAAAGGGAGGAACAAACCATGAGTAGATGAACAGTCTCTTGAGTTGTATGTGGAGGCTTTGTTGACGGACCGCATGGTCGCTTCGGTTGCCTTGAACGATGCAAATCCTCTAAAATCTGAACCGTATAGATGGATAAACTCTTGAAGACCCTTAAATTCCAGCGCCATTTGTGACAACCTTGAGTCCAATCTCCCTACTTGGTATTCAATCAATGCCTGCAATTCATCTTTCACAACTCCAAGTTTATCATCCAAAACTTGCCCAAACAGAGCTCCCATCTCCGCTGCTGCATCTACACCAGCATGTGAAGGTCCACATGGTGCAGCAGACCGTGGAGTTCTCTGCCCCTTCCCCTTAACACCCGTTTCCCCCTCAGATTCATGCTTTCGTTGGCGCCCTATGGCTGCAAGAGGAATTCGCATTCGGTGCAAGGCCTCATCATCAAATTCAGAACTCCATAGTGGAGGGTCACCATCTTGGAGATACCAAATTTTGTTCTTATCCAATATGAGGGACACAAGTGATGGATACGGGAGGGTTTGTGTTCTTTTTTCCCATTCTTGCCGCTCCGAGCATTGTGTCCACTATCCTCTTCCCCATGTTAAAAGGCTTCCTCTGAATTAAACAACTCAAAATTTGTTTGTCTTCAGTGCTCAATGATGAGTAGTGCTTCTCCTTGTTCACAAAATTCCTATTGTAGAGGTAGTGTAGGACCCTATATTTATATGGGAGCTGCTTAGGTCTGCATAGTCCACGATCATCGTCAGTTGTACCACCTTCCAGAAGGATTTTGTCGGTTTCATCTCCACTGAATTTAGTGTCCTTTGACCGAGGACACTTCACACTTAACCTTTGTAACAATTTCTTCTCATTTACTTCTATCCTTTGCCCTCTCACACATGAAGAAACTACGCCTCCCCTTGACATTTTCAAGTTGGTGTAAAAAACCTTAACGACAGAGACTCACAAGTAAGGCAATGACAACTCTAGTAGGCCCCGAAAGCTCTAACGATTTCGACACCCCAAAAGGATAATCTTCTTCAAATGTATCCATATTAATAGTACTCATTTTAGACAAGCTACGACCAACCAACCCGATATCGTAGTCTTCAAGTTGGGGACCGGTTGAAGTCGACTTCGCTTCGAGCACCTTATTTGGCGGCGGTGGACTTTCTTGAGTTTCTTATACAGGTTGGCCCTCTTCTTATCTTGTCCTACATTTTCCTCTTCTTCGTGGTTTCCCTCTGATGATCCATCCTCTGATTCAGTTGGCTTCCATCCCTTGTCGTCCCCATCAGAACTCTCACTCGCAACAGGCGTTGGTTTCCCCTGTTTCTTGGGCTCCGCCTTTTTCCTTTTTCCTCTACCAGAGGATTCCGACGATGAATCACCGTCAACCTCCGTCTGCGCCTTCCTCTTCTTAGACACAGTCGCAGCTGCCTTCCCCTTCTCAGCACGTTTCCTCTTCTTCGCCTCCTTTGCCTCATTACCACGTTTCCACTTGGCTGCTCCTTCGTACTCATCATAGTCATATTTCGTCTTGTACTTTGATCCCCCGGCACGACCACCCCGTCGGATTGAAGATATATGCTTCTGTACATCGACGACATCCTCCATTGTGATTCCAGTTCATTCAATCGATCGATCGTCATTTTCACCCTCGCCATTTTTGTTGAACTTCAGGAAGCGACTAGAGATTTTCTAGGGTTTGAAGTAGTGTGGGTTGAGCGATTAATGGGGGAACACTTTGCGTTGCGGTGGGTGTCGATTGGATTAGATAAGTGGCGGTTATAGGTACATGCCTACTCGCAAAAAACAGAGAAAAGTTATGGCGGGTTTCCTCGATTTGGACGTGCGTTTGGACTTCGTATCAATATTTGTGAGATGCCCTTTTTGATCGATATAAATTTAAATTTAATAAATTAAGTTTTTTGGGCCAACCGTTGGACTTCTGCTAACAAGAGTGAAGTTCGAACCAAAACACTACGTTCGAACTTTGACATGTAAAATGTGTATATTAGTCGGGATGGGAATGTTTAGTAGGAAGTTCGAACGTAAGTAAAGTTCGAACGCTAAATGATAGGTGACAGACGGCCATATCGGCATGTAAACCAAGTAAATCCATAATAACCCCGTAATTAACAAATTAAAGCAGCTCACTCATTTGGTTTATAACTTGATCGAGGAAAGTTATATCAATATTTATATTCAAAACCACCAAGTGTTTGCATTGTGGTGGACTTTACACTTGCCAAGCAATCACAACAGATGCCTATCGGTGAAGTTACATACTGACCCAAAAAAACCTATTACATTGGCCTATCGGAAGTTACATAAGCCCAATTTCAAAAAACCTATTGAATTTACATACAGCCCAAAAAAACCTATTACATTGGCCTATCGGCTGAATTTATATACACCCAAAGAAAAAAAAACCTATTACATTGGCCTATATACAGATGGCAGGGTCAAACAAAAGATGTCCTACTACATGTACAGGTGGAAGACCAAAATTTATCCCATGTTCAATGTAACCGCATTTCCCTAATGAACATGGTCCAAAGTTTGGTGTCCAACACAAAAGCAAGAGTATCGCCACAGTATAATGACACAACTCTATTAACCCTGACCACCCACAAAAAAGCAGTGTTAACTTTAGATGGCAACCTCTATTGTTGAAGGAGGCTACGGATCCATGAGGTTTTATATATTGGAGGCATTTTCCCAAAGGCACTCAACAGTCTTTCATTGCCAAGCATCTTGATATGAGCCTGGTTCCTCTCATCACATGACAAGTTCTTCAAGCTCCAGCCATTTGCATAAAAAGATCATCACCCTTTGCATCAATCTCGGCTTGTCTTTGTCTTTGTTGAGCATCAATATCGGCTTGTCTTTGCCTTTGTTGAGCAGAAATCTGGTTGCAAACTTTGTCAACCACTTGACCATTGTCCCTTCCAACGAGGTGATTGTGTCCCTCAATGCATCGCCATGATTTCGGAGTGGTTCAAGCGTCTCTTCTTACATCGATTGCTAGATGGTTCAGCTCCATTCAATGCGGTTTGTGGTATCACATTGATTGTTGGTGTGAAAACTTGGTTTCAGTGATAACAAGATTCGGTGTTTACGGAAGTTCTTCATCCTCTAGATTAATTTGTTCCTCCATCCCCGAGGGGGAGTCCACATCCTCACCCACAGCCCTATCCTTACCCCATACCATAGTGAGGGACTCAAAGTTTGGGAATGGCCTGTAGCGAAATTGTGCCGCCCTTGAATGAGCCTGTGAATTCACCATATATGTGAGAACGACGGGGATAACTTTAAATGTCATTATAAGTAAAGTGCCATGCATACGAGTGACAAATAGGACAACATACCTTGATATACTCATCCCGCACCTCTTTGTCAGCTGTGACACATTTTGTGTTAGGATCCCAACCAAAGCCTGATGTGTTGGTTCCATAGACCATGTCGTGAGCGGTTTGCCACAATCTCTTCAGGGTCTTAAGTCCGGATGTTATATGCGGAGATGCCTTGATCCCACAGTAGGGAAGCTTTTGTTCCATCATAAGTTTGGAGCGCATTGGCAAATCCACTCTTGAAGCCATTATCGCTATGAACCTGTGGTCAACCTTCAGAGTTACAAGGCAGTCTATCAAGACCTTGTCCTCCTCAGGCGTCCACATTTTTGTTTCCCCTTTGCAGCTTGATCAACCTGCTCCATCTAAAAAAGGCACAGTCAATAGCAAATATTAATTTGCATTAGGTTCAACATAAACATATACCAAATATGACAGATTTAACCAAGTGTGACACAAATTGTTTCATTACGGTGACAACTGAATTTGGAGTTCATACTAATAAGCCAACATAACATAATACAACATATTGTCGATTAAAATATGTGTACAACATCATCAATTATCGTACATGTGACAAAGGCAAAGCAAACATCTCATTTGCAACATTCTCCCTAAAATTATTCCACGTGTCGAGTAGTTTCCATTGGGCCGTGGGGGTGTTTTCGATTGTGGGAGGTCCACCCTCAAATGAGTCCATTTTGCTCATCAAGTGGATCTTGAACTGATTCACGTCGAATCGGATTATGGAGAAGACAACAAGCAAGGATGTATCATTTTGGATCTTCTTGGGTAATAAGATGCACTCCGGAGGATTGCCCAACGTAACTTGACTATGCCAAAGCACCTTTCAATGACATTACGGGCAGCCGAATGTCGCATATTGAAGCACTCTTGCGGAGTTCGGGGTTGGCTTCCATGTCTCCACTCATTAAGGTGGTACCTCTGGCCTCTATAAGGAGCCAAGAAACCCGGCGTTTGTGTACCCCGCATCAACCAAATAGTAGTTACCTATGGAAACAAACCATCCCACATTATTTTGATTCTTAAGAAGCTGAACAAGGAACTATACGTAATTATATTGCACAAACTATAGCATGTATACCTTGTGGTACTCGCGAGACCATGTCGTCTTCGTATAGCATCGCGCAACACCCGACCATCCCAGCAGACCCTTCCCATCCAGGCAAGACATATATGAATTGACCATCCGGTGAGCATACACCCAAAACATTTGTTGTTACCTCTCCTTTCCTATTTCTGTACCTCCCCTTTTTCTCGACAGGGACTTGTACGCGTATGTGCGTCCCATCTAATGCACCAAGGCAACCCTGCAAACATAAACAATTAACAAGGCATGTGGTCAAACCATTATTTATTTATATATGCAGAATTTAACGTGTCACACAAAAACACATGCAACGTACCTTAAACCACTTCCATCGATTATCATTTGAGTCCTCTGGAATAGGCTCCGCTTTCTTAAGCAACAATGTTTGTAGTCTAATGGTAGCATTTAACACAAGTTTAAAGTATCTACTAATGGTTTCACCCGACCTTCCAAACTCAAATTGGATTACTGTTCTTGACATGATGACCTAGGATGTGAAGGAACATCGCCACTTGCTCATCAACTAGCATATGATTAGTTGGTTTCAATCCACCAATTGTCTCTAACATGTGACACAATTTATCAAACGTTGCCCGATACATCCTAATTTGGTTGAAGCGGGTTGTATCACTACTATATATCATTGCCCTCAAATTGGCTCTCTTGGCATGAAAGTCTAATCTATATGACCTATCCAGGTAGGTGCCTCGGTCTACTTGCTCCCACCGCAACTACCATATTCACAATGAACGTCCTCACCGCTATAAGCAAAGCTAAGCATCCAGCCAACATTGCAACCATTTCCTCTGCGTCTTGGTCCATACCTACACAATTTTTCCCACACCCATTTGCCCTTCAATGTCATCTACTACTCCACTTTACAAACTACATCTTCAAACAACTTTTTTTATCCTATCTACTTTAATTGACAACATCAATTATTAATCACAACAAGCCATGTCACTGTAAAAGCATTCTACCAGCCAGCATATATAACACACAACTAAAAATCATCATGCACATCAAAAATTTTCACATCACCGGCACGATCAATATGGAAAGGCAACAAATAGCTTCACATCGTCATTTTGACCGTTGCTTAAACCACAAACATACGGGACATCTTGGAAAAACCAAATATTTGAACCTATATACATGTTTCACAATACCCATCAAACCACCCTAAAAACGTGACAAACTTCTGCATTTCTCACAGCTACGCATCTTACACAGCAGACGAAACATTTTCCCCCCTGTATAGCAAAGCACTCAACCACAGCGCCATTGTTCCCCACCACAGCGCACAAAAGTTTTCAAGCACATGAAGGTATTAGCTTACCTCGATTCGATCTTGCTTGCCAACTCCTTCGCACGAGCTCAACCTTCGTCTGCTCCTTCGTCTGCTCCTTCTTCCAGCTCCAGTCGCGCTTCAGCTTTTTTTAATATCCTCACAGGGGCTTTTTAGTCCTCAAATTCACTTTCCCGGGTGAAATTTCAAGATCCCGCCATTTTGGGAAGGATCCCCTTTTCCTTCGTTTCTGGGAGCTTCACAGCCCGCGGGAACCACAGCTACCAGGAAGATGGCGCGCCAAACACGTCCTGAACGAGGGAACTGGTTTAAGTTCCCTGGAACCTGCCGCAATTCCGTCAACCAAACGGGGCCTAAGGGTTTTACAACCTTACCCCGCTTCCGCCTTGGAAACGAACGGAATCATGTCTCGTTCTATCCGCAAAGCTATTATCGCAATCTCTCCTTCAACATTTCAACATCTGATTTATGTTCAAACCCAGTGGTTTTCATCGAGGTCCTCTTCTTCATCCTCGTCCAATGGTCATTCCTTCACCTCCTCATATCTCATTGACACTTGCGGCTTCTCACCCAAACTTGCTGCTTCAATTTCTAGGCGTGTCAGCTTTGAAACGCGAGATAAGCCAGATTTGGTTATCAAGTTGCTCAAAAGTCATGGATTCTCACAGCCCCAGATCGTTCGTTTCATTACACAGGTCCCAACGCTTCTTCGATCTGATCCTGAGAAAACCCTTTTGCCCAAGATCGAGTTTTTCAAATCCAGAGGCGTTTCGAGTTCACACATCCCAAGTATCATATGTAGTTTCCCTACCATCATGAAAAGAAGCCTAAGTAAGCATCTTATTCCTTCCTTTGATTTATTACGAGATATTGTTGATTCTGATGAGAAGCTCATTAAAGCTCTTCGATATTGCTCGGGCATTCTCATTGATACCAATACTTTTGCTGTGCCTAATATGGAGCTATTGCGAGAAGCAGGAGTTCCTGAATCAAATGTCATCAAATTGTTGCATTTTTATCCTAGGACATTGACTAAAGGTCCTAATAGGTTTAAGGACATTGTGGAAGAAGTTAAGGAAATTGGGATTGATCCTTTGAAGATTCAATTTATTACGGCTGTTCATGTTTTTTCAACCTTGAAAAAATCCACACGGGATCAAAAGGTTGATCTTTATAAGAAGTGGGGTTGGCCTGACAATGACATTCTCACGGCATTTAGAAAGTACCCTTCTTTGTTGACAGTGTCAGAGGATAAGATTGATGCAGTAATGGGAGTTCTTGTCAATAAATTGGGATGTGATTCTTCCACTTATAGCAAGTATCCTGTAGTTGTTTCATTGAGTTTGAATAAGCGAATTGTTCCTCGGGGTGCAGTCATTCAAGTTCTGTTGTCGAAGGGTCTGGTGAAAAAGAAGACATTGCTTGGAATATTTAAATTATCTGAAAAGGACTTTTTAAGGAGGCACATCTTCAGCCATGAGCAGGAATCTCGTGAATTGTTGGAGTTGTATCGGTCTAAACTGGGTCTTGCAAGGTAAATGAAGACTGGAAAGGTTTTGAGGTATGGATTAGGACCAAAGACATGGCAAATTGTAGAACTATCTTCTCACTAGATTTCTTCATGCATTACATTATTAACTTTTTGTTATGTGCTCTTTTTTAGCTTGGACTGGACGTATCTTTCAAAACTAACGTTATGCTATGGGTGAAAATTTTTCTGCCTAAATCGATCTTGATAAAGTTGTATGGAAGTTTATACAAACAATTGCTATGTGTAGCTCTAAAAGTATCGGATTTTTCTTGAAGGAATAGATAACAAACATGCAGCATTTTTTAAGCTTACTGTTGATAACTTCATGTGTTGGCTGGCAATGACAGATCAGTGATTTGGATTTTTAGTTCATAGCTGGTTCAATAGAATACATAGGATTCACCACCTATAATGTTGCTGTGGAACCCTCTCAATTGAAGGATTTTTTGAAATTGCTCAACTGAGTAAAATGGACTATTTTAATTTAATCTGGATAATCTATACTGCTAGTTTCTTTTCTTATGTATTATTGATACAGAAATAATTTTTGAATGAACCAACAACGTAAAACTAAAACAGTCTTATAATTGCAAACTTCATACCTGCACGGTTCAAATTTCTCAATAGAGAGGACCCAAGTTCCTATCCTAGGCTACACCTGTAAATTTGAATTATTTGAAGCTGATTTCTAGCTACCATACAATTCAATTGCATGCAATGAAGTAGATATATCCTAACTCTGCTTCATTACTTGGTAAATATTTTTTTCCTTGAGTCTCTTACCCTGTATTCTTGTCAAACATTCGTATTTCAGCTGTATCATCCTTACATTTTTAGCTTATTTTCTTAGTTTCTTCTCGCCATATTTAGCTTATTTTTGTGTAGAAACCTGATATGCACATTAATGAAAGTTACTTTGTCGCCACATTGCAATATGGTACCAAAGCAACAAGGGTTAAGGTGCAAAAATGCCCATTAACTTTTACCAAAAGTGATTTCAGCTCCATATACATTGCAGAGAACCCATAAACAGTCAAAATGGGAGAAAAAATGCTAACACTACACTGTCACATATGCACGTGCAAAAATAGTGAGTCACACTACAAAAAGTAATGGTGTTGGCATTTTTTCTCCTATTTTGAATGCTGATATATATTTTTGCACCTCCAAAATGTAAATGGTGCTGGACACACTTTTGGTAAAATTTCATGGGTATTTTTGCACAATCACCCGAGCATCAATGACTTTAACCTTTCCAGCACATATTCTATGACTTTGTCTGGGCTCAACAGTCGAACCACTACAATGGCAAAATCCCATACTCCCTATTATTCTCAAGATCCCTCAAGTTAGTTGCTAGTACTTGCATCCAAATGAGAACCCAACTCTCTTGTTGGGCTGGCATCATGATTGAGAGAATAATAGTACAGAAGGAAACTGTAATATCCCTAATTTTGGGTCTAAGACTTAAAAATTAGTCTATTTTTGGAAGACTACTAGGCCCTATTTTTGAAAGTGGCAAATTTGGAATCGGTATTTCGTGGGACATGAATAGTATTTACTATTCACAAATACGTATTTACTGTTATTAAATACGGTATTTACTATTCATGTGGGACCCACGTCAAATTATTTCCCTCTGCCGACAGTCGTCTCGTGAAGTTTGAAAAATTAGCACGCGGGACCTACGTAATAGTATTTACTATTTACATAGTAATTTTACTATTTGAATAAATAATATAATATTTTAAAGTGAGGGATCCACGATCAATATTTTCCGCACTCAGCCACGGGAAGAGTCACGAGAGGTTTGAAAAATTGTCATGGGGAAAATTACGTAGAAAGACCCAGAGGTGAAAATTACGCTTAAGGACCCATTTTCCTTCTCTTTATAAAACGCACGCACGCAGTTCTTCGCGGAATGAAGAACGATGCGTAAGAGAGAAAGAAAGAAGGAAAGAGAAAAGAAAGGAAAGAAGGCCAAATGGAAGAAGATGAAGTAGAGATTCATGAAAATAGAGGTAATCTCTTAAGCTAAGGATTTGTAATCCCTAGTTCTTCTCTATTTCTACTTCCTAATTGTGAATAGCTCTTATGTTTAGTAATTTCGAGAGCTATAGCCAAAGGATAAAGAAGATATGGAAGAGGAAAATCTACAGGAATTACTGAATAAGAATTAAGGTGAAGCTTATAATCCTCTTTATATCTTAGTTTTATGCATTTCTTGAGGATTAGAGTGCATATATGTTGGAAATTCGATAGAAAATATAAGTTACTATTCATGAAAAATCGGTTACGCACGTTGCTACGGTAAATCCGAAATGCAATAGTGAAATACGGTTTCCTTTGTTCATGCATACGTGTACACATACGGTGGTGTTGTTCACATATACGTGGTATGCGTAGCATCGGACGTATTTTTTTTTGGGAAAGAGAAATTCGGATATGTGATGTAATTGTAACCATACAACAACACTTTTCGTGTACATGTTGTATTGGGGTAGAATTACTATTCACATATACGGTGTACGAAAATACGCTTTGTGAGAAAATAGAGATTTGGATAAGTAATAACTCGGCCGTCCATAAACATTTAAATATAGGAGCCGATATTTATCCGGGATGACCAAAGGATTAAGTACCAGATCAAGAATTGGAAAGACCGTCAGGTAGTAACGCTTCTCTCACATACTATGTGTGCCTTTATATGCATGTATTTACCATAGTATTTATATATAAAATGTATGAATGTTTTGAATGTCGAATGTGTTGAATGAATTGTATGTATAAATGATGGTTGACTTGCATGTTTTGTGTATGCATTTTATGTGAGCGATGATTGACGTTACTGCTTTTGGGATTCATTTGAATCCCAGATTATTTTTGAAATTAACTAATTTGCATGCTAAAAAACGCAAGAACGAAGAAGGTGGACATGGACATGGACGAGTAGGACAAGATGGAAGAAGATTTTACCACCATCATATAACTGCTTTTTGAATTGTAAACCGTATACATGAATAGTACCGTATACGTGAATAGTGAATAGTATGTATACGTGAATAGTAACATCACGTATTATTTTTAAAGGACGCTTCCGTGTACGCAATTAAAGGGTATATTTAAGGAGGGTGTTACAGAAACATTCAAATAATAATGTTAAAGTGCATTTTAATTTTCTTAATTCTCTTTGAAGAATAGTATTTGCTAATACACTGCAAAAGATGTCAAACATTATGTAGCATGATGTGCTTGCTTTATATGTATGACTTTTCATTGTCCATCTTTGTTAGAGTTCTTGAATGTTAGACAGATCGAGATGTAATTATGTTTTGGTAGAGATTATTGTATCTAGCTTAGAGCCGGGAAATCGGGCCAGGCCCATCGGGTCGACCCGTTTATGTCCTGACCCTGTAGGGCTCGGGCTTGAAAAATAAGCATGAAATTTGAAATTGGCCTTGCAGGGCCGGCCTTGTAGGGCCTCGGGCCGGCCCGTCAGGCCCTGTTACTATAGCATTTTCATTTTTAAAAAAAAAAAATAGTCAAAGAGTGAAGGATAGCGCCCACGCTCAAAGTGAAGACAATCAAATATCTATGAAATTGATGATAGTGATGAAAAAGGTGACAATTGACAATGATAGTGGTATGCTTTTATATTTTATGTGAGTTATTTAATGTTGCTTAGTTTAATGCTTCTTACGTTTTATGTGAGGCAATTATGGACAATGGTTTGTTTTTATTACGAATTAATGAATACGTTTATTTGTTGGATGATTTGTATTGTTTAGATATTAATGTTGATAATATTTATTTGATAGATTAGAACTTTAATAGTTGCAATTTACTAATTATATTTCTTTAGAAAAAAACCTAGAAAAAAATAGTTAAAATTTGGAATAGTAATTTTCAGGCCCTGTAGGGCCGGCCCTGGCCCTGGTACTATCGGTAGGGCTTTGAAAAACGAGATGTTTTTCCTTATCTCGGCCCAGTAGGGCCGGGCGGGCCCGATTCCCAGCTCTAATCTAGCTCGATTCTGTCTAGAATTCCGTTAAATCTGTAACTGAAAAATGACGTATCAGACATTAGTAAATGGGTTGATGCTTAAATGAAACTCGAAGGTGTTTGGGTTGTTACTTTTTTTTACTTGTTACACATGTTTTTTGCTTTTTGGAGGATGGCCTGGGCAGAAATCCTATAAACAGACTTCTCAATTGGGTCCTTAGACTAATGGGAAAATCGGTTTGTTTAAAAATATTATTGACCATAAGGAGCTGAATTCAAGTATTAGTATATTCTATTCATAAAATCTTGCTAAGTATCAATACTTTAAAAAAAAAAAAAAAAAAAAACATATAAGGTCTTTCTAACCAATAAAGTTTCAAAGCAATTTTTTACCTATTTCTCTTAGGGGTAATTTTCTATAAAGGTTAATACAATCTTTAGTCCTTTAAGTTTATAGTCATTTTAGTTTTAATCCCTCAAGTTTCATTCTATTTAGAGTATTGGTCCCTATCATCAAATAAATATTTGGACCATTTTGTTAAGTGAAGGATCAAAACATCTTGTTTGAAACTTGTGAAATCAAAACCAAAATGAGGATAAATTTGATGAACTAAAAATTATATTAACCCATTCTTAAAAATAAAGACAAGACAAAGGATAAATTAAGGATAAATCCCCATTTAAAAAATTAATTAATTAAGGAATGGAACCTATGAAAAAGGTGAAGCCATGAGGTCTTTTAGATCCTAAGTCTTATTTCTCAATTAATTTCTTCAATGAAGATTGACTTTACTCAAGATTTCATTTCAACAAGTATTTCCTCTCCGTGCGTCGTATGATATGAATATGAATATAATTTAATGATTGAAACATAGCAAGAAACCTTATAACCTCTGACAAAATCAGATAATGAAAATAATATAGTGAAATATATAAATAAATTGTATCTCCCAAAATTGAGGGATGTCTTGGTGAAATTTTTTTAGTGAGATTTTTCTATTTGCATGTTCATGAAATAAAGACATGGATAATATTATAAAAGATATTTGTTTTTTTAGAAACCCCACAGTTTTACCATAAAAAAGAAAAATAAGTGACAAAAAATTGCAAAACAATATTACACTATAGATTTAAAATATGTTCAAATCCTCGAAAGGAGGAGTAGTTACCAAATAGATACTTCCTGTGAGACCAAATTGAAACCTTGAGAGATCTTCTACTGCAGCAATGACAGGGCTTCTTTGTTACAAGCGGGCCCCCACACAACACCAACAACAACAAAAAAACTTTGTTTAGAATTTTTTTTTAAAAATCTTAAAATGATGTAAGATTTAATATATTTTTTTGCACAAATAAATATTTATCTCAAAGCCATGCCCCCCGCCAAAAAAAAAAAAATTGTTCATAAAATTATTTAATTACTTAATGAATATATATTTAGGCTTTCCAAATATTTATGTCAGATCCGTCCCTCCTCCACCTTCAGAACAATTTTGTTTTCCCACAATAATAAAGCATGACATGTGAACCAGACATACCAGTAATGGAACATCCTTATTCTTAGCACCTTGAGTTAATTGTAGTTTAAGTTGTATTTAGTTAAAGAGTTTGAATAAATTAATAGTTTAAAAAGAAGTATCAAGTTTTTTTAAAAAGAATTGGGGAACAAAACAATGTTTGGACTTTGTCTCCGGTCTCCAGAAAATCGAATCACATGAAGCAAAAAATGCCATTGAAGGTTTCTCTTCCATTTACGTCCTCCACTCCGTTCAGTTGCACAACCCTATCTTTAGTCCAAAGAATCAGTCACATCGTCTCGTCTATAGTCCGTCTCTGCTTCCATGATGAAGACGATAAACAATCTCGGCCTCAACAATGGCGTCGATTACCTCTGGTTATGACGCTACTCTCTTCCATCAGCGACGTCTTTTTGGTTCTTCTCTCGGCTTGCTGAAGGAGGAGGAAACCCTAGGTTAGGAGAGGAAATAGTAAAATGATTTATTTTATCTCTAAAATTTTTTGCAAAAATTCATAGACAAAATTACTCAGAGAGGACGCATACTTTAAAATAAAATTGACCCTTAACCCTTTTTAAAATAATATTCTTATGACATGTTCATCCAACATACCAGTAATGGAAATTTATTCTTAGCACCTTAAGTTAATTGTAGTTTAGTGCTGGTTGTGCCATTTTTTTTTCTTCCTTTGACCCATGCATTTCCCATTTTGTTTTGCTTTTGGTGTGCACCTATTACATACTTTATTTTCTCTCTCTTCATAAGCCACCAACTCCAAAGAGTCCAAGACCCCCATCATGGGTGGTTATTAACAATAAATAAAAGTGATTTATTTATAATTTAATTTTTGTAGAAGTTAAAATATGATAAACTCATATTATAAATGAAATTTGTGTTTAGAATGATAGTAAGAGAAATTTTTTTTTTTTCTTTCTTTTCAAATGAGCTCTTGTTTGAATGATTTTTTGAAAAATTAGTTGGGATGAAAAATAACTGAAAATGACATGAATCTTACTGAATATTATACACATATATAACTTGCATATATTATGATAATTGAAGATAAAAATTTAAATTTGATAAAAAAAAATTAAATTATTATTAAAAAATTTAAAAACTCTAAAGTAATGAATTTAAATATATTCTAATTGATAAACAAAATGTATACACAAAGTATTTTTTTTTTTTAAAAAAAAATAAACCCATATGATATTTTTTAAAAAAAAAAAAATAAACCCATTTTCTCCACTAGGCTTAAATCGCAAACGGGTCTATTTAATCACTCACCGCTATGCCAAACAAAATAAACCCATATGAAGTCATTTTTTTTAAAAAAAAAAATAATAAACCCATATGATACCACCGCTATCGCAAACAGTCTATTTAATCACTAGGCGCAATCGCAAACAGTCTATTTAATCACTAGGCGCAAGCTTTTTTCCTCCCTCACTACTTTTTTTTTTTTTTTTTCAAATGCCAAATATGCCTTTTGACTTATTATATGAGAGTTGTGTATTTACCACTCAAAAAAAAAAAAAAAAAAAAAAAAAAAAAACACACTAATCCTTAGTTTTATAGATGTATATATAAAATTTTTTTTTTATAGATGTATATATAAAATGCAAATTTCTCATTACTCTTGGTTATTAATAAATGCGATTTTAAAAAAAAAAGCCCTTCCTTCTTCTTATCAACCCGCACCTATTAATACACACATGTTGGTTTATATTTAAAACTTCAGTACTGTATAATAATCTTCACTTCTAATTTCTAACTAATGTAAAGTTTCTTAATATAAAAGTGGATATGTGGTAACTATTAAATGTGTATCTATATAATATTAATTAGAGTAATTTTAGAGTAGTATTAGAGTGAGTTTAGAGTAGTTTTATGTAGCATATTAATATATATTGGAAAAATCCTATATAAATACCATATAAATTTGCAAAACTCTCAAATGTCTGTTGAATTGTTAAAGGATTTAAAGGTACCAAGGACCATATGGGAATTTACAAATTCGGGTGAAATTACCCTTTTGTCCTTAGTTTTAAATAAATTTAAAAAAAATACCTCGCGGAGGGCGTCGGCAGATTGGGCGTTAACCATCAACGATAGCGATTTTTTTTTTTTTTTATAGTTAGGGGTGGGTTTTTTTTTTAGAAAAAAAAACAAAAATCATTGAAAGTGTGGGAGGTGGGGTTCGAACCCCCCACCCCCAACACCTCCATGGGGTCAAGTGCCCAACCACTGCGCCATTCTTTTTTTATATATATATATATATATATATATATGCATTAATAAATATATATATTCTTTTTAAATATTTTTCAACGATAGTTACAAATATTTCAATGGAATTTACAAAATTTTCAACGGCATTTACAACTTTTTTTTAGGTTTACCATTTTTTTGTTTTTCCCTCAGAAGTAAAAAAGGCAAACCTTAAAACAAGTCGTAAATCTTTGTGAAAGATTTGTAAATATCATTGAAAGATTTGTAACTATTGTTGAAAAATTTGTGATAATGCATTCATTTTTTTATTTTCCCTCAAAGGCAAACCTAAAAAAAGTCGTAAATGCCATTGAAAGATTTGTGATAATGCATTCATTTTTTTTGTTTTCCCCTCAAAGGCAAAAAAGTCAAACCTTAAAAAAAAAGTCGTAAATGTCGTTGAAAGATTTGTAAATACCGTTGAAAGATTTGTAACTACCGTTGAAAGATTTGTGATAATGCAATATTTTTTAATTTTTCCCTCAGAGGTAAAAAAGGCAAACCTCAAAAAAAAGTTGTATATGCCGTTGAAAGATTTGTAACTTCCATTAAAAGATTTGTAACTATCGTTGAAAAAATGTTAAGAAGAATATATATATTTGTTAATGCATATATATATATATTAAAGGAATCAAGTGGCCCAGTGGTTGGCTCACTTGGCCCCATGGAGATGTGGGGGGTGGGGGGTTCGAACCCCACCTCCCACACTTTCAATGATTTTTTTTTAAAAAAAAAAACCATCGCCGATGGCCGACGCCCACCGCTAGCGGTCCTCATCCAAAGCAAGAGTATTTTTTATTTTTTTTTAATTTATTTAAAACTAAGGGAAAAAAGAGTAATTTCACCCAAATTTGTAAATCCCCATATGGTCCTTGGTATCTTTAAGTCCTTTAACAAATTCAACAAACATTTGGAAGGTTTTGCAAATTCATATGGTATTTATATAGGATTTTTCCATAGATATTTGTAGGTGCAATTTTTTAGACTCTCGTTGAAGGCTTTGGAGCTACCCTTGTGTGATTTCCTGTACACTAGGGAATAATAGGCAACTTTGAATATATTTTTATATGCTTGTGAATTGTGTATAGTTGTGAATGACTAAATTTTATTAAAAAAATGAACTAAATTATAATGTGTGTGTGTGTGTGTGTTGTAAACTTCCAAAGTAAGTAATGTTTCAAGTAAATTTCTTTAAAACTTACTTTATTCACCTAATTAATTTAATTATAATTAATGTATTCTTAGATTATTTTTCCTTTTAGGCATATTTGAATGTGTGATGATTTTTATATGAATGAAAGCATGATTTACTTTAATTTATTTTTTAATGATAATTGATGACCAAATAGAATTGTCATAGCGGTTTCATTTATGATGGGTTGGAGTAAAGAGGAATTTGTATGATAAGATTATTCTACCACGTGGTATATCACCATTCAGTGCACAAGTGGATATCACTTGTTAAGGCTCCTTCTTCCATATTTGGATTGCATTGAAGTTGGTTGTGTTCTTTCAAGGAGAGGAGCTATATTTCAAACTTAAGCTCTATAACTTTGGCCGTTTGTATCTTAAGAACTAGTGATCTTGGAACAATCAAGTCAGATAGATGGGTTTCTATGGATCAATGTGTTAGCATATGGCTTAAGTTAGTGGAATAAGGATGAACGATGATTATAACGTCCTCAAAATTTACTTAACATAATAACTAATTAAGGGTTCATTAACAACTAAGTAATGCTCCATCATTTACCAAAATACCCAAAAGTAAATCAGAGTATGCAAAATGAGCGCTAACGTGACAATATACAATCATCCAACATAAACTAAAAAGACAGAAGCAATACTTTTAGTAGAGTAGCCTAAGCTTCTGAGGTCTTCCCTGATGGACCCGGATGGAAACTATCACCTGAAAAATGTGGTAACTATCAATCCAACTTATTACGAATACTAATATGTGCTAGTGAGGTGCCAAGTGGAACAATTTATATAACAAAATATTAAAAATATAATTCACCAATATCCACATCAGAAAATTTCATATTATAAATTAGGTATTACAATTTTTTACAATTCCCAAGATGCCTCTCATCAATCCAACCGAACCGTCTTATTTCCTCCGACTAGACCCATAGGCTAAGTTACACCCATGTTACTGGTTACTCAAAAGCTCACTGGTCATGTGATGAGGACAGGCCAAAATCCCCAGAGCACATGTCCGAGACCATGAGTCTTTTCCCCTCATTGAACTAGTGGGGTGTCGTAAGCCCTCTTTGAACTAGTAGGTCAGTCCCTCATTGAACAGGTGAGACAATAGGAAGCCAACCATCGTGCACCAATGGAGGCCTCACCACGTGGTGGAATAAACTACTCCAATTCTTCCCAATTCAACCCTTACCATAATTATCACAATAAATAAGTAGCTCAACAAGGATTTTCCAAGATTTTCCCGTTCATATCATGTAATTAAAATCATTCTCATATATATATATATATATATATATATATAAGGTTCCGTAAGGCAATTTCTATTAAAATATTCATAATCATTTCACAAAATACTCACAAACAACATACTAATACACATAACAAGTGGAAAGTGGTTACTCTCGTCGAAACTAACTATTATTACACTCGCTCCTAATCCAAGAGCTCAAACACACGCCAAAAATCAATCTACCACAACCTATTTACTAACCATTAATAACTCTTCTAAAATTTACATAATCAAAATTATAACTTATAATTTAATACAATTAAAAATATACAAATTTTAATAATAATGTATTTGGAATGCTTGAAGTGCGCACATTGTGACGGGATTGAAAAATCGGTGAGACCATTGAAACTATAATTTCTCTTTCTATTTATTATTAATTAACAATACCCTTTTCTATTTACTATTAATTAATAATTTCCTTTATTCTTTACTCGCTTTCTTAATAATAATAATTACAATTTATTTCATTTTCTTATTATTATTATTATTATTACTACTACTTTACTATTTATTGGTATTTCTCTTTAATTATTTTAAATTCTCAAAGGCTATTCTAACCCTTTAATTAGGAGCTTAATAGTTACTAACTCCATATAGATTATATTTTAATGTTTCTCATGGTTTTAACTTGCTCAAAAATCAGTGTTCTAGCTACAAGGTTAAATTTCCAGAAAATGACAGCAAATAAACTTCTTTTCTTTCTCTCCCAAAACCAACCACAATACTCATAATGAGGTTTGTCCCTTCCTCCGGTGAAGGCTTGTGAGGTTTGGTCCCTCGTGCGCAGCTTTCGCATCTCGTGGGTGCGTCAAGAATAGGAAAGCTAGCTGTTTTGTCCCTTTGAAGCTATGGAGGAAGAGATGGGCAGCTGGTCTAGGAATCAAAAAGAAGTTGTTCTGAAGTTGGGTCGAAAATGTGAAGAGATGGGAGGGACTCTGGTGGGAAAGATCCTCACTGGTAAGAATCTTAATGTCCCTACTGTAATCACTATGATAAAGAAGGTTTGGCTGATTAGTGAAGAAATAGAGGTTCATGAGCTAGATCGGGGACAACTTATTTTCTTGTTTCGTTTTCACTCTAAAGAAGATTACTCTAGAATTCTTAGAGGTAGACCTTGGTCAATACAAGGTCACCTATTAAACCTTCAAATATGGGAAGACTATATGGTGCTTCCGCATGTTGATTTCGAAGGAGCCTTTTTGGCTTCGGTTTCATGGCCTCCCTTTGGAGGCTTTTGATGATCAGAATGCGAGAATATTGGGTGATGTGGTGGGGGAAACTGTGATGTTTGAAAGTCCTATGGTGGATGGAAAAATGCCCCGTAGCTTTATCCGAGTAAGGTCCTTGCTTAGTTTAGAGGCTCCACCGCTATCCGGTTTTTGGGTGCCAAGGGAGGGGAAGAAACCTATCCGGGCTTCTATTCGATATGAGCGTTTACAAGTTTTTTGTTACCGATGTGGCCGGATTGGGCATGATGACCGAAGCTTCAAGTCTCTCGTTCAAAGAATGGTGATGGAGATGAATATGAATTTGGTAACGGTTGAGTACACCGGAGTGAAGACCTTTGACGATATCCTTATGGTTTGCAAGGAGGGATGGCCGGAGGAGGTTTTGAAGAATGCTAATCGAAGCTCTCATGTTTTCCGGCGAGCTCCTTCTACGGTGAGTAGTGGAGGTCCGTCGGATAGGACGCTATTCTGGCAGGGACCGGCGAGGGTGGTCCGACGTACATACCACCGGCGATGAGGGCTCCCTTTTTGGAGCCGTTGGAGAATCCTCGAGCCTCACAAATTCAGAGTGTTGCAGCTTTGAAAGAGACGGGTGAGGAACTCGAGGTGAGCAAGGAAGATGATGGTCACGTGAAGCATGGGAGAGAGAAGGTTGGTGTGTCAAGTTTGGTGGGCCGGGGGTTGAGAATATTGACTTGGTGGTTTTAAATGGGGAAAAGGTGATGTCTACGGTGGGGCCTAGTAGGATACAAGTGAAACATGGGAGAGAGATGATTGGTGAGTCAAATGGTGGGCCGGGGAGGAGGATGTTGTCCTGGTGGATTTAAAGGAAAAAGAGGTGATGTCTTTTTGCTCAAAAAAGAGGTGATGTCTACGATGGGGCATGGTAGGATGCAAATTGGAGGAATTAATTGTCCTTTATTGGGGAGATTTTTTCCCAATGAAAATGGGCCACCGGGTTGTCTTTGGTGGGGGTTCGGCCTAGAAATATGACCTCTTCATCTTTGGCCCAACATAGTAGTCTTTCTAAATCTGATGTGAATATTACTCCAAGCCCATGCGTGGAGCCTTGTATTAATGTAGTGGAATGTCCTGATGCTCTTATTGGCAGGAATAGTATTTCTAATGAGGGGGATCATATTTCCTCATGTGTCTCTCAGCCATACAGCGTGGAATTTCCAAGTGAGGAGGAGCTAAATTTAAATTCAATAATTCCTTTTAATGGATTGTCTCCTATTTCAGCTGTATCCGCTGGTTTGAAGGGAATTAGGATTAAAAGACAACTTGATGATGAAGGTGATGTTGGTAAATCGAGCAAGTGTAGGAAGTTGGATTTTGAGTTAGCTGGGGATACAACTAGTGACAAAGGTATATCAGGGAAAGCAAAAAAGGAGCACAGGAGGTCCTTTAAGTCAGTTAAAAAATTTCTTCAGCAATCCGGAAATGCTTCAAGATTAGCTTCAGCTGGAGGAAGCCCTCCCCTTGGTGAGATTGATTTCCCAGAGAGTTGGATGGTTATCAATGATAGTGAGGTAGTGGATCAGGGATCTTCTCAGGCAAATAACGCCGGTGGTTGGATGGGACCAACCACCGGTGCACCATGAATCTATTATCTTGGAACTGTCAAGGCTTGGGGGTTGCCTTGACAGTCAGAAATTTGAAGAAAGAATGCTTCCGGAAAAAACCCCATTTAGTCTTCTTGATGGAGACTAAACAGAAGGCGAGTGTTGTTAGGAAGGTGAGACGTAGATGTGGTTTTACTGAAGAATGGATAGTTAATCCTATGGGAAGAAGTGGGGGCCTGGCTTTATGGTGGTCTGATGTGGTTACGGTTAATATCCTATTCTTGTCCTCTAATATAATCCATACTAGTGTGATGTCGGAGGTGCTCTCCACCCCATCTTATATTACTTTTATTTATGGCCCCACTGATGAAGCTGAGAGATTGTTATGCTGGCAAGAGGTTCGAAGGATTAGCACCAATATTAGGACTTCATGGTTATGTCTTGGGGACTTTAATGATATATTATTCCAACATGAGAAGAGTGGTGGTCGTCCTAGAGCTTGGAGGAAGATCCTTAATTTCAAGTGCTTTGTGGCTGATTGTGAACTTGAAGACTTGGGTTATAATGGACCTATCTTTACCTGGTGCAATAATCGTGACTACTCGGAAACAATTCATGAGCGTATCGATAGGGCCTTGGGTAATCTGGAGTTGAGAGAACAGCTCGCGTGTCTCCAGGTTTTTAATGTTGTCCCGGTCGGATCTGATCATCACTTTCTGTTCATCCAATGTCAGTATGAAAGGCATCAACAAAGTCGGACCTTTCGTTTCGAATCTGCTTGGGTATCTCATGGGAATTTTCTTGACGTAATTAAAGGGTGTTGGCAGAAATCTAGCGATCAGGATCACTCGGTATTAGAACTTTTTGTGAGTAACCTAAAGAGTTGTAGGCAGAGGTTAATTGCTTGGAGTAAGAAGGAGTTCCCTAATAGTGGTAAGACTATTGAGCTTTTAAAGACCCATCTGGATGAGTTGACTCAGGAAGTTTGAATTTTGGATATTGCTAGAGGGATTGCGAACATAAAAGGAGATCTAGAAAGATTATTGGAGCGCGAAGAACAATATTGGTGGCAACGATCTAGGATCAATTGGTTAGGCGCCGGTGACAAGAACTCACGTTTCTTTCACATTTCTACTATCAAGAGGAGACAATGAACGTAATCTCATGTATTCGAAATGATGAGGGCAATTGGTTGTATGAGAAGGATGCTATCTCGATAATATTGCCTAGCTTTTTTCAGAGTTGTTTACCACTTCGGTGCACGACCAATGGATATAGTCTTGGGTTTCATCGAGCCAACTATTTCATCCGAGATGAACATAGTCTCTTGTTACCAATTTCTACGGAGGAGATTAAAGCAGCACCCTTTAGTCTTGGAAGCAACAAAGCGCCCGAACCCGATGGGTTCTCGGGTAAATTTTATCATTCCTCTTGGTCCGAAATTGGTGAGTCTCGTTTTGTAGTATGGTTAAAGAGTTTTTTTTCTTTGGTCATTTGTTGCTTAATGACTTAAATGAAACTAACAGCACTCTTATTCCTAAAGTGCAAAAGCCCGAGCATATTTCTCATTTCCGCCTTATTGGCTTGTGTAATTTCTCTTATAAAATCATTTCTAAACTCTTGGCCAATAGAATGTGGCCTTTGCTTGATACTTGTATTTCACAGAATCAGAGTGCCTTTATTCCAGGCCGGTGTATTCATGATAATATTATTATAGCCAATGAGGTATACCATTATCTTCGTCGCAAGAAAGATACAGGTAAGTATGAATTCGCTCTTAAAATGGATATGAGCAAAGCATATGATAGGGTAGAGTGGAATTTTCTTGAAAAGGTGTTGTTGAGATTTGGTTTCTGTACAGAGTGGGTGTCTCTTGTGATGAAATGTGTTTGCTCTGTTATTTGAATATTTGCTTATCAGGTGAAAAAGTGAGTTCCTTGACTCCGAGCCGGGGTATCCGGCAAGGGGATCCCCTCTCTCCATATCTCTTCATCATTATTGTAGAAGTTCTCTCCATTATGATTAGACAGGGCCAGATGGATTATTTTATTAAAGGTGTCAAATTGAGCCATAGTTGCCCTGAACTTACACATAGTTTCTTTGCTGACGATGCTCTTCTGTATATGCGTGCATCTCAACGCAACTGCAACCATCTGGCTGATATCCTGAAGATGTATTGTACTGCCTCTGGTTAGGTCATCAATCTTGATAAATCGAGTATCTTGTTTTCTTCCAATACCCCTGATGATGTTAAAAATATGGTGGGGAGAATTCTTGGTATTCCTGTGACAGAGGACCCGGGTAGATATCTTGGTATCCCGAGTATATAGAAAGACAAAACATCAGGCGTTGGCTTATGTTCGAGAACGCATTGCTAATAAAATTCAAGGATGGGGTCATTCACTCCTTTCCTTTGCTGGGCGGGATGTCATGATTAAAGCTGTTCTCCAGGCTATCCCTATCTACCCTATGAATGTTTTTAAGTTTCCGGTTAAGACTTGCAAAGAGATTAGCAGTCTAATTGCTAACTTCTGGTGGAGCGGTACTGTTTCTGGTGGAACTACACATTGGAAAGCCTGGGGGTCTTTAACTACAGCAAAAAGTACTGGTGGAATGGGCTTTCGAGATTTATCTGTCATGAATGATGCTCTTTTGGCCAAAACTGCATAGAGATTGCTGACGAGGCCCGATGATCTGTGGGCTAGGGTATTGAGAGTGTGTACTTTCCCAAAGGTGGTTTCATGAAGGTGGGGAAAGGTCATAAAGCATCATGGTGCTGGTCTAGTATACTGGATGGTAGAGAGTTCCTCAAGCAAGATTTGCACTGGGACATTGGAGATGGAGCTTCTATCAGCATCTGGGATGATATATGGGTCCCACAGGTTGACTTTCCGAAGAAACCCAGTGATCTAAATCCAGTCATAGCTGAGGGCGGGGTTTGTGATCTTATTGTCAATGGAAAGTGGGATCTTACTCTCATTGACCAGCATGTATCATCGGAAGTCAAGGGTGCTATTTATGAGATTGACATCCTAGCTAATGGTTTGCCTGATAAGTTAGTATGGACTAGTGCTAAGAATGGTGTATATTCTGTGAAAGGTGGGTATCATAATAGTAAAGAGAAGATGTTGTCTGACGGCAACAAGGCTGGGTCCTCAATAGTTGTTGCTCCATCTTGTTGGAAGTCAATTTGGAGGATTAAGTTATCCCTAGTGGTTCAAGCAATTCATCCGGCGGATCTTAAATAATGTTGTTGCTACCAATGGGGCCCTTCATCGAAGAAAGAGATCACAGAGTAGCATTTGCCCAATTTGTTTTGATGCGGTGGAGACGGTGGATCACTTGTTTTTCCATTGCCCTTGGACCAGGTGTGTCTGGTTTGGGTGTTCTCTTGGTGTAAAACTTGATGTTGCTAGTATTTTGAACTTCAATGCTTGGTGGATTCAACGTTCAGGTATGTCTTTCTTAAGCAAGCAAAATCTCTCTTTAATTTGTTGGATCTTATGGTTTATTTGGAAACAAAGGAATAATCTAGTTTTTAATCATAAGGATCCTAACCCTATTGATGTCATTGAATGTGCGAGGAAAAAAAATTTTGACTTCTGGGTGAATTGCAATAAAAAGTACAGCAATCCGGAGGTTCAAAGGGTTACTCCTACTCATCTAGTTGTCTGGTCCCCTCCATCGGCTGGCAAGTTCAAATATAACTGTGATGGGGCCTTTTCGGCTAATAAGACTGACGCTGCTATTGGAGTTATCTGTAGGGATCATTTTGGTGATTTCAAATGGGGTTTTGTGGATAAAGTGAAATCCATCTCTGCTTTCATGACTGAAGCCTTAGCTCTTAAGAGGGCACTGATGCTCACTGTTGATCTTGGTCATGATAATGTTATCTTTGAAACCGACTGTCTTTCTCTGCTTGAATATGTTGATGCTAAAGCTCCGGATATGAATGATTGGAGGAGTAGGAGCATTATTTTCGATATTATTTGTCCGTTGGGTACCAAGGTTGGGTTCTCTCTCGTCCTTTACCCCAAGGGGGTAATCGTGCCGTGACCGACGATTGCGAGATGCTTATAAAGGGGTGTGCCCGATTGGGTGGGTCTTCCAACCAACACCTTCTTTGCTGTCACTTCTAGCCTTGGACTCCTAGAAGATGAATGTTGTTCCTCATGATGCCCCTCTTCCCAATCACCTATTGAGGGGTGATTGTTTGTAGTTTGTTTTTTATTTGTGTGTATTCTGTTTTTGTTTGTGATCCATGGACTTGTGTTTCAGTTGATGTTGTTTCTCCTTTTGTGGTTTTTTCTTTCCTTGATGTTGCTTGTAATGTTTTCCTGAAGTATTAATAGAAGTATCCTTTGACCAAAAAAAAAAAAACCAACCACAGATTCACATTCACATATATATATATATATATATATATATATGCACTTCATGACAAACAAAACCATATATATATAGTAGGCTTCCAACAATATATATATATATATATATATATATATAGTAATGTTTTGTACCCTAAGCCTTCGTTGGTGAATCATGGAAGCAGGAAAAAAAGAAGCTTGATGGTTACCTCTGGTTTTCAGGCTTGTAAACTGATCTTAGATGATCACCGCTGCCTCTGCTTTTGCTGGTTCAAAACAGAGCAAGATATGTTTGAGCTCCCTCCCTCTCTCTCTATCTCTCTCTCTCTCTCTCTTTTCGTCTCTCACTCTTTCTTTCTTAGTCTCAGCTTTGGCTGAAGTAAAGTGAGTGAGCGAAGCTATGAAGTTGTGGTTTAATAGAGAGCTAAGGGTCTGATCCAAAAAGTAATATCCAGAGGTATATGGCTCTGCGCTCTAGAAGCATGGTCTATGTTTCGTGTTTCAGTTTTTAGTTGCTGATCTTTTATCGTCAACAACTCCTCTGAGTTTTCGTGTTGGGCCGAAGATTAGCTAATCATATACTCCCTAATCTTTCTACCATTCCTTTTCTCTTCTCAGCTTGTTTTGGGCGTGAGATATAATGGGTTGAAAGTATCAATTAAGGGTCCATTTGGTTTCGAAAAGGGAGTACATAAATATATGTTGTTGTTCTCCTATTATTCACGTGTTGGGTTGTGTTGAGAAAAGGAATAAATGAAGATAATGGGTTTGAGGTTTATCTTATTCATGGGCCATATTATGGTGAGAGCAAGAGAAGATCCAAAAATGATTTTATATATAAATAATAATGAGAGAGGTGTGTTTATTGTGGGAATACTATTAAAAAAAAAAAAATCCCATTAGATCCTCTACAAAGCTCTTATTTGCAATTAGGTCCATTACTTATAATTGCAATTATTGGAAAATAAATTAATCCTTAATTCCATATAAGGATTTTCCTTTCCCAATTGATTCCTCTAGGACATAAAATATAATTTCTATAATGTTTAGGCCTAAATTATCCTTTACTTGAATTTATTCTTTTTCCCAAAATAAATTAATTAAGAAAAAATATGCCTAAATCTCAAATAATTTTGTAATTAATTTCTATATAATAATTCAATTTCAAATCTAAAAATTTGGGATGTTACAATGATATAGGGGAGGTTACATCTAGGGGCGGATCCAGAAAATTTATAAAGGGTGGGCACCGGTGGTGGGGGGATTCAAGGGTAGCGCCCCCTTTTTTTTTAAAAAAAAAGAAAAGTTTTAAATGTATTAAAAAACAAAAGAATATAAACAACAAAAGAAAAGACGATCAAAAAAATATTTATGAAATCAAGTGAATCTTGATGATGTAATAAGGCGACGTTATTTTACAAACCTGTCATTTAGAAAAGTAAGGCTAAGTGCTGTTAGAAATGCAGCTACATAAATTACAATAAAGAGTGTGCACTCAATAAGTTCAAGTATATATATTTTAATAATAAAATTATATTACAATAAAAATAATCACAATGTCATCCTTCTAGACCTTATTTTTTGGAATTCTATCATAATTGTCTTATTATCAATGCTATCAAATATATCTTTTTCAATGTAAGGCATTAAACAATCATTCATCCTCGCATCCAATTATGAAATGTGGTCTTTATGTATGAAGGGTGGGCAATCATTCAAACATGTATTAATTTATAAATATATATATATATATATATATGTTTTTCCCAATTCAAGGGTGGGCACTTGCTCCCCTAGTCTACTATGTGGATCCGCCTCTGGTTACATCTTGCATATTACATAATTGTATATTATATGTCATAATGAAAAATCTAGATTGGCATAATGATAATTAAATTTGGAATTGTTTTGTATGAGGATTAAGTTACATACAAATAGATATGTAATCAGCTCTCTATTTTGAATCATATGTGGTTTGTTTGGTATAGTAGAAATTTTTAGTAGTTACTAAGTTGTAGAATCTCATCTATTTATATTAACATTTTTAAGTGATTGTTTTAGTATGGAACAAGGAAGACACCTATAAAGTTAGCTTTAAAGGCTCTCTTGTATTCCTGAAGCACATGTTAAGTTGTTTTATATTTGTCATGATCCTAAGACGTCCATATTTTATTTTTACTTATTAAAATGTTTTGAGAATTTAATTTAACACTGTGATATGAGCTTTATTTGAACTGAATATGTATTATTGGACATCCTTATTAACGACTTTTAAAATACTTTTGTTAAATATTTAGTTGTTTGGTTTGAAGTGTTACAAGTAACAATAAAGCCTATACCCAAAAAAACAAAAACTTTTTTATTTGCATGCCATATTTCCCTAAGATGCTACAATTTAAGAAATACTTTGCTAAAGCTTTTAAAGAGTAATGCAACAAATTTCTATATGGCTTTACAAAATAATAGAAGTTCGACGCAAGATAATTCAACAATAATAAACTAAATTGTAAATTAATTGAAATTAAATTAGATGTCATGAATAATTTTAACCCACACTATTTATAATAAAAAGCGCTCAAATTAAAATTTTAATTGTTAAAAAAACATTATTAAAAGCTGACATATTAAATTTAATTTTTAAAATAACAATGGTGGTTAAAAAAAAGGGATATGATAGTGTAAATTATAGTATATTTTTATAGGTAGAGTCAATCGAGTTGGGCTTTCTCCTTAACTCTATCCATTGCTTTTTTTTCAGTTAGATCAAAATCTCAATAGAAGAGAGAAATGATAAAAGTATATGAGATTCTGATCTAACGGGTTAAAAAGTGGTAGTGACTTTGGTAGTGACAAAAAATGGTAGTGACAATATCATATCCCAAAAAAAAATACTAGGTTAATTTGATCCTTATAGTATGATTTAGTTTGCAATGTAAATTATAGTATATTTAAGATTGTAGGTAGAGTCGATCGAGTTGGCTTCTCTGCTGTACTCTATCCATTGCTTCTCCTTTACCTAATTTTTTCTTTATTTCCCTTAGATTAAAAGTTTTGATGGTCCAAATTAAACATCTTATAAACAATATTTTTATAATTTTACTTATGAAACATATAAATAAATTCAAACTGTTAAAATTTGATATTAACATTTCTTAGCGGTCATACAAAAATCTACTTTAAATCCAATCATTTGCAACTAATGATACTATTATGGTTAGAGAATTGAAAATGTAGTTCACATTAAATGTCCATTTTTAAAAGATAAATTTACACATAGGGTTTAAGTCTTTACTTGCAGAGTTACAGTGGGGTTCCTGTCAACGGGTTTCTTTCCTTGAGCCTCCGAATCGGATGCCGGATGGAATCCATGTCTGGTTTTCTCAGCAGATCGATCGGTTTTCGGAGGCACACTATCAAAACAACTTCTCCTTTAAGATTTCAACATCTGCTTTGTGCTCAAATCCAATGTTTTTCTGTGAGGTACTCAAATTCAACTGCCTCAAATGCCCATTCTTTCACAGTTTCATATCTGATTGACGCATGTGGCTTCTCACCTAAAGAAGCTGCTTCTGCTTCTGAGCGTGTCAGCTTCGACACGCGAGATAAGCCAGATTTAGTTATCAATTTCCTGCAAACACAAGGACTTTCTCAATCCCAGATTCTTTATTTCGTTAGAAATGACCCATTGATTCTTCGATGTGATCCTCACAAAACCCTTCTGCCCAAAATTGAGTTCTTCAAATCCATAGGCTTCTCGAGCTCACGCATCCCTAAGCTATTGTCTAGTTATCCCAGCATCATGCGCAGGAGCCTAAGCAATCAGCTTATCCCTTCCTTTGATTTCTTTAGGGACTTGTTTCAATCTGATGAGAAGCTCACTAAAGCTATTATATATTACCCGCGCATTCTTCTTGATATTAACAACCATGCTGTGCCAAATATGAAGCTGTTGCGAGAAGAAGGAGTTCCTGAATCAAATGTCATGAAACTGTTGCAATTTTTCCCTAGGACACTAACTACAAGTACTGGTCGGTTTAAGGATGTTGTGGAAGAAGTGAAGGAGATCGGGTTTGATCCTTTGAAGTTTCAATTTATTATGGCTGTTAGGGTATGCTTGTCCTTTAGCAAATCCACACGGTCAAACAAGGGTGATGTTTATAAGAAGTGGGGTTGGTCTGATAATGACATTCTTGCAGCATTTAGAAAGTTCCCCTTTTGTATGACAATCGCAGAGGATAAGATTGATGTAATAATGGAGTTTCTTTTCCACAAATTGGGCTGTAATCCTTCCACCATTAACATACATCCTACAATTTTCGCACTGAGTGTGAAAAGGCGAATTATTCCAAGAGGCGCTGTCTTTCAAGTTCTGTTGTCAAAGGGTCTGATGGAAAAGGAAGCATTGTTTTCAGCATTTAGATGTACTGAAAGTCACTTTTTAAAGAGGTTTGTCCTGTGTCATGAGCATGAAACCAGTGGATTATTGGGGTTGTATCAGTCTAAACTGGATCTTGCAAGGTGAATGAAAACTGTAAAGCTTTTATGGTAAGAATATGGACTAAGATGTCGATGTAGAACGGTCTTCTCTCTACATTTCTTTTGATGCATCACATTATTAACTTTTATGTTGTCATATACTCCCTCTCATCCTTAATATGAGACATATTTACTTAATTTGATTAGATTACAGAAGTTAGTTAATATAGCATGTGTTTTTTAAAACATTCCAGCCATCTTCCTTAATTTCCCTCCTTTCCTCTTTTTTTTTTATTATTGTTGATGGAGCATTAATAGTCTAAATTAGAAAAAGATGGACAAATATAAAAAATAGGTCTTATATTTATGATAAAAAAAACAACTCTCTAAATAGGTCCTATATTATATTAAGGACGGGAGGGACTTGAAAATTAATTAATCAAATAAATGTAGTGTGTAGCTGTAACAGAAAATATTTGTTCATTACGTTTTTATTGAAGAACTTGATTGTTATATATAAACAGGGTCCCCTCTGAAATACTGGTTTAAACTTTTGATGTGGTAACTGGGAAAAACGGTTCAGGGTTGTAACGTTAAGTTCATGGCGGGTTCAATAGAATACATAGGATTGACCTCGATTGTTGTTGCTGAGCATGGGGATCTGAAGTTTGATTATCTCAGTTGAACGATTTTGTTTGTAAGTTGCTGAATGGAATATGGGGATTGTCAAACATTTGATCCAAATTTCTAGTATATAAAATCTTATAAGACGGAGCACACAAAAAATACTTTTCTTGCTGGACGGCTCAAATTGCTGAATGGAATTATAGATGAGACCCTTCAGTTAAGAAGATCCAATTTCCTATCTTAGGTTACAGTTTTGAAATTTAAATTATTGAAGCTGATTTCCAGCTTACTTTTTACAGTGCTATAAGATGCAAGAAGATATATTATGATGCCAGATGGTTAAATTTTTGTTCCCATATCTTGGTTGTTGATGGTTTCTGTTACCAATTATTTTCTTATGGTGTTTTGCATTTGAGTAGTGAAAGCCTGGATTCCAATAGATTGTCCCTAAGATCTTGTTCTTTTGTGTAACTCCAATGTGTTTTGTTTTGTTTTCCCCCATGTTAGAGAGTAAACTGGAGATATTTGTTCTTCAATCTGACTTGTTCATATACATCCACATATATATATATATATATATATATATATATTTAAATTCTTATGAAAAACTGCAATTTCCCATACCATCTTTAATTTTTTGTTTTCAAAAGTTATGTTTTCACTTTTTGTTTGGGAAACAAACAAATTATAGTTGCAGAAACCCTTTTCCTCAAGTCAAGACAAAACATTACTCACATATTATCTCATAAATTATTAAAGCACTTTTGAAAAGCTAAAACAAACATATAATTAATTTGCCAATGTTTTATATTTCAAGCTATATTAATTCATCTAATGATATATACACATTGACACACCTAGTGTTAAAATCTAGCTAGGGGTGGGCATGGGCGATCAAGTCGAGAATCCTGCCCGAAGGTCGAAGGATGAATTAGTTGCATTTTGCAGTTTGATGTCCGGCTCAATCCGGTAGAAACCCTAACCATTTCGAGGGTGGGCGGACTTTCAACCCTAAGTGGTAACTCTCTAACCAATACCATATGTACAAAAACTCCAATTATACATAATAAATACTATTAAAAAATTCAAATACATTCCATAATTTCACACTAAGATATCTCAATAAATCTTTAACTTTAGTCTTGAAATTAAAAAAATTACCAAGGTCTTAACAATTACATGACAAATTATGAAGTAATGTGTTTGTGTATGAATATTTTTTTGATATTAATGGGTGGAATTGTGATAAAGACTTCAAAGAAACTAGATTTCTTACCTTTGATATCAATTTTTTTAATGTTGCATATCATCCATCCAATCAAAGAACCACGTCTATTCAAAAAGCAATAATTTAAAGGGAAAATTACGCTCAGGTCCCAAGGAACAAAGATAATTATAATTAGGTCCCTTTAAATGACAAAATTACACAAAAGTACCTAGGGACTTCTGTGTAATTATTTGTGAATGCAAAATTACCAATCTAACCTTCCATCTTCCAATTCCACTCTCTCTCCTTCTCCTCTCTCTCTCCTCTCTCCCTTTTTCTTCTCTCTCTTCCAATATTTCAACTCAAATCGAGGGAACTGATGTTGGGTTTAAAACTTTGGGTGTAAAAATTTGTGTGCAGTTGCCCTAGTACCCGCTGGCGGAAAATCACGACCTATCAAGCAGCTTAAAGATGTAATTTTTGTAGAAAGCTTCTTAAAATATTTCACTCCTGACGTTTTCCGGCGAGACCACAGATCCGACGAGACCACATATCCAATTGATCACTTGACATGGCCGACGGTAAGACCACAGATCCGACGAGACCACATATCCAATTGATCACTTGACATGGCTGACGGTAAGACCACAGATCCGGCGAACTTGCCTTTCTCTCATCCTCTGTTCCTTCATCCATCCTTCATCCTCTACTGTTTCTGGTTATTTTTCCAAAGGTTGTTGTAAATATATGATTTTTGTTGTTGTTAATATAGCATTTGTTGTTGTAAATAGCCTCTAGAAGTCAGAAATAACAAATTCCAGGTTTTAAAATGTTGTTGTTAAAATAGGAATTTCTGTTGTAAATATAGAATTTCTTGTTGAAAATAGCATCGAACCTCGAATTGAAAAAATGTAGGTTTTAAAATGTGGTTGTTAAAATAGGAATTTCTGTTGTAAATATAGAATTTCTTGTTGTAAATATAGAATTTCTTGTTGTAAATAGCCTCTAGACCTCATAATTGAAAAAATGCAGGTTTTAAAATGTTGTTGTTAAAATAGGAATTTCCTGGTGTAAATATAGAATTTCTTGTTGTAAATAGCCTCTTGGACCTCGAAATGAAAAAATACGGGTTTTAAAATGTTGTTGTTAAAATGGGAATTTGTTGTTGTAAATATAGAATTTCTTGTTGAAAATAGCCTCGGACCTTAGAAATGAAAAAAAAAAAAAAACAAGGTTTTAAAAAGTTATTGTTAAAATAGGAATTTATTGTTGTAAATATAGAATTTCTTGTTGAAAATAGCCTCGGACCTCGAAATGAAAAAATGCGGGTTTTAAAAAGTTGTTGATAAAATGGGAATTTCTTGTTGTAAATATAAAATTTCTTGTTGAAAATAGCCTCGGACCTCGAAATGAAAAAATGCAGGTTTTAAAATGTTGTTATTAAAATAGGAATTTCTTTGTTGTAAATATAGAATTTTTTGTTGAAAATAGCCTCGGAAGTCGAAATAACAAATTCCAGGTTTTAAAAAGTTGTTGTTAAAATGAGAATTTCTTTGTTGTAAATATAGAGTTTCTTGTTGAAAATAGCCTCGGACCTCGAAATTAAAAAATGCGGCTTTTAAAAAGTTGTTGTTAAAATAGGAATTTTCTTTGTTGTAAATATAGAATTTCTTTGTTGTAAATATAGGCGTTTTTTCCTTGTCCAAAATGGTAATTTTACACTCAAACATATTTACGAGAGAAGTCCCTAGGGACTTAAATGTGTAATTTGGTCAATTTAAGGGACCTAATTGTAATTATTTCGGTCTTTGGGACCGTGTGTAATTTTCCCTAATTTGTATGTAAACTGTGGTAGATGGATTTTAAATAATAATATAAAACATGTCATAAAAATGAAATATTATATATATATATATATATTATAAAAAAATAAAAAAATACTATTTATTTTATAAAGAATAGGGTAAATGTGCAAAAATACACATGTGCTTTATCTTCAAGAGCGCTTGAAGACCATATGTTTTTTTTTGGAGCAAAAATACCCATGTGGTTAAGAAATTGGAGCGAAAGTCCCACTGCTGTTAATAAACCCAAACGTCCCCAAACGTCCGTCCGTTAGTTTGTGTAACTGGACGTGTTCTGCATCCATCTTCTTCCTCTCTTAGCTTCTCATTTTTCCACGTCCACCCATCCAACAGACACAATAGTTCTCATTTATCTCCAAAGCAAACACAAGTCCTGACCACTATATTAAAGTTAAAAATATACCCATTTATGTACTATAGTTCTCATAAGATCTGCAATATTGAAAGAACCAATATCGCTTGAAGAATGAAAGAAACTTATTTTACCTGTATACTCTGTTCTGGTTTCTTGAAACAGGCGAATCCCGGGTTCCACCTAAAACAATTTCCCTTGCACTCATAGGTCCTTATGCATCCCAAGGACAAGCACCCTCTTAAACAAAGAATTGGAGGAAGCCAGGCAATATATGGTGGTGGGTTTCAGAATGTTCTTGCTACCCAACAAATGATGTATTACTAGAAATAATATAATAAAAGGCTTCTCATTAATGGTTTAACACGCTATCCATATATCCTTGCCTGTTGGCACTTAGATCCGTGTTTAATGCTATCTGGGGAGCATGCTCTTCTGTCTTTTTTCCTTTTTCCTTTTTCCTTTTCCCCATCGTCTTTCTATTTGGGGATAGCTACCCCCACCACATTAGATATATGTTCAACATTTGTACAGCTTATCATGTATGCGGTTTTTGTCTAGGTAGTAGTGAGGAGTGGTTATGATTTTTAGAGGGTATAGCCGTTCAGGTTTTTTTGTTTGACTTCATTTCTTCTCTATTCCCTTTGGGCTTTGGTGTCTTAACCCACACATCATCATGTATGTAATATTGTGCGATGGTTTCATCCTCATGCCATCACCTTGTCAAGAGGCTCTTATATCTAGTGAAGTCGCAGGCTATTCTCACGTCTCCTTTATTAGTATGATTTGAAGTGGATCTGGTGACTGTCAATAAATAATATGAGACGAATTGTTTTAGGGAGAAATTGTATGAAACATCCAACCTGTTGTGGTTCTGCCTGGCTGCCTGCATTATTGATACTTATAACAAGCCGTGTGCAACTAATACTATCGGTTTCTTTCCGTCGGAGAATTGACTTAAACGTGATTCACCTTGTAGTCTTAAACGTGATTCACTTTGTAGCCTAGTGGTATGAAGTGAAATCTTTCGGGTGGTGTATCACGGGTTCAGTCCTGCGACCAACAAAAAATAGGATCGACCAAGACTGTAGTTACTCTGCCTCTGTTTCAAGAAACCGAACGAGTATGCGGTAAAATAAGTTTCTTTCATTCTTCAAGCGATATTGGTTCTTTCAATTATTGCGAGCTTATGAGAACTATAGTACATAAATGGGCATATTTTTAATTTTAATATAGTGGTCAGGACTCATGTTTGCTGGAGATAAATGAGAACTATTGTGTTTGTTGGATGGGTGGACGTGGAAAAATGAGAAGCTAAGAGAGGAAGAAGACAGATGCGAGATCACGTCCAGTTACACAAACTAACGGACGAACGTTTGGGTTTATTAACGGCAGTGGCACTTTCGCTCCAATTTCTTAACCACGTGGGTATTTTTGCTCCAAAAAAAAGCATATGGTGTTGGGCGCTCCTGAGAACAAAGCACGTGTGTATTTTTGCACCTTTACCCTAAAGAATAATATATGTTTTAAATAAATTGTATATAATTTTTTGGACAAAATCAAATGGGCAAGGTGGTACCCTTATCTCATAGTTAGTCCGGTCTAAAGATGCCCACATTTTTTGGGTGAGTAGAGCAATCGATTCTTAACGGGCTCTTAGGCACCATACTCACTCGTAAATTTAGTCAATCTACTAGTGGTCATTGATTTTCATAAAATCATCAAAATGTGTCAATATAATAGGGTGGGATTTGGATTGTATTCAGCTCAAATGATCAATGGTCCTAATCTCCTTTAGATAAGCACAAGGCAAGCCTGATCAGGCGTGAAACCTAGCCTATTTTATTGAATAAAAATGAATAAAGTTATTATTTTAATCTTTATCAGATGTTTAAATCATGTGGCTTCCCATCTAGTGGTGATAGACATATTTAAACTTATATGCTAGGTAACAAACATGTTATATGAATTTTAATTTTAATTAAATATGGCCTCAGCTTAAAGACCTGTTCTTTAGTTAACATTAATAATTCATTAATTTTTTTAATATATGTGCATTTATAAATAAAACCTACATTTTCTACTTTCGTTACTAGTTAGCTATAGATATTTTTATATATCGTCAGGAAAAATTAGAAAATAATAAATTAATAGGTTTGTAAATAATGAAAAGCAAAACGAAGTAGAAATAGATTTCAAAAGAAGACCAATTGATTTCAATATGCCTAGACAAAGCAAGAGAGAACAAGATTGTGTGTGGAAAAAAGGGAAATGAAAGGAAAGAAATTTAAGTTACTTTTTTAAGAATAAGTTATATTATTTATGATTTATAGATTAATTGTGCTTGTTTGATGAACTAAACTAAGAATTCGATAATTAGAAAATTAAGTTATTATTACTATATAAAAACCTAAGCAAGTTATTTTTAAAAAAATAATATTTGAAACATTTATTTTATTAAGACCACGGTAGTATATGTTTTTTTCATCTAGTTCTCTCTCTCAATGAAACAAACAAGTGATCTAATTTTTTTCAATTCATTTTCTCTCATATACATCTTTTGTGCCCTCAGAAATAAAATTATATTCAAGATATAAGATTAGCTTATTAAAGATTTAAGCTTTATTTGAATGGGTTTGGTCCTTTTTTTATTAATGAAGAGATATATAAATAATTTCTTTTTACTTAATCATTTTAGATGTTGAGATCTTTAGATTTTATATTAGTTTATTACTTAATCATAATAAACATGTATTATTATAATATTTTAGTTTATAAGAAAAAAAAAAAAATAAAAAAATTAAATCTAAATAATTTAATTAGCTTCCTTAATTTTTTTCAAAAAAGTAGTATATGTCTTATATCTTTTTTTTTTTTTAAATTCAGGAAATTTTTTTACTTATTCTCTCCCTCACTCACCATTAGTAAATAAATAAAGTATTTTTATTTATTTATTACCTCTAACCAATTTTTTGGGCTTCATCGTTTAGCTATTTGAAGTTGACAAGAATTGCCGAGAATTTGAAGCTCGGAAAATGGAGGGGCGAGTAGCGAACCATAACAATGTCAAGAAGGAAAAAGAAAACTACAAGAATGAAAGATAAAATAATCAGCGTCTAAGCTTTACCTTCACAGTGGTGCCCCACCGTCAAAGGGTTTTCGCCGCTTGAGATTTCGAAATCGGAGGGAAAGTCCATGTCTCGTTTTCTCAGCAGAGCGATTGCTTGTCAGCGGCACATTATCAACGCAAATTCTCCTTCAACAACATTTCAAAATCTGCTTTCTGCTCAAATCCAATGGCTTTCTGTGAGGTACGCAACTTCAACCGCCTCAAATAATGCCCATTCTTTCACAGTCTCATATCTAATTGACACATGTGGCTTCCCCCCTCAAGATGCTGAAGCAGTTTCTAAGCGTGTCAGCTTAGAAACGCGAGATAAGCCAGATGTAGTTATCAATTTCCTGAAAACACAAGGATTTTCTCGACCCCAGATTCTTCGTTTCATTAGACATGACCCTGAATTTCTTCGTTATGATCCTGACAAAACCTTTCTCCCCAAGATTGAGTTTCTCCAATCCCAGGGTGTTTCGAGCTCACTCATCCCTAGGCTCGTATGTAGTTGCCCTAACATTATGGGGAGAAGCTTAAGTAATCAGCTCATTCCTTCCTTTCATTTCTTTAGGGATTTGTTTCAATCCGATGAGAGGCTCATTAAAGCTCTCACATATTGCTCGAACATTCTTCTATGCATTAACACACATGTCTTGCCTAATATGAAGCTGTTGCGAGAAGAAGGTGTTCCCGAATCGAATATCATGAAATTGTTGCAGTTTTTCCCTAGGACACTAACTAGAAAACCTGTTCAGTTTAAGGGCGTTGTGGAAGAAGTGAAGGAAATTGGGTTTGATCCTTTGAAGTTTCACTTTCTTATGGCTGTTAGGGTATGCGTATCCATTAGCAAATCCACACGAGCAAAAAAGGCTTATGTCTATAAGAGGTGGGGTTGGTCTGACAATGACATTGTTGCAGCATTTAGAAAGTACCCCTTTTGTATGACAGTCTCAGAGGATAAGATTGATGCAATAATGGAGTTTCTTGTCCACAAGTTGGGCTATGAGTCTTCCATTATCAACAGATGTCCTTCAGTTTTCGCATTGAGTTTGCAAAGGAGAATTCTTCCAAGAGGTGCTGTCATTCGTGTTCTGTTGTCAAAGGGTCTGATGAAAGGGAAAACTTCATTATCAATATTTAAGTATTCTGAAGTTTACTTTTTAAGGAAGTTTCTGGTTTATCATGGGCAAAAAGTTAGTGGATTATTAGATTTGTATCAGTCTAAATTGGATCTTGCAAGGTGAATGAAAAATTGAAAGGATTTAAGGTATGGATGTAGACTAACCTAGCAGTTGTAGAACTGTGTTCTCTGCATTTCTTTGGATGCGACACAGTATTAATTTTTATGTGGTTTGCTTTAATTTAGGTTGTAATTGACTTATCAAGTAAGTAAAGAGCTTCCTATTGCACTGGAATCTGTCCATTTGAATTTTGTCCCAAGTTTAAAAGTATCTGTAATACCATGCATCGTTGACATTGTTTTTGTTTCTTTAGAGAAGGCATTTTGGAGCAAGACTCATGTATAGAAGATAATGTTCCAGCTTTTGTTTGATTTTTAAACCCTTCACCACTAAGCCTTAAACAGATCAGTGATTTTGATGTTAAGTTCAAAGGATTCACCACCTATGATGTTGCTGGGTGTTATGTAAGACGTGAATAATTAATTAGGTCTGAATTGAAGGATTTTGAAATTTGCTTGATTGAGTAATATTGAAATGTTTAAATTTGATCCGGATGACCTATATTGCTAGCTTTTATGAGAAAAAATTGGTGTGCCATTTATCGAGTAGAAAATTGATTAAAGCTTGTTGGGATTAGCTTATTGGAAGTGATTTTACATTGTAAGTATGTGATTGAGGTTTTGTCTCAGCTTATGAAAAAGCACTTTTTTCAGTGCTTCTAAGTTTGTGCCCACGTACAAATCGGTGTGGTGTGCCATTTGTAATTATCCAAGTTTCTTCTCAAGAAGTCCTTTAATCTGAAGACTGAAGACTGTATATCCTATTAAGCATCTGAGTCACACTTACTTGTTTTAGTGCCTTGATATAATACTGATCCTTCTACTAAAGTTGAATACTGATTCTTCTACTAAAGTTGAATCTTGATCTATGTAGTCTCAAATTAATTGCATATAATGTCAAATTAGATAATTTATATTCATGTATTCATAAATCTGAAGAGACCTCCCTTTGAATACATCATATGCATTCAATTTTTTGAATGCAGACAATCTGATTTAATATACGTGGTTGAGGAGAAACAGAGAAAAAAGATAGATCTGAAGAGAGAAAATGAGCCTTAGTTGTTTATAGACTCATTCTATGTCTCACATTCTCTCTATATGCATGATTGTATAATTGTAAGTGATCCAATTGAACGGAACATTCAGCTCAAAATAGTTTATCATCTGAAGAAAATATGTATTTGATTGTTTTCACACACAGTATCAAGTAAAATATTCTATGGATTGCTTTTGATTGTTTGGTTTTCTTTGTCTCTTCTATGGTCAGTGATGTTCAATTGTTCATAAGATAGCACATAATGACTGTCGTGTGATTCATATAACTAACCCCTGTAGTGGCATAACCGTTCAGTTTATGAATCTTTGCTCTGTGTTATAATCTTGTACATTGTCTTCTAGTGTTGAGGGGGAGAGTGTGTGTGTGAATCATGAGACTTCACGAAATCAGTTTCCTTACCCATCCCAAGGATGGGTAGGAGAACCTCTTTCCATCTGGATTGTCTAGATTTATTATTTTTTATTTTTTTTTTTTTTAAAAATAATTATTTTAATGAGTAGAAAATCTAAAATAAAGATAATTTTTCAACTAACCTATTTTTTTTAAAATGATTTTTTTCATTTAAAAATTGAAATTAAAAAAAAATAAATAAATCTAGACGGCCCAAATTTAGAAGAGCTCTCCCAACTATCTTAAGATAGGTAGGTAGGGAACTGGTTCTAAGAGTATTTCCATATGCTTTGTAAATGGGCAGAATTAAACATAAGTGGTACAGGCCAGCTGGCTAACAACTAGAACAGAAGTGGGACATAAGCTACTATGGAATTGACCCGTTACACGCAAGCATCAGCTATAATCTACAAGGGAGTTCCAAGTGGAATTTTACAAGAATATTCAATAAAAAAATAATAATAAAGTAGAACATAGAATGGAATAGGGGAAAATCTACAAGGGACATTTCCCCATAAAAGTAAAGTAAAATGTATAATATATATTTTAAAATGAAAAAATTAATCATTTGGTGACTCACTTACAACTTAATGCATATAATTTTGACTTTGTTGAATTTTAAACTGGAAACTCAGTTCTCTAAGTTTTAATCATTTTAAAATCCAAGTGTTGGTCGCTATATTATAGAAAATAATATGAGAAGCCAAGAACGACTGAAGTTATTTTTCTAGATTTATGGAATAATATTTTAAAGGGATAATGAGCAATTTTACACATGAGTATATAATAAAGGACAACCGATTTCCCTAGGAGCGCCTTAGTGGTGGTCGGTGGTGGGGTCCATCGTGAGGGAGGTATTTTAATTTTTTTCTCATTTTTAATTTTTTTTAAAAAATACAATTATTTTAATTTTTTTTTAGGATTTTTTCCTCATTTTTTTCTAATTTTTTCAACACCACGGTCCCCGTCGCGTCCATGTCATCATCTACGTCGCGATTCCACGTCGTGTGTCGGTCCACATGAGCGCCACGTCGCATTCGTCAAAGTTAACGGTCAACTAAGTAGAACATAGAATGGAATAGGGGGAAATCTACAAGGGACATTTCCCCATAAAAGTAAAGTAAAATGTATAATATATATTTTAAAATGAAAAAATTAATCATTTGATGACTCAGTTACAACTTAACATATAATTTTGACTTTGTGAATTTTTGGAAACTCAGTTCTCTAAGTTTTAATCATTTTAAAATTCAAGTGTTGGTCGCTATATTATAGAAAATAATATGAGAAGCCAAGAACGACTGAAGTTATTTTTCTAGATTTATCCCTATTTTAAATCACTAAGCTAAAAGTTTATGTTTCACTGCTCCAAAGATGAAAAATATAGGCAGAAATCAAATAATTACATGAATAAAATTTGGAGTAAAAGTAACGTCTAGGTTTCGGCTTCGTTTATCTTGCTCGAGACGCCAGAATCCATGTTTACTTTTCTGCGCAGAGCCATCCCTTATCGGAGGCATATTATCAACGCATTCTCTCCTTCTTCAACATTTCGGCTTCAACTTTGTCTCCAAGCCCAGTGGTCTTTTGTGAGGTACGCTAACTCAAATGCCTCTAACGGGAATTCTTTCACTGTCTCTTATCTCATTGATTCCTGTGGCTTCTCACCCCAAGAAGCTGAAGCAGCTTCTAAGCGTGTCAGCCTCAAAACGCGAGATAAGCCAGATCTGGTTATCGAGTTCCTCAAAAGTCATGGATTCTCACAACCCCAGATTCTTCGTTTCATTAGAAATGTTCCAGAGCTTCTTCGATATGATCCTGAGAAAACCTTTCTGCCCAAGATTGAATTCTTCAAATCCAGAGGCATTTCGAGCTCACACATCCCTAGGCTCATTAATAATACTCCTAACATCATGAGAAGAAGCTTAAGTAAGCATCTCATTCCTTCCTTTAATTTCCTTCGAGATTTGTTTCAGTCTGATGAGAAGCTCATTAAATCTCTTCAATATTCCTCAGCCATTCTTCTTGATCCTAAAACCTTTGTAGTGCCTAAAATGGAGCTACTGCGAGAAGCAGGAGTTCCTCAATCAAACATCATCAAATATTTGCAGTTTTTCTCTAGAACATTGACTTGTAGTCCTGGTCGACTTAAGAAGGCTGTGGAGGAAGTGAAAGAACTTGGTTTTGATCCTTTGAAGTTTCAATTTCTAGTGGCTGTTCATGTATGCATGAGCTTGAAAAAATCCACAAGGGATAAAAAGGCTGATGTATATAAGAAGTGGGGTTGTTCTGACAACGACATTGTTGCAGCATTTAGAAAGTGGCCTGTCTGTATGACACTGGCAGAAGATCAGATTGATGCAAAATTTGAGTTTTTTGTCAATCAATTGGGCTGTAACCCTTCCAGTATTATCAAATACTCTAGTGTTTTGGGATATAGTTTGAAAAAACGAATTGTTCCAAGAGCTGCTGTCTTTCAAGTTCTGTTGTCGAAGGGTCTGATGAAAAGTGAAACTTTTCTTGTAAACTTTATGCTTACTGAAAAGGACTTTCTAAGGAGGTTTGTCCTTTGTCATGGGCAAGAAGTCGCAAATGAGTTATTGGAGTTGTATCGCACAAAACTGGATCAAGCTAGATGAATGAAGAATAGAAAGGGTTTTAAGGTATGGATATGGACTAGTATTATGTCTTAACTGTAGAATAGTTTTTCTCACTACGGTCCTTTTGGTTCATAACCATCTTGTTTGCTTTAATTCAGCTTGGACATATCGACACAACAGGTCAATAAAGAGCTTCCTGTACACTGAAAATTCTTCTTCATTCGAACATTGTCCTATGTTTTAAAGATTATCTATAGTACGATCCATTTTTAACATTGTTCTTAGTTTCTTAGAGTAAGTCATTAACAAGTGCTAGGAATAAGGGGTGGCCATTCGTTGGCAGGGGAAAAGCAAAAACAAAGAACCGCCCAACTTAATTTCATTGGCCTCTGGTAAGCTTTGGAGATCATGAACCATCATTACATAGGCTCTGACACATCACCTATCTTTTGCTTTATATGCTATTTTTTATCTTAATTTAATGTTTGAGTAATGCTGATATAGTTGGATTGGTTGGGAGAGTAGTTCTCTGTTCTTGTGAAATTTAGCAACAAGAATTCTCTTCCCTCTATATTTCCTCAGAAACATTAAAAGTTCTGACATGAAGCCTCGTAAAACCTTTAACCAGCATCCTGTTAATCATGTTAACCTGCATAAGTTAGCTGCAAGATTCTCCAAGACTTGGAAAAGTTACTTTTGTGTGTGTGTGTGTTTACTATCAGGTTGTCCAGTAAAGTGGATAAATAATGTAGTGTTTAACTATAAACAAATATATGTTTCTTATGTTTCTATTGAAGAACATGATGTTAACACAGGGACATAATTTGTCATGTATGAAATGGGGTTTGTATTCTCTCAAAATCCTTTGGATTTAAAAATATAGATGGTCCATATTTAATATTTTATAAAATTATTATTTTGAACATGAATAAATAAATTTAAACTGTTAAATCATGATCTACTCAATTTGTACTTATAATACAAACAAAATTGATTAAAAAAAATTACTCTATAAAACATTATCATCATTGTTTTAGAAAATATTAAATCGAACCATCCATTTTTTCATCTAAGGGTGAAAATGAGATTCGAGAAGAAAAGGAGAGAAGAGATTCGAGGAAATCTGTACGTATGAAATGGAGTCCGATTTAAACTTACTATTGGTCACTTGGTTTGTTAACAGCAGGTTCAAATCTGTATTTTAGATTCTGATCAGTTAGCGATTAAATGCAGTGTACACTTAGAACATGATGACGCAATGACGTCATGTGATTTATATAGCCAGCCCATGTAGTGGGATAATGGTTCAGTTTATTAATCATTCAGGGCCTTTCCATTTGGAGATGCATCTTTGCTCTGTTTTATAATCTTGTACATTGTCTTCTTTGCTCAATTTATGAATCATTCAGGGCCTTTCCATTGGAGAGAGAGTATGTGAAAGAATCATGAGAATTCACGGAACTGGATTCCCTGCCAGGGAGAGCTCGTCCCCCTGGACCGTTCAGATCTGATCTGGACGGTCCAGATCTTATTTTTTTTACTTTCTATTTTTTTCAAAAAAAATTATTTTAATGGGTACAGAATCTAAAATAAAGATAATCTCTTAACTAACATTTTTTTAAAAATGATTTTTTTTTTATTCAAAAAGCAACGGTTTAAAAAAATAAAATCTGGACCATGATGGGCCAAGCTCTTGGTACCTATCCTTCGGTTTCGAGAGTTCACTGCTTTTGGGATTTCCATATGCTTTGCAAATGGGCGGAATTAAACATAAGTGGTACAGGCCAGCTCGCTAATAACTAGAACAGAAGTGATACATAAGCTACTATGGAATTGTCACGTAACACGTCATGGCACTCTCCTTCCATGTTCTTTTGGACTTCTCTGTTGTGATATGTTCATTGGTTTTCTTTTATAACCCTACCTAACTAAAGTTAGTTACAATAGTAACCATGATAATTTTTGGGTTGAACCTTTTAAATTTTTTGAATAAGTTTATTATCGTCATCAACCTTGTATATGATCGAACCATATTTTTACATGATTTTTCATAATTAAATTGGGATTCTTAATGCATTTTTTTGGAAATTATTGCATGATTAAGCATTAATTTGATGTGGAGACATTTATATTGAATTAAGTGAAATTAAGGGAAAAATAGTCATAATTTATTAATTATTCATACGAATAATTTCTTGGATTTTTGATGATACACGGTATTTCATTTTGCATTGTAGGTGTTTTGAAAGAAAATTAAAGAATTTGGAAAAAATGTCAATTGGGTCAAAATTAATATTTTTTGAGGAAGGAGAGTTACAGAAAAGTTCCCTGGAATTCCTAGAAATTGCAAATCAAGGAAGAAAAGGAGCTAGGAAAAATTGTAGAAAATGACCCAATTGTTTTGAAAATCATAGTTTAGCCTCAAAGGTATTTTGAAATTTCACACTTTAGTCCCTCCATAAAAACTTTCAATACTTTTCGGTTTAGTCCCTGGTCAAAACGCTAGGTCTGATATTGGGAACAAGCGCTGCGAACCAGAGCCTCGGCCTTCATCCTTCACCTTCGTCTTCATTCTTCCTCTCATCGCGACACCCTCCACCTTCACCATCGCCGGTGAGGCTTACCATCACCAATGCCAGCGACCACCACCGCCCAGGGGGACCTTGGACCTTCACTGTTCAGCACCTTGGACCTTTACCTTCGTCTTCATTCTTCCTCCTCACCGGCGACACCTTTCACCTTCACCGTTGCCGATGAGATTTGACCACACACCTATGTCGTCGCTTCCATTACCGCTAGTGAAGATACCTGAACAGAGAGAGCGCCGCGAAGAGAGAGGGGGCCAGAGACCTTCGACCTAAGCTCAGAGCATCGAAGCTTCTTCCTTCGTCACCAGGAACACACACCATTGTCGGACCTCCTTCGAACTCTTTCCGCCATCGTCTCCGTTCACGCACATCCAGCGATCTTCTTCCATCTCACTCACTCCATCATCACCGTCATCCTTCCATCGCAACACCACACCATCTTCACCATCCTTCCTCTGTTCCAAATTCACACCGTCACCATCGCCGGAAACCACCTTCACCATTGTCATTTCTTTCTCTTTCCCATTCCAGATTTCATCAATTATTGTCCAACACATATTCACCCCTTCTTTCTCTTCAACCAGCGATGGTGGTTATGCCCTTGAGGGTGGCTAATATTGAAGCTATGTGTGGTGAGCTCCTTTCTTTGGTGGAGATTGACTTGAGTTCCAAGAGTTTATTTGTTCAATTTATTTTCTCTAATTGAACGTGGATTTCCTAGTTTTAGAAATATTGTCTTATGTTGTTGAGATTTGGTTTACCCGTTTGGATAATTTTGTGGATTGAACCTATGTGATTGAATTGAATTTTTGTAGCTTGTTGGATTTTATATATATATATATATATATATATATATATATATTTCCTTATTGATTCAATGATATTGTGCTTTCTATATGGTATTGTTAGATAGTATGATTGAATTGGATTAATTGAGTGGCGTGTTATTGCATTCATATCAAGAGGAAGCAAGTTGCATTAATCTAATCCTAATCGCACACTAAGTGGTCTTAAACAATATCTCAAGAGGTAGTAGTTAGCTACGGTAGTAGAAGCTACAATTAATTGGGAATATTAGACTCAAATGGTATCTTGGGATTTTTCATCAAGACTTAGTGAAAAGTTACTCCAACATCTAATTGAATTATGATAGTCATTATTCCATTTCCAAGAACATCTATTATATATTTTATACTCCATTCCATTTTATATAAAAAAAAAAAAAAAATCAAAAACAGCATTTAATCAAATTGTATTCATATTTTAGTTTATTAGTTTGAAAAATCCAAAACCAATTTTTTCTTTATTTTCATTGCATTTACATGGTATTTAGATTACTTAGGAATTAATAAAAAGTTCCTCGAGAAGAGAAAATGTTATATACAATCCTTGATTAATTTTTAATTGTGGACCCTAAAGCTAAAGATAAAAAAGCACTCATCAGTTTACTTGTAGGATAAGCATCAGCTCTAATCTTATTTTGATGTGCAGATGTAATTTCATTGTTATGTTTTCTCATTTTAATCGAGGCAATGACTAAATTATGAAAGCAATAATATAATATAATAGGAACTTCCTCTGATTCTTTTTATATAAGCTCCATAACTAATTTACGTCTTGAGTGAAAAAAAAAATAACTAATTTAGGTAGTGTAAAAAAACGATTAAAATTGGTAAAAAGTGATAAATATATATTAAAAAAACGATTAAAATTGATAAAAAGTGATAAGTATGTAAAAAAATGAACTACTTTTTTATTATGTCTTTATTTATAAAAGGGTAAGTGAGAGAGAAACGTGATACCACCTCCGATCTAAATTATAAGACCAAATTTAATCTTATAATCAGCACTGGAGGGAATAGTAAACTATAATAGTAATGAGAGAAATAATGAGAGAGAATGTAGCATGAGAAAAAGATTAGGGAAACATATATAATTAATTAGGAGCAAAAACAATAAAAAATAATAAAAAGATTAAAAAATTCAGAAAGTCCCAAGTGGAATTTTACAAGAATGACCAAGAATATTTAAAAAAAAAAAAAGCTAAGTAGTACATAGAACGGAATATGAATAGGGGAAAAAATTTATAAGGGACACTTCCCCATTTTCCCCATAAAAGAAAGTAAAATGTATAATATATATTTTAAAATGAAAAAATTAATCATTTGGTGACTCAGTTACAATTTAGTATATATAATTTTGACTTTGTTAAGTTTTAACTTGATGAAAACTCTCTCTAAGTTTTAATCATTTTAAAATTCAAATGTTGGTCGCTATATTTTAGAAAATAAAACGAGAAGCCAGGAAGGACTGAAGTTATTTTAATAGATTTATGAAATAATATTTTTAATGACAAAACTAAAAGGGAAAAATCTTATATAAAGCGGCTTGAAATAGGAAAATTCTAAATTAAGTTGGTAAATTTAATAAATCTCTAATTAAGTTATCGACCGAATTTAGAATTTCAAAATTTAGATTAAATATCGTTACTTCCCTCATAGTCGCATCTCTCATCTTAAAAGGATTTCAATGTTTTTTAACTTATTTTTACAATAAATGTAAATATATATAAACATTAATATATAATAAAATAAAATGTGATTAACTTAAATCAACGAAATTTTATGTTTTGTGAAAGAATGATCGGGAAGAATTAAAAAAAAAAAAGTATACCTAATATTAATTAAATGATTTCTAGTTGAACATTGAGAATAAAAAAAATTAATTTTTACTTGATCTTTTGTTCATTGAGAAAAAAAATGTTAATATAAAAAATACCTGCTTGATATAGCAAACCGCATATCTAATATTTTTATTAATGATTTTTTGAAAGAAAAGATATTTATTAACGAAAAAAAAACTATATATCACATAAGTAGAATTGCGTTATTAATGAAGATTGATTTTTTTATTAACAAAAAACTAATTTGAGTTCTTTCAAAAAATAAAATTTTATTCAAAAAATTTAATTGATAATGGTGTTATGCGTTTTTTTTTTTTTTTTTTTTTTTTTTTACTCAAAACATTTTTAATCATTCTTCCCGAACACAAAAACCCCTTTGATTTAAATGAATCATATTTTATTATATTATATATTGATATTAATATATATGTACACTTATTAAAAGACTAAATTAAATAGCAATTAAATTCTTTCAAGAGGAAAGATGATAGAGAAGATTTTTTTTTTTTTTGGGTCAAAACATACTTATATTAATACTCAAATCAAAAGATATATCAAAGCATAACAATTACAACTAAAATAAAATGAACTAGAACAATTATAACTGAAATAGCTAAACCAAACACAAGAACAACAGGAATACAAATACATAAAATAGTACAAACCAAATGAAAGAGAAACTAAAAATCAAAATCGAAAAGGTAGGAATAAAAGTAGCTTCGCAGACCGCATCGACTTCCTGGACATCCAAGGTTAGAAGTGAAAAGGAAGAAGGTGTTGGTTGCAAAACCCACCCAACAGGGCACACCTTCTTATAAGGATAAGCTGCAAATAGATCAGCTACACAATTACCCCGATATGGGGCAAGAATTAGAAAAAACCCAACCTCAAAGAGAAAACAAATGAAGTCCTTAAGAATACTTCTTCTCCTTCAATCAAGTAAATCTGGCAAACACCTACCGAACAAACTAAGGCAACCATTAGTGATTTGGATTCGCCACCATCGAACAATCCTAACAATGGCCCTCTGAGAAGTAAAACATTTAGCAACAAAGACCATCAACACAACCCTATCCCCAAACACGCGAATCTGAACCACAACAAACAACATCACCACTAAAAACCAAAAACATAAATAATTGAGTAGGGGACCTTCCCCTCTGCCGCCGGAAACCGCTGAGTCGTCGGAAACTGCTTGGACGCCGGAAAACGCCAGCGAGGAAGAAGCCCTAACAGTAAACCCCACTCCATCAAGACAGATCTGGAGAGGGAGAGGAAAAGGACCATCACCACCGCACAAAGAAGACAGAGCGACGCCACAGCTGGAGTGGTGGTGAGGAGTGAGGACGGAGACTAGAGGATAGTCAGTGCCGGTGAAGACACGAGGTCGCCGCTACATGCCCGTATTCCGAACTAAAACCCACCTGCTCCAAGCTCTTCAAGCCCCGATCTGCTTTCATACAACGAATATGGTACAGGAGGAGGCTGACGCCGACGGCGAGCTAGAAACCCTAATGTTGAGAAGGCCGAGAGAGAGTGTCGAAGCCGGGAGCGATTATCTTTTTGATAGAGAAGATTAAGAGAGTGTAATAAAATCAATTTATCTATATTTTAAAGGGATAGGATATTGTCACTACCAATTTTATGTCACTACCAAGTCACTACCACTTTTTCACCATTAGATCAGAATCTCATATATCTTTATCATTTCTCTCTCCTATTGAGATTTTGATCTAACAGTAAAACAGTGGTAGTGACATAAAATTGATAGTGACAATATCCTATCTCTATTTTAAAATCCTAAATTGAGTCTATAACTTAATTAGGAATTTATTAGGTTTAACAACTTGATTTAAAATTTCTCTATTTTAAGTAACTTTATATAGGATTTCTCAAACTAAAAGTTAAGTTTCACCGCTCTGAGGATGAAAAATATAGGAACTTGAGTTAAAAGTTAAAACAATGGATGCAGAATTCAAATAATTACATGAATCAAATTTGGAGTGAGACTGAAGGTAACGTCTAGGTTTCGGCCGTCTTCCTCAACAGACTCCGGCTTCGTTTATCTTGCTCGAGACGCTGGAATCCATGTTTACTTTTCTGCGCAGAGCCATCCCTCATCGGAGGCATATTATCAACGCATTCTCTCCTTCAACATTTCAGCTTCAACTACTTCTCCAAACCCAGTGGTCTTCTGTGAGGTACGCTAACTCAAATGCCTCAAAGTCAAAAGGGAATTCTTTCACTGTCTCTTATCTGATTGATTCCTGTGGCTTCTCACCCCAAAAAGCTGAAGCAGTTTCTAAGCGTGTCAGCCTCGAAACGAGAGATAAGCCAGATCTGGTTATCAAGTTCCTCAAAAGTCATGGATTCTCACAACCCCAGATTCTTCGTCTCATTAGAAATGTTCCAGATCTTCTTCGATATGATCCTGAGAAAACCTTTCTGCCCAAGATTGAATTCTTCAAATCCAGAGGCATTTCGAGCTCACAAATCCCCAGGCTCATTAATGATTCTCCTAACATCATGAAAAGAAGCTTAAATAAGCATCTCATCCCTTCCTTTAATTTGCTTCGAGATTTGTTTCAATCTGATGAGAAGCTCATTAAATCTCTTCAATATTGCTCGGCCATTCTTATTGATCCTAAAACCTCTGTATTGCCTAAAATGGAGCTACTGCGAGAAGCAGGAGTTCCTCAATCAAACATCATCAAATATTTGCAGTTTTTCTCTAGAACATTGACTTGTAATCCTGGTCGACTTAAGAAGGCCGTGGAGGAAGTGACAGAACTTGGTTTTGATCCTTTGACGTTTCAATTTCTAGTGGCTGTTCGTGTATGCATGAGCTTGAAAAAATCCACAAGGGATAAAAAGGCTGATGTATATAAGAAGTGGGGTTGTTCTGACAACGACATTGTTGCAGCATTTAGAAATTTCCCTGTCTGTATGACACTGGCAGAAGATCAGATTGATGCAAAATTAGAGTTTTTGGTTAATCAATTGGGCTGTAACCCTTCCAGTATCATCAAATACCCTAATGTTTTGGGATATAGTTTGAAAAAACGAATTGTTCCAAGAGCTGCTGTCCTGCAAGTTCTGTTGTCAAAGGGCCTGATGAAAAGTGAAACTTTTCTTGTAAAATTTATGCTTACTGAAAAGGACTTTCTAAGGAGGCTTGTCCTTTGTCATGGGCAAGAAGTAGGAAATGAGTTATTGGAGTTGTATCGCACAAAACTGGATCAAGCTAGATGAATGAAGAATGGAAAGGTTTTTAAGGTATGGGTATGGACTAGTATTATGTCTTAACTGTAGAAGAGTTTTCTCACTATGGTCCTTTTGGTTCATAACCATCTTGTTTGCCTTAATTCAGCTTGGACATATCGACACAACTGGTCAATAAAGAGTTTCCTGTACACTGAAAACTGGATCAAGCTAGATGGATGAAGAATGGAAAGGTTTTTAAGGTATGGGTATGGACTAGTATTATGTTTTAAAGATTATCTATAGTACGATCCATTTTTAACATTGTTTTTAGTTCCATAGAGTAAGTCATTAACAAGTGCTAAGAATAAGGGGTGGCCATTAGTTGGCGGGGCAAAAGCAAAAATCAAAGAACTGACCATCTTAATTTCATTGCCCTCTGGTAAGCTTTGGAGATCATGAACCATCATTACATAGGCTCGGATCGTCTATCTTTTGCTTTATTTGCTATTTGTTTTATTTAGTCTTAATTTAATGTTTGAGTAAAGCTGATATACTGGGATTGGTCGGGAGAGTAGTTCTCTGTTCTTGTGAAATTTAGCAACAAGAATTCTCTTCCCTCTACATTTCCTCAGAAACATTAAAAGTTCTGACATGAAGCCTCATAGAACCTTTAACCGGCATCCTGTTAGTCATGTTAACCTGCATAAGTTAGCTGCAAGATTCTCCAAGACTTGGCTGAAGTTAATTTTGTGGATGTGTTTACTATCTGGTTGTCCAGTAAAGTGGATAAATAATTAGTGTTTAACTATAAAAAAATATCTGTTTTTTTTTTTTTTTTTTTTTAAAAATATTTCTATTGAAGAACATGATGGTAACACAGGGACATAATTTGTCATGTATGAAACTTGGTTGGTTAACAGCAAGTTCAAATCTGTATTTTAGATTCTGCTCAATTAGCGATAAAATGTATAGTGTACACTTAGAACATAATGACGTCTTGTGATTCATATGGCCAACCCATGTAGTGGGATAATGGTTCAGTTTATGAATCATTCGGGGCCTTTCCATTTGGGGATGCATCTTTGCTCTGTTTCATAATTTTGTACATTGTCTTCTTGAGCTGTTTTTTTTTTTTTTTTTTTTTTTGGGTGGTGAAAGAATCACGATCAATGTAGTTAAAAGTGAGATTTTACGTAAAATCAGAAGAGAGATAAAAAATCGTAAAATTGTTACGTAAAAACATAAAAGCGTTTGGAAAATTAGTAAAATCGTTTTAATGAAAAAAAAATCGTAAAAACATAAAATCACAGTGATAAATCGAAATTTTAATTATCATGATCACAAGAGTTCACTGCGTTTGGGATTTCCATATGCTTTGCATATTGGTGCTTTTGGGATTTCCATATGCTTTGCATATTGGTAGAATTAAACATAAGTCGTACAGGCCAGCTGGCTAACAACTAGAACTGAAGTGACACATAAGCTATTATGGAATTGACACGTAACACTAAGGGCTTGTCTGGGGGAAACTAAAAACTAGGTTTTGCCATAAGTTTGCCAAACATCCATACTTTTGTCAGAAGCTATTCTACATCAAAACCTTAGTTTTTCCAAAAGTTTGCCAAACACCCCTATTTCGTCCTGTAGCTATTTTGCATCAAAATTTAGATTTTGGAAAAGGCTTTTTTTTTTTTTTTTTTTTTTTAGATTTTTCTCTCCTATGCCATCATCAAGTATTTTTTCAATACCGGTAAGTATTCTTAAGTATATTTTTTTACCTTGAAATATTTTTTTCAAAATCATGAAAGTATTTTTTTCGACTCGTAAGTATCTTTTTACATTACATGTTAGTACCTTGAAATTTTTTTTCAAAGATTAGTCGTACCTTGAAATTTTTTTTTTTCAAGATTCTAAAATAAATTTTTAAAAGCATGTGAAATATTTTTTTAGTACCAATCGGTATTAAATATTTTTTTAGTACTGTCAATACCTTGAAATATTTTTTCAAGATTAGTCATTATTCTGAAATATTTTTTTGATATCTTAAAATAAATGTTCAAGATCATAAAGTATTTTTTCAAGTACCCTTAAATATCTTTTTATTACGTTGGTACTCGAAATATTTTTTCAAGATCAATCATCACCCTAAAATATTTTTCTAATATCCTAAAATAAACTTTTAAGATCATGAATTATGCTTTCAAGTATTAGTCAATACACTTAAGTATTTTAATTTTGTACACAAATTTATGTAATTTTTGGTATTTATTATGAAATATAATGTTTATAATATTTAAAATACAACCTTATCCTTTATATGCAATTATACCAAAAGGTCATGTTCTTTTTGTTAAATTTGACACGAAAAAGCTATTCTTTTTTGGAATTGGGGACCTAATGGTCGAGGCAGGTCGAACCGTCGATACAAAGCTGGATAGACCCGTGCGTCATACCACCGCACTACTAAGTGCTTGGTGCGAAAAAGCTATTCGATAACAATATCAAAACACTATTATTTTTATTCAAAAACTATTCTCCAAAAGCACCTCAAATTCTAAAAGTTATTCTCCAAAAATCATTTTTGTCTCTTAAATCCTAAAAGTTATTCTCCAAAAGTTAAATCTAAACAGATATTAAAGTCATGACACTCACTTTCCATGTTCTTTTGGACTTCTCTGCAATGTTCACTGGTTTTCTTTTATAACCCTACCCTAACTAAAGTTAATTACAATAGTAACTATGATAATTTTTGGGTTGAAGCTTTTAAATTTTTTGAATAAGTTTATTATTGTCATCAACCTTGTATACTTGTAGGATAAGCATCAGCTCTAATCTTATTTTGATGTGCAGATGTAATTTCATTGTTATGTTTTCTCATTTTAATCGAGACAATGACTAAAATATAAGATAATAGGTACTTGCTCTGGTTCTTTTTGTACAAGTTCCATAACTAATTGATGCAGTGTAAAAAAAAAAAAGATTAAAATTGGTCAAAAATGATAAATACGTAAGAAATGAACTACTTTTTGTAAGTATATCCTTATTTATAAGAGGATAAGTAAAAGAGAAATATGATTGTAATAAGAGAAAGAATGAAAGAAAATATAGCATTGGTAAAAAATTAGGGGAGGGAATATATTTAATTTGGGAGAAAAATAGTAAAAACACATTAAAAGATTAAAAGTTCAGAGAGTCCCAAGTGGAATTTTACAACGACCAAGAATATTCGATAAAAAAATAGTGGGTAGAACATAGAATGGAATGGGGGGAGAAAAGGACGTTTCCCCATAAAAGTAATGTAAAATGTAAAAAATATATTTTAAAATGAAAAAAATTAATCATTTTGTCTCTTCTATATAACTTAGTGCATATAATTTTGACTTTGTTGAATTTTAACCTAATGAAACTCAGTTCTCTAAATTTTAATCATTTTAAAATTCAAATGTTGGTCGCTATATTTTAGAAAATAAAATGAGAAGCCAAAGAATGAAGTTATTTTTCTAGATTTATGGAATAATATTTTGGCAAAAGTATACATTTGGTCCTTTATGTTTCTTTTAATATCATTTTAGTCCTTCAATTCGTAAAGTGACGCGTTTGGTCCTTTAATATTAATACTAGTTAGTTTAACTTAACGAAGAAAATACTAATTGTAGAAGGATCGCGATTAAATGTTGACCAAATATACTTATATGTTAGTATTTTAATAAATTAATATTTAAAATCTTATTAATTAAAAAATATTTAATTGTCTTTAACAAAAAATATATTTAATCTTCATAAACGTGAAAAATCGTAAAACAATTTATGAAGATTAAATATTTTTTAATTAATAGAATTTAAAATATTAATTTATTAAAATACTAACATATAAATATGTTTGGTCAACATTTAAAAAAATTGTTACATTAGTATTTTCTCAGAAAAGTTAAAGCTAACTGAGTTAACATTAAAGGACCATAAGCAAACATAAAATACAAATTTAAATAACTAAAATGATAAAATAAAATAAAAAACATAAAAAACCAAAAACCAAATGTATACACTAAACTAAAAGTTTAATATAACTATATAAGAACTTATATATATATAAAATGTAAGAAATTTTTTTTTTTAATAAAAAGTTTTGGAATGGTTCAACATCGATCACAAGCGCCAGGAAGACGGCTCGCAAATTTCCATGAAGACTTTGGGACTTACAAGATCGCTTCTTAAAAGCGATTAAATGACGGCAGAGGGGATCGAACCCACGACCATTTGCGCCTAATCCTAGATCCCTTATCATCTACGCAATTGGCTAAAATGTAAGAACTTGAGTTAAAACAATGGAGACAGAAATCAAATAATTACATGAATCAAATTTGGAGTGAAGGTAACGTCTAGGTTTCGGCAGTATTCCCAACGGACTCCGGCTTCGTTTATCTGGCTCGTGCCGCCGGAATCCATGCTTACTTTTCTGCGCAGAGCCATCCCTTATCGGAGGCATATTATCAACGCATTCTCTCCTTCAACATTTCAGCTTCAACTACTTCTCCAAACCCAGTGGTCTTCTACGAGGTATGCTAACTCAAATGCCTCAAACGGTGATTCTTTCACTGTTTCTTATCTCATTGACTCCTGTGGCTTCTCACCCCAAAAAGCTGAAGCAGCTTCTAAGAGTTGTCGAAACGCGAGATAAGCCAGATCTGGTTATCGAGTTTCTCAAAAGTCATGGATTCTCACAACCCCAGATCCTTCGTCTCATTAGAAATGTTCCAGAGCTTCTTCGATTTGATCCTGAGAAAATCTTTCTGCCCAAGATTGAATTCTTCAAATCCAGAGGCATTTCGAGTCACACATCCCTAGGCTCATTAATAATACTCCTAACATCATGAGAAGAAGCTTAAGTAAGCATCTCATCCCTTCCTATAATTTCCTTCGAGATTTGTTTCAGTCTGATGAGAAGCTCATTAAATCTCTTCAATATTCCTCGGACATTCTTCTTGATGCTAAAACCTCTGTATTGCCTAAAATGAAGCTACTGCGAGAAGCAGGAGTTCCTCAATCAAACATCATCAAATATTTGCAGTTTTTCTCTAGAACATTGACTTGTAGTCCTGGTCGACTTAAGAAGGCTGTGGTGGAAGTGAGAGAACTTGGTTTTGATCCTTTGAAGTTTCAATTTCTAGTGGCTGTTCACGTATGCATGAGCTTGAAAAAATCCACAAGGGATAAAAAGGCTGATGTATATAAGAAGTGGGGTTGTTCTGACAACGACGTTGTTGCAGCATTTAGAAAGTTCCCTGTCTGTATGACACTGTCAGAAGATCATATTGATGCAAAATTAGAGTTTTTTGTCAATCAATTGGGCTGTAACCCTTCCATTATTATGAAATACCCTAATGTTTTGGGATATAGTTGTAAAAAACGAATTGTTCCAAGAGCTGCTGTCCTTCAAGTTCTGTTGTCAAAGGGTCTGGTTAAAAGTGAAACTTTTCTTGTAAAATTTATGTTTACTGAAAATGACTTTCTAAGGAGGATTGTCCTTTGTCATGGGCAAGAAGTAGGAAATGAGTTACTGGAGTTGTATCGCACAAAACTGGATCAAGCTAGATGAATGAAGAATGGAAAGGTTTTCAAGGTATGGATATGGACTAGTATTATGTCTTAACCGTAGAAGAGTTTTCTCACTGCGGTCCTTTTGGTTCATAACCATCTTGTTTGCTTTAATTCAGCTTGGACATATCGACACAACAGGTCAATAAAGAGCTTCCTCCTGTACACTGAAAACTCTTCTTCATTTGAACATTGTCCTATGTTTTAAAGATTATGTATAGTACGATCCATTTTTAACATTGTTTTTAGTTTCTAGAGTAAGTCATTAACAAGTGCTAGGAATAAGGGGTGGCCATTCGTTGGCAGGGGAAAAGCAAAAACAAAGAACTGCCCAACTTAATCTCATTGGCCTCTGGTAAGCTTTGGAGATCATGAACCACCATTACATAGGCTCTGACACATCACCTATCTTTTGCTTTATATGCTATTTGTTATATTTAGTCTTAATTTAATGTTTGAGTAAAGCTGATATAGTTGGGTTGGTTGGGAGAGTAGTTCTCTGTTCCAGTGAAATTTAGCAACAAGAATTCTCTTCCCTCTATATTTCCTCAGAAACATTAAAAGTTCTGACATGAAGCCTCATAGAACCTTTAACCAGCATCCTGTTAATCATGTTAACCTGCATAAGTTAGCTGCAAGATTCTCCAAGACTTGGAAAAGTTACTTGTGTGTGTGTGTGTGTGTGTGTGTTTACTATCAGGTTGCCCAGTAAAGTGGATAAATAATTTAATGTTTAACTACAAACAAATATCTGTTTCTTATGTTTCTATTGATGAACATGATGGTAACACAGGGACATAATTTGTGATGGAGGAAATGGAGGCAGGTTTAAACTTATTATTGGTCACTTGGTTTGTTAATAGCAGGTTCAAATCTGTATTTTAGATTCTGCTCAGTTAGCGATAAAATGTATAGTGTACACTTAGAATATAATGTCGTAATGACGTCGTGTGATTCATATGGCCAACCCCATGTAGTGGGATAATTTCAGTTTATAAATTGTTCAGGGCTTTTCCATTTGGAGATGCATCTTTGCTCTGTTTTATAATCTTGTACATTGTCTTCTTGAGCTGGGGGAGAGAGAGGGTGTGAAAGAATCATAAGAGTTCACTGCTTTTGGGATTTCCATATGCTTTGCAAATAGGCAGAATTAAACATAAGTGGTACAGTCCAGCTGGCTAACAACTAGAACAGAAGTGACACATAGGCTACTATGGAATTGGCACTCACCTTCCATGTTCTTTTGGACTTCTCTGCAATGATATGTTCACTGGTTTTCTTTTATAACCCTACCCTAACTAAAGTTAATTACAATAGTAACTATAATAATTTTTGGGGTGAACCTTTTACATTGTTTGAGTAAGTTTATTATTGTCATCAACCTTGTATACTTGTAGGATTAGCATAAGCTATAATCTTATGTTGAAAGTAATAATATGAGATAATAGGTACTTCTTCTGGTTCTTTTTATATAAGTTCCATCACTAATTTATGCAATGTAAAAAAAAAAAAAATCATTAAAATTGGTTAAAAATAATAAATATGTAAGAAATGAACTAATTTTTTAAGTATGTCTTTATTTATAAGAGGGCAAATAAGTGAGGAATATGATAGTAATGAGAGAAATATTGAAGAGTATGTGGCATGGGAAAAAATTAGGGGAGGGAATATAATTAATTAGGGGGCAAAAATAGTAAGATCACATTAAAAGATTAAAAATTCAGAGAGTCCCAATGGAATTTTACAAGGACCAAGAATATTCACTAAAAAAATAGTTAAGTAGAAACATATAATGGAATGGCGGGGAAATCTATAAGGGACATTTCCCCAAAAAGTAAAATAAATAATATATATTTTAAAATGAAAAAATTAATCATTTGATGACTCAGTTACAACTTAGTACATATAGTTTTGATTTTGTCGAATTTTACCATGATGAAACTCAGTTCTCAAATTTTTAATCATTTTAAAATTCAAATGTTGGTCGCTATATTTCAGAAAATAAAACGAGAAGCCAAGAAGGACTGAAGTTATTTTTCTGGATTTATGAAATAATATTTTAAATGAAAAACTAAAAGGTTAAGTTTCACCTCTCTAAGGATGAAAAATATAGGAACTTGAGTTAAAAGGCCTGAGATGGCTTCAAAAACTCAAATAAGCCTATTAAAAGCTCAGCAAAAGTAGAACCTACATTATTGACTGTTTGGCATAGATCAAACTTTGATGGGTTTCAGTCTTTGAAGCTATGGGTGAAGCAAATCAAAACCAAAACCGAACCGACTAATTCGGTGTTCGGTGTTTTTGTTGGTTCGGTTTATGGAACTGACTTAATTCGGTTGTCAGTGTTCGGTTCGGTCTTTGAAAAATTATCTCGGTTAAAACCGAATAATCGATATTAATTAAAACCACGTCGTATATTTATATTTTTTTACCTTACAATTTTTAATTAGCCCAGTTATGCATGACCCTCGGCCCACTCAACTGAAGCCCAATACCAAACCCAACCCAATTCCCCTTTCCATTGAAAACCCTAACCCAGTGGCAGTAAATAACTCGTCGGCTTCTTCATCAATCATCGCTGCTTCTCTTCTTCAGTTCATTCCTCTCGGCCTCGAGCACTTGTGCTCTAAATTTTTTGTGCATCTGAACCCTAGAACGCCTTTCATCGTTCAATTCACTATTGATTTTGTGTGTCTTTGACCGATTCGCTATTGATTTTTGTGTGCCTTTGACTGAACGCCTTTCGTCGTTTGATTTGCTGCTGTTCTTGATTTTTGTTGGCTTTGATTTCTTGAACGAAGCCCTGTGCTCTCTTGATCTGTTCATCTTCGACCTTCACACCTGAGGTCTTTTTGATTTTTTGACGATCTGCAAGACTGCAACTGCCATCAGACTCTGTTGGCCTCGTCTCAGCACCACCGTCCGTCGACCTCGTCTCAGCTCTGCCGTCCGTCGGCCTCGTTGCAGCTCCGCCCTTCGTCAGTTCTCATCTCTGTTCCGCCCTCTATCGGCCCTCGATATGCCTTATTTTAGTTTTTGCATTTTTCTTACACCGATAGTTAGTATTTCCATGTGTAGAAGACAGATCTGCTGATAGTTAGTATTTCCGGTCTCAGCGTCGTCACTCATTTGGGTGACTTGTTTCTCATATTTTCAGTGTTTCCAAGCACTATAAAATCAACATCGTCTCTCCTGTCAGTATTTTTTACTCCTAGTTTGATTATTTAGTGTTTCCCTTGTCTAATATTTTTTGCAACACACGTAATAAGCTTCTCTTGCTAATAAATAAGCTCGGTTTTTCATCATTTCTAACCTTTAAATTTCAAGCAGTGAGCAAACTTTTCATGTTTAGTTGTTTTCACATGGAGTATAAAATAGTTGGATATTTAAAATCTGCAACCTATTGTCATACAAATCAAAATCAAAATTGCAGGTTGCATTCAATATTTTTCTTCTTTTGGATCATTTGATATTGCCTTTGTGATTGATGAGTTTCTACACTTGTTTTTAAGTTTATGTTGTTGTTAGAATTTGTGATATTGCAGTGGTTAGAGACAGGAATTTTGATGTTGCAGTGGTGCTTGTTGTCAAGATCTATGCTGCCTTCCATTGTGGCTGATTGTGGCTTATTTTTTATGCTCAAAGATGGTTTTTTTTTCCTTATTTGCCACTTTTTAAATAATTAATTACCATTTTGCCACTGTTTTCAAAAAATATTTCCCAATGTGCCATTATTTAGTCGACTAAACTAAGATTTAGTCGACTAAAATCTTGGGCGCTGATTTTTTTTGCCATGCGATTTAGTCGACTAAACCAAGTGGCTTAGTCGACTAAATAGCTGACATGGGAGTTTTTTAAAACCACAATCGCGGCATTTGGAACCCTAATCCACCAAAAAACCTCCCCAAACCTCTCCCCCTCGCTTGTTTTTTTCACCAAATCCCATCAATCCGTTCGTGGGTAGTGAAGGAAACTTCATTATAAAGATCATTTGCGTCGATTTTGATATGTTCTCATCTCCATTTCGAATTTTAAGTTGTTCTCTCGTTTATGCGGGCTTTTACCTTTTTTTCATCCGATTATTTATTTATTAATATTATTAATATTTTAGTATAAATTATAGGGTTAAATGTGGAACTCTTTATCATGTTCATGCGTGTATAACACGCTCGATAATATGTGGGACCGTTAGATAATCAACTCCTTTGTCATGCAGTTCGGATCCTATTGGCGCGTGGAGCTATAAAACAACCATAAAATTAATTTTTTTATTAAGTTTTTATATTGAGGATTTTTAATTACGATTTTTAGTAATGTCAACAATCCTCATTCAACTTTAACCTTGTAAAACTCATTTTCATTTTTAATTATTTGTCTACCTTATATTTTGGGGTTATTTTTTTGTCTTCTTTTTTCATTTTATTCTCATAATCTCATATAATAGTTAGATTAAAATAATATATTATTGATTCAATCTTTTATAAAATTATTTCTATAAACATAAATAAGTAAATTTAAACTCTTAAAATTTGATCTATACCCTTCATAATTGCAATATGAAATAAATAAAGAAATTGTAAATTATAAAACATTATAATAATAATTTTATACAATATACATTTCATTATCTAAGGATGGAGATGAGATGATGATATAAAAGAGGGTAATGAGGATATCATTTTCCTATATTTTGATATAGTAACTTTTTTATCCTCTATAATCTCATATATGATATCATTTTCCTATATTTTGATATATTATGAGTAAACGCATTTAATAACTTCATTTTTGGAGGTACGAAGTACGCCGAGAAGTTGTTGTTGATGAGTTTGAAAATGAGGACATCATTAGATATTTTCATATCTATTTTAAATCAAGATCTTAACTAATCAATTTGATATTTTGAATGTAATCAATATAAATTATAAATTTTGAAAAATATTTCTTCATATTCGAAGTTTAAGAAATCATAAAATTAATTTTTTTATTAAGATTTTATATTGGGGATTTTTTCGTTAGGATTCTTAGTCATGTCCTCGATTCTCACTGATCTTGGGTGAACTTTGATTTTAAATATAAAACTCATTTTTACTTTTAATTAATTTGTCTACCTTCTAGGGGAATGGGGTTCGCATAAACGAAAGAACAACGGCGGAAATTCGAAATAGAGATGAGAACATATCGAAATCGACGCAAATGATCTTAGAATGAAGTTTCCTTCGCTACCCACGAACGAATTCAGTAAGGATTTGGTGAAAAAAAATAGAAGGGGAGAGGTTTGGGGAGGTTTTGTGGTGGATTAGGATTCCAAATACCGCGATTGGGGTTTTCAAAAAACTTCCATATCGCTATTTAGTCGACTAAGCCACTTGGTTTAGTCGACTAAATCGCTGTGATCAAAAAAATCGGCGCCGCGTTTTAGTCAACTAAATCTTGGTTTAATCGACTAAATAAGACATGGGAAATATTTTGAAAACAATGACAAAATGGTAATTAATTATTTAAAAAGTGACAAATACGGAAAAAAAGCCCTCAAAGATGTATAATATTGTCGATTGGCAATTTGGGTTGTGTTTTATTTTTTTTGGGTCCAAACCAATTCGGTTTTTTGTTTTAGTTTATAATATTGGAATGTATAATGTTGTAGATTGACTATTTCATTCTGAGCCAAAAAAAAAAAAAAAAGATTGGCCATTTCATAGAATTCAACTAAATAAGAAGGCCCAAAATAAGCCCAAAAACCGAATTAATTGGAAAACCACACCAAAATATTTCAGTTAATTCGGTTCGATTGTAAAAATGCATTCATTTTGATTTTTGGGTTTTTACGGATCACTTAACCGAAAAACTGAATGCTCACCCCCTACTTTTTTTTTTTTTTTTTTTTTTTTTTTTCGGTAAAACCACATTTCCTTGTTTTAGACATTAAAAATTATTTCTGCTACCACGGTTTCAAATACAAATTTCATGAAAAAAAGTCCATAAAAAAAAAAGTCAAATAATAAAAATTCACGAGAAATAAAAGTCACGATGGAAATGCTCACAAAACAATCCAGGCAGAATTCAAATAATTACATGAATCAAATTTGGAATGAAAGTAACGTCTAGGTTTCGGCCGTCTTCCTCGACAGCCTCCGGCTTCGTTTATCTTGCTCGAGACGCCGGAATCCATGTTTACTTTTCTGCGCAGAGCCATCCCTTTTCGGAGGCATATTATCAACGCATTCTCTCCTTCAACATTTCAGCTTCAACTACTTCTCCAAACCCAGTGGTCTTCTGTGAGGTACGCTAACTCAAACGCCTCAAACGGTGATTCTTTCACTGTCTCTTATCTTATTGATTCCTGTGGCTTCTCACCCCAAAAAGCTGAAGCAGCTTCTAAGCGTGTCAGCCTCGAAACACGAGATAAGCCAGATCTGGTTATCGAGTTTCTCAAAAGTCATGGATTCTCACAACCCCAGATTCGTCGTCTCATTAGAAATATTCCAGGGCTTCTTCGATCTGATCCCGAGAAAATCTTTCTGCCCAAGATTGAATTCTTCAAATCCAGAGGCATTTCGAGCTCACACATCCCTAGGCTTATTAATAATACTCCTAACATCATGAGAAGAAGCTTAAGTAAGCATCTCATTCCTTCCTTTAATTTCCTTCGAGATTTGTTTCAATCTGATGAGAAGCTCATTAAATCTCTTCAGTATTCCTCGACCATTCTTATTGATCCTAAAACCTCTTTAGTGCCTAAAATGGAGCTACTGCGAGAAGCAGGAGTTCCTCAATCAAACATCATCAAATATTTGCAGTTTTTCTCTAGAACATTGGCTTGTACTCCTGGTCGACTTAAGAAGGTTGTGGAGGAAGTGAGAGAACTTGGTTTTGATCCTTTGACGTTTCAATTTTTAGTGGCTGTTCATGTATGCAACAGCTTGAAAAAATCCACAAGGGATAAAAAGGCTGATGTATACAAGAAGTGGGGTTGGTCTGACAACGACGTTGTTGCAGCATTTAGAAAGTTCCCTGTCTGTATGACACTGTCAGAAGATCATATTGATGCAAAATTGGAGTTTTTTGTCAATCAATTGGGCTGCAACCCTTCCAGTATTATGAAATACCCTAATGTTTTGGGATATAGTTTGAAAAAACGAATTGTTCCAAGGGCTGCTGTCCTTCAAGTTCTGTTGTCAAAGGGTCTGATGAAAAGTGAAACTTTTCTTGTAAAATTTATGCTTACTGAAAAGGACTTTCTAAGGAGTCTTGTCCTTTGTCATGGGCAAGAAGTAGCAAATGAGTTATTGGAGTTGTATCGCACAAAACTGGATCAAACTAGATGAATGAAGAATTGAAAGGTTTTTAAGGTATGGATATCGACTAGTATTATGTCTTAACTGTAGAAGAGTTTTCTCACTACAGTCCTTTTGGTTCATAACCATCTTGTTTGCTTTAATTCAGCTTGGGCATATCGACACAACAGGTCAATAAAGAGCTTCCTGTACGCTGAAAACTCTTCTTCATTCGAACATTGTCCTATGCTTTAGAGATAATCTATTGTACGATCCATTTTTAACATTGTTTTTAGTTTCTTAGAGTAAGTCATTAACAAGTGCTAAGAATAAGGGGTGGCCATTCGTTGGCAGGGGAAAAGCAAAAACAAAGAACTGCCCATCTTAATTTCGTTGGCCTCTGGTAAGCTTTGGAGATCATGAACCATCATTACATAGGCTCGGACATCATATATCTTTTGCTTGATTTGCTATTTGTTATAATATTTAGTCTTAATTTAATGTTTGAGTAAAGCTGATATAGTGGGATTGGTTGGGAGAGCAGTTCTCTGTTCTTGTGAAATTTAGCAACAAGAATTCTCTTCCCTCTATATTTCCTCAGAAACATTAAAAATTCTGACATGATCCCTCATAAAACCTTTAACCAGCATCCTGTTAATCATGTTAACCTGCATAATTAGCTGCAAGGTTCTCCAACACTTGGCTAAAGTTACTTGTGTGTGTGTGTGCACGCCCGCGCTATTAGGTTGTCTAGTAAATTGGATAAATAATTTAGCGTTTAACCTTAAACAAATATCTTTTTCTTATGTTTCCATTGAAGAACATGATGTTAACACAGGGACATAATTTGTCATGTATGAAAACCGAGTCCCACATATGCTTTTTATCATTTCGTGATGTTTACCAATCTCACTATCATTAAAACAAGCATAATGCTTCATGGGACTTGTAAACTTTTCTTATTTTTACTTATGCCCCAATAGCAATGGGTTTGGACCTTAATCCGCTAGTGGCGGACTGAGTATATTCCAACATATCCATATTAAGTTTCTCTTGTTAACTAGAATTATTGAAGCTGATTTCATGCTAACTTATAATGCAATAAGATGCAGCCAAGTTGATTAAGCTTGCAATTTTTTGCTTGATGATGATACCAAGGCCCTCCAAGATGCAGAACTAGAGTGAAAAATAATGTTGCCACTTCCTCATTTTCATATTATGCTTTGTTGATGCTGTTTTCTGTTTTTGACTTCTGTAAGAAACAAGGGATTAATGTGATTACTATTTTTGGAATATTTTGTTGTGGTTGTTGTTACTGGGTACAAGGATTAACAGAATAAACCAAGAGAAAATGCACTTTAGTTTGATATGTTCATATGTTTGTTCATTATCAACTCGGTTCACTTAGTTTTCGTAGGCCATGTCCATCTAATAATTTTTTAATATATAACTTTTGGCAATTAATATAATGATAGGAGACTTAACAGACAAAAAATCACGTTGAACTTTTCAGTTGAGGTCTGACACTATTTAAATTTGATCTAAACGAGGGGTTTGGTAGTTTGCTATGACTATAAAGGTAAAATTTCAGTTCAATTTTTCTCTTAAATTTATAATTTGTTTTCAGTAAATTATTTCTTTTAAATGCACTTATTAAGTAGTCTTTCATTAAGGAAATAATTTTCAATACAAATGATAAAATAAAATAATTTAAGAAAGCACCCCACATTTCTTATAAATAACTAATTTAATTAATTTTCTTAACATCTATAAATTAATTATCTATTATCTAGTAGGGAGTATCTAATAATGTTGTCAAGTCCTTTCTCCTTCCAAGTGACAGCATTGAGATTTGAGTAGAGATGTAATAAAAGAAAATTTAGTAGATTAAATCAATCAAGGCTTTCAGTCCCAAAAAAAACAACCCCAATCATTGAAGCATATTAAAATAAAAAACGTGCTTTTTTTAAAGGGCCCCACGCCACCCTAAAAGCTAATTATAATTATAAATATCTTCAAATTCAAATTAGCATGGGCACTTGATCTTTTGGAGGGGCCCCGCTTCATGATCACACAGAGTCATAGACAAAACATGTGGCTTATTTTAGTTTAGGTGCATGTTTGGGAAACCTTAAACTATGGTTGCAAAGTCTTATTTATAAGTCAAGATAAAACTTTTCTTACATAATTACATTATAAATCGTAACATTTTTAAAAAGTTAAAACAAACGAGCAAGACATCAGCAAATTGTAAATATCAAGAAATTGTGGCCTTGAACAAATAGATTTCGTCACCAAATAGAGCTTCCTGAGTCCTAACAGAGCAAATAGAAAAGTCAATGACAGAAAGTAGAAGACATAGAGACAGATGATTCAGAATCACACTCAAAAGATTTGCTTCACCGAACACATGATCCAACAGTAATTTTTCCTTAAAAAATGTTTAGATAAAGATTAGCATAATACTAGTTATAATTTGTGTTGGCTATCTTTTAACAAGTCTTCAATCTTACGTTTTGGACCACGTTTAACCAGCATAATTACTGCTCACATGCGCTTTAATCAGCCAGAATTTTGTTGAAAGTGCCCAACTCCAATAAAATTCTATGCAGGGCCACCTCCTTAAATCAAGGTTTTTGCCTATCCGGGATGCTTAACAACCAATTTTATTTTTTGTTTCTTTTGAATAAAAAAAAAATCATTTTTTGAAAAAAATGTTAGTTGGGAAATTATTTTTATTTTGACCCATTAAAATAATTTTAAAAAATAGAAAGTAAAAAACAAACCACTGTTATTGACCCAAGATTGATGAGTGCCTCAAACATAGAGAAACAGAGAGTATACTTGTAAAAACAGAGGAATAAGAATGCCACATATACTCTCACTGTTTGTGTTGCTATATATCAGTACCTGAAAAGCGCTTTTCCATCTCCAAAAAAAAAAACAAAAACAAAAGAAAGGAACTTTTTCATCTGAGAGGATCTAAATCCAGGCAAAGTGTAAAAATACAAAAAGAAAAAGAGACGTTCTGTAAAATGCACAAATAGTCTTAAGTGACAAAATAATGAATGAAAAATGTAGTAGCAAACCTTTATTTATTACTCCCTCCGATTAATTATAAGCATATTTCGATTTTGGGGAGATTAAGGAGATGAGTTAAATTAGTTAATTTTACTTATTTCCCGAAAATACCCTTATATAAATTTAAAATGACATAAATAAAAGTAAATTAATAACTCCTGCCACATATCTCTTCGACCTAGAATATATATGTATACATATAGGTTTACACACACACACATATATATGTATGTGCTTATATATGCGCGCGCACGCACACACACACATAGATATTGACAGACACACAGAGACATAGGGACGCACCCACAGACACACACACATATATGTGCGCGCGCGTGTGATAAATAAATTAAAATACAACAATTTAAAAGTTTTACTGGCCGGAAGAGTCTACATACTCACGCATATATACTCACCAAAAACCAAACACACTTGAAAGAATACATAGGGTTATTTTAAGAAGAAATTGATAAAAATTGAATGTTGTCCTATAATTAGGACCGAAACTAACCCAAATATTGTCATATAATTAGGACCGGAGGGAGTACTTAGCATATCTCCATATGCATCTCTATTTTTCTCAAATTTTACATAAAAGAAAGAGGAGTGGGCGAACCGCTGCTGGATTATAGCTTTGAACCCTTTTCTGAAATCTGATTAACGACAAGATAGCTATGAAAATCATTAGTTCAAAGGCCACGGAATTGATTCAAAATTTCAAAGGCAATAAAGCATTCTAAAAGCAGAAAACAAAATAAAGAACTTTCAGAGCCCCTATTTAACTCACAGATCTTGCTGCTTCTACCAGGCATGTGATACTGATTATGGACAAAAGTATGATTTTATAGGATCCTTTCTTCAATAATTTGCAAATGAGACGATATCTGAACTATAGGAGTAACCACAAGAGATTGAAGAGAAATGATATATTTAAGGAGACAGGACTTTCCACATAACCAGAGGAGCATGGTTCCTAGTTACAGGCATCCAAGTGAGATTTACTGTCATCAATCAAATTGGGAAAAATAAAATAAAATAGGTATATAGATTAATATCATCCCCTCATTTCATGAACACGAGTACACGACTATAATCTTGTGCCCCAGTGGGATCCCTGAAATGAAGTAACATGATAAAAATAGAATGGAAGTACTCAAATGGTAAAAAACACTCAGCATCATGGATGATGCTTCATCATTGCTTTTCTTAAGTGGAACAGACACTTCATTAATTAAAAATATATATGCACTCACTTAAGAAATCCCATACATTTCTAATTCAGATAACAACCTCTGAACTGAAGGGCCAAGATAAAACCCAGAGATCTAATTGACGATTGTGTAATTTCCTTTACCTTTATTTTGCCACTTGAACTGATCAAGCATATGACACTATCAGGGGTTCTCTAGACTCTTCTACAGATGCACCCTTGTAATAGAAGTACAACACTAATTGTACTATTCCCAATATGGTTCCTATTCCATTTGGTACCTACAAAATGAAACACAGATATGTTTGCTCATTTCAAGCTAAAATGAGCGTCTAAGAAGAAAATTGAATGCAGCAGGGGTGGAAGAAAGCTTACATAAACAAACACATCAAAATTGAGCATTCCATAAACAAAGAATGAGGCGCTCATTAAGAAGGTCGAAAGCGAAAGATAAAATGGCATGAACTCAACACTCTTTGTCCGGATCACCAGTTTCTGTGAAATACATTGAGATTGGTAAATCAATCAGTTCACCAAAGCAAACTGATGCAGGATGTTGCAGAACTCAAATGAAGGATTTCTAGGGGGAAAATAAACTTACAATTACAAACAGAGGAGAAGCAAACATTGAAATAAGAGAAGCGACACTCAAGAATCCCACAAACATTTGACGCACGACATGATCAGCTATCTGCAAGCTTCCTAATACTATGATTGCAAATAACCCCAATACAGCCAGCAGTAATCCAATCATTCTCACCTATCAAATTGAAGCAAAGAGTATACAAAAGCTTAGAGATTATGACACGCAAACTATCAGGCACTTACATTAAGTTCATCAATCATGAGAATGCTTCCAATTATATATATCTATAAGAACTCTAACCTTTCTGTTTTTCTCTGCATATGTCACAAAGAGGATTAAGTACACAAACTGGAAGACTGCTCCAGCTGAGTTAACCGTCAGGACCATAAAATTATTAGGAGATATGAGAGGCGTGCCATACCACAAGCAGATCAAGCAATTCAAGAGAGCGTAAATATAGGGCAAGCCTGAGAACATTTCTGTTGACCTATTTCTGATAATTCTTCTGAAAGTGGGTCTGAAATTCAGCACAAGTGAGGCGTCAATGAAGGGGAAAAGATTAATTTCTTCGGAGCTCAACAAAGTTCCTCAAGCAATTCATAAGCAAACTTACATGGGCGACACAAATAACCCAAAGGCAAAGATGTTCCCTGAAAATGAACATTGCAATAATTGAAGTCAAGGAAGGAAAATCTACAGAGAAAGCCCTGGAAAACTTCAAAGATAGTCATTAATTTCACTGGCTGATAAAAAAACCCCAGAATCTGTCAGAGAAAAAGCAAGTACCGGCGATTCCAGCTGCATCCTTGCAAACTCTGTGGATGGAATCCGAAGCAGAAACAGACATTAATCTAACAACCACCAAATTCCACCAGAAATCAAACCAAACCCTCCATATATAAAATCAAAATAAAATGACTCAGGTGACCCCCACCACCTGCAATATAGGATTCCTTTCACAAAAATCTTTCCTCTTACAGTTATATCTTTCAAATCACAAACACAACGAAAATACCCACGTTTCCTAAATACTCAAATAGTTAGATCAGTGCCCCTTCGTGATTTCCGAGCTGGAGGGCCTAGTAATTTATTAGTGTCCCTGACAACTGACAAGTGCCGTTTAGAAACTGACAAGGACCCAAAAGAAAGGACAATAACAATGGCGCGGTATGTAATTGGCTTGCTAGCTTTGAGCCACGAAAATTCTACGATTTGGGTTTATATTATTTATTTATGTGAAGAAGTTCGATCACACAGACAAGTTGCGACAAGAGGCGTGCTCGATGGTAGAGTTTGAGAAAGAGAGAAGAGCGTGGAGCCTACTTTGGAATATTTTACCGCTGAGGTGTAGAAAGATAGCGACAATTCTGGAATTTTGGTGAGATCCATGACGGCTCCAACAAGGATTTGGATGATGATGATCCCCATGAAGATTATTATCCTCCACACGCCATTCGAATATTCTAATTCTAATTGCTTTTTGCCTCTGTGCAAAAGTTTTGACTCAGTGGCTATTTCACTATTTCTATTTCTCCCTAGTTTTTCCACAAATAATAAACTAGTACCTCCAATCCCTCCAATTCCGTTAACGAGATTGGATTAGTTATAAGATCCTCTACTCATCATATCCGTTTAGTGACGGATCAATAAAACTACTCTTTCCGATCTTAATTATAGGACAAAATTTTAATTTTTATCAATTTTTTTCTCTTAAAATACCCCTATTTTATTCTCTCAAGTGTATTTGGTTTTTGGTGAGTATATGTATGTCATATGTGGGTATGTAAGCTCTTCCAGTCAGTAAAAATTTTAAGTTATTGGATTTTAATTTATTTATCGATCAGCTGACGTATTTGTCAATATGTATGTGTGTCTATATATATGTATTTATACATATATGTATATATGTGTGTAGATATATATATGTGTGCGTCATACACACACATATACATGTATCTCTGTGTGAATGCGAATACCTCATTCTTCTTCACTTTCAAATTAATTTTTTTTATTTGATAATTATATATTTGTTAATCTTGACTTATATAATGTAATCTTTACTTTCAGCTTTTTTATCAATATTCTTATTAAATTTACATCAGTTTCATCTATTTCTCTTTCTATGTCTTGTCTTCTATATATAAATACTATTTTATTTCTATTTTCATCCCATTCAAGAGTTATGTCTTCTAAAACTTGATTTTATGGCTCTTATATGATTATAACCAAACCTTAGCCTTATTTGAGCAAATAACCATGTGTGTCTTACAGGACCATAACTAATAAATTGCTAATAATATTACTCCCTAATTTGATCCCCTTAGAAAATTAAAAAGACATACCTTAAACTTGTTCCACAAATATTTGAAGTATGCTTCAAAAAAGGAAATGATTAAACTGCTGGAATTTTCTAGGTCAAGAGGTATGTGGCAGGGGCTATTGATTCACTTCTACTTATGTCATTTTAAATTTATGTGAGGGCATTTTAGAAAATGAATAAAGTTAACTAATTTAACTCCTCTCCTTAATCTCTCTAAAATCGGTTAAATATGTCCTATATTAGAACTAGAAGGAGTATAAAGTAGATGAACTAGATTCACAATTTAAATCCCGCCTTATTTAAAAAGATCCCTAAGAAGAGACATCCTAATCACAAAACCCAATCCAAATTAGTTGGTTGCTCAGATATATGATTTAAAAAAGAGTCAGACACCGGGGATTAGGAGATTAATTTGTTGCTGAAATACCTGATATTTTTTTTTTGGTTGCCCAGTGTTCATCGGAGCTTAATACGACTAATTTGGATCACCCGCGTCACGCACTTGGCTATGGTAGGAGAGTCTCTAGTGGGGATTTTTTTGCATTCACATGGAAATTTGGAACTCGAGCCTTACTTAAATGGATTATACCACTTGAGCCAACCCCAATTAGTGCTGAAATACCTGATAATATAGTCCTAACAAGCATAGACGTCGAGTGACCCAAAGGATTATACAGCAAATAAGGTTCTCTTACTTGATAATTAATTGAGGATAAAAATGTATTAAATTTTTAAACAAAGTTACCTTCATACTTAGGCCCAATCATATGGAAGAGAATCTTTTTTCCTTTTTTCTCATATGACTGGGCCTAAGTATCAAGGTAATTTTGTTTAAAAATTTAATACATTTTTATTCTCAATTAATTATATTTTTTCTGGCTTATTTTCTCTTATCTTTATTCGGATTCATTCTCTCTGGCTCATTATCCTCAAAAGCAATGACAAAATGCAAAAAATGCATCTACATGTGTTCCTTTTAACTATTTTTAAGCAACACTTTAGTTTTAAAAAGGATATGAGATGGTATTATTTTGAACAAAATTTTAGTTAAAAAATAAAAATAAAAAAGTACAAATAAGATATTAATAATGGTAGTAGTAGAATAAAAAAGGCATGAGACTCAAAATATTTCATCTGATCCTAAATAATAATTAATTTGCAAAGATTAATAAAATCAATCAATTTATTTATTTGTAAGAAATGTATTTTTATTTTCTTAAAGTACCTTTTTAATCATTCAATTTGATTGAATTTGAAAGTAGAATCAAATCATGAATTGTAAATCATATTCACCTACAAGACATTTGGAGGGTATAAAAATAATTATGCCCGGGGTGTCAATGATTTTCCCCTCATGTCCAAAACTAATTTTGAACATTTTTTCACAATGATAAACAAATTAATTCCATTTAACTTTTAACGTCTATGTCACATATTTTGATAATCATACTATCTAACATTATGTCTTTGCATATATTAGTATCGCAATTAACATTTTCGAGTACAATACTCTTTCGTGCATGCACAGGGAGATATAGCTTGTTTCATTTAAAACAAAGCAAATTTTCTATTAAGATATGTGAATATTAAATTACAAGAAAAATAGCCCTGCCTGTAAATGATGAATAATAAAGTTTATATAATATTTTATAGATATATAAGATAGGAGTATAATTGAAGTAGGTATTGTAAACTTGTACAAAGGCATATATAAGTTATCTTATTTACCATCTTTAATTTATGCAACTCCTCCTTCCAATCTATAGATGTGATGAGATGCCTTATAAATTGTATAATTTAGAATAGATTAAATTAGTAGAGTAAATGAAACCCTCCAATAACGTGTGGCCCAAATCCCCATGATATGGATAAACTTGGCCAAATCATATTTTTAATAAGTTACACAAAAGACAAAAACAAATGCCCATATCTCTTAACCAAATGCTCTTCAACTCAACCGTGAAATTTAAAAAAACAATTAAAAATAAGAAAATATAGTAATTATGTAGGAAATTTAGTTTTTTTTCAAAAATACCTGTATTTATAAATGGGTGAGAAAGAGTAATAATAAGAAAATAATGAAAGAGAATATATGTAGGATAATAATTAATTATGAATAAAATGGAAAAAAAAATTTATTATTGAGATAAAAGAGTTTATTGATTTTCCCTCTTATAAAAATGGGAAAACTCCTTTCAGGTCCTAAGAGGCTAAAAACATGTCAAAAAAAGTTTCAAGGGAAATTTAGATGTCGAAAAGTCCTAAAGAGTTGTTAATCTCACATATGAAGTTGTTAATCCCACATAATGAGTTGCTAATGGGACTTTTTGACATCCGAATTTCGTAGGAACTTTTGAATATTTTTTTGGTCCCTTGGAACTTGAAAGGAATTTTTCCTATAAAAATCAACATCCTATACCCATCTTCTCTCACACATTTAGGGGTGGAAATAGGTCAGGCCCCTATTAGGCGGCTTACGGCTGGCCCTATTTAGGGTCACAGCCTTACTGCTTTGTTTGTTAAAAGCCGTGCCAAGGCCTATTTAAAGGTCTTTATGTGTAAATAGACGAGACCTATTTTGTTAAGGCGCCCGACCCGTAAGTTCTTCGTGCCCGGCCTATTTACACATTAAATATTTATATTTATATTTATATCATATAATAATAAAATATTTTTTTTTATTCTTATATTTATATAGATTTTAATAGGTTTCAAAGTGCATAAGCCTACTTATGGCCTTCAAGGCTCGCAATATGAGACCTTTTTAAAAGGCTTACATTGTAAGTAGGCTTTAAAAGGCTTTTTGTACCGACCAGGGCCTTCTAAAGGCTCGGGCGAGCCTAAAAAAGCTTGAATTCAGCTTAGGCCGGCTCGGCCTTTTAACCCCATTACTGTGCTCGGGCTTTTTAACCAAAGCTGGCCTACTCGACCTATTTCCATCCCTACACACATTCCTTTGTTTTGTGACTCAATCACACTCACATCTTCCCCTTTCTCTTCAATCAAGATTCAAATCTTTCACTGCTTCTAAATCTTTTTCTTTCTAAGATTTAAAGCTATTTAGTGCTTTAGTGCTTGCTTACCTAATTGATGTTCCTTCTTTTGGTTTATGTGTTCTGCCACTTTTTAAAATGTTTTGTTAGTCTTTTAACTCTAATACCATTTTAGTCTCGAAAGATGATTTTTTTAACAATCATTATTATTTTGAAAATTAATCCTTAAATGTTAGCATTTAATGATGTTTTATCAACATTAAAATTTCAATACGAACATAAATATCAAAGACTATCTGGGGTAAATGATTAAAAATATATATTTTAAATTGAGAGATTAAAATGAAACTTTATATAGTTTTTTTTTTTTTTTTTTTGTCAACAAACTTTATATAAAGTTAAAGATTCAAATGTATGCTTCGGCCTAAAACATTTTAACATTAAGGTACCACCCATATTAGCTAATGTTTTTCTTAAATGGGTTAAGGGGTAATTTTACCTCAAAAGTTTTTACCAAAGGGTAATTTTTTCAAGCCTTTATCCATGTTAATTCTGACTGTTAGTTGACCTAATATGTTGTATTGACAGTCTATATATCATCTACGTCATTTTTCTTAAGGTGCAAATTTACCCGAAAATTTTAAATCTAACTTTGAACAAAAAAAAAAAAAAAAAAAAAAAAAAAAGTATGTGACACATGGACTTCCCTAGGACAAATTTTCACCGTAGCAAAAATAACGTCAATGACATGTGAATGACTAGTTCAAAGATATTTGATCAATTAATGGTTAAAGTGAACTATGAAAATGGCCAGGTCAAAATTGCCCTCAAAAATTTTTTGGGGCAAAATTGCCCCTTGGTGAAACCTTCTAAGACAAAATTATCCCTTAACCCTTCCTAAATTCAATAACATATTAGTTTGAATAAAAACAATTTGTTAAATATACTTTTAATCCTTTAAATTTTAAATTTGTATGAGATTTAATTTTGAATCCATTAAGTTTGTGTACTTTTAACACTACATGCTTTTAAGTTTTATTTTGAATATAATTTAATTTTTTTAATTAATTTAACAGAATTTATGTTTATTAATTTTAATATTTTTATAAAAAATTATTTAAATATAGTCAAACTTTTTTGAGGAATTTTTTATTTGAAAAATTAATTGAGACCTGGAGTAATGTAAGGGATTGAAATCCTTGAGTGTCATTAAGTGTGATAGGAAAAAGTCCATATTGCCCTTATGAAGGTGACGATTAATTTAATTATTCAATTCTCATGCCAAACTCCGGGGACCACTCTGAGACATTTTGTTCAATTGTTATTCATAAGGACAAGAAGATCTTTTTCCTATGATACTTAATAACACTCAAAGATCGCAATCCCTTACGTTATTCTAGGTCCCATCTAACAGGGCCGGCTCTTAGCTCGGCAAGGCCAACACTTTTAAGCTCTTAGCCTTATAGGGCTAGCCCTTTTAAGACCGATTTCATTTGGAGGATCCATTTTGTAAGCTCGGCTCTTGAAGGGTTAGGGCTTAAACAACCCGATTTCCAAGCTCTACAGAGGAATATGCAAATAGTAAAAGATAAGAAAGGGTAGATGAGAGGGCGAGAGAGGTACTGATTGGAGGAGATAACCAATGTTGTCAAAATCGAATTTCTACGTAAAACGAAAGGGGTGGTAGAAACGTACATCGTAGAAACGACACGAAACGTAAAGTTTCAAACTTTGTGCCAGAAGTTGGAAATCCTGGCTTTTCCACTGAGCTTTCTCTACTAAGCTTTTAAGATAAGCCCATCACAAATAAAATCTATCCTAAACACCAAAAATCACCTCATTTTCTCCCTCTGAGCTTTTTCTATTGTGCACTGGGCTTTTCCTACTGTTTATCGGGTGATGAGCACAAATCGTACCATGTTTTTCCTATGTTTTATGACTGAATTGAATGGTAAATACGAGCTTAACTGCAGATAATTTAAACAAAAAGGCATATATTCATGATATAGGGAACTGAAGGACAGAAACTATTTACATCATAAACATGTGCTAAGAAGAACAGTTTACATGGTTTTTAAGGAAGAACGTATAGCAAAGCTGATACGATGCTATAGAATTCTGACAGCAACTCGAAGTGCAATGCAAGGCATCACGAAAGCTATAGCAAAGTAGAGGACGCAATGCTATGCGGCATGTTTTTTGACCTTTTTGTCTAGGTGATTTTAGGAATAAAAGAAAAGGGCGATAACGATAGGTAGATTGCTGACATAACAGAATAGAAGATGCGGAGGATCGAAACTATAAGATTTAAAGAATCCCGCAGGATTAGCAGAAGCAATCTACTCAGATCGAAATATACGATAGATCTCGACAGATTAGGAAAGGCCCAACTCGCTGTAACTTGCGCCTCGAGAAATCCTGATTATATAAGGAGATAGCAGAGCCAACCCTAAGAGAGTCGGAGAGCCCATAACGAGATTCCACATTCGGCAGACTTAAGAGAAGAGTGAGAGATTTCACAAAGTACGAGATTTCTAGGACAACCCAGCATCCTTCTTTGTAGTACAACGGAGAGAAGAAGACGTGGAGTGATGACGTGACAGGGCTTCATCCACGCCATTGCAACTTCGTCAAGCTTTCTATTTTCTCTTTTATTTTAGTATTTAGATCATGAGTCATTTCGTTATTGTCTTTTTGTGTTTCCTCGTCAGTCATGAACCGATTTTCATATGGTCGACGAGGATGATTCCTTAAAATGTTAAATGAACCCAAAGTTGCAAGTTCTTAATTTAATAAATTTGGTTTGCTCATCAGTGCATTAATTACTAGTCGATTAGCGGAAGCTAGGGGCTAGATTTGTGGCCCCGACTTACTGGCAAGGAGTTGAGGTTAGACCTCTGAGAAACGGTGTTTGATAGGCAGCCCGTGTACGGCTTGACCTATTATTGTAGGCTTCAGGAATGGGTCTACCTCTCATAACCATGACACCCTGAGTGTAAAACAGATCTCACTAGAAAGTTGCCATAGGAATATGGAAGGAGTATAGTTAGCATCATATGTATCGGACGCGGAAGCTTCGGTAGATTATAGTGGTGAGTTGACCAAATAGCTTTGTAGTTAGTAGCTATGCTGTAGCATTGCGGAAGCTGTGCAGTATAAATGTTATAGCAATGGGTAGAGCAACTGGGGGATTGATGCACTTAAGGGTGATTATGAGTCCAACCTAACTTCTTACTGATATCTTCTCAAGTTTAAATCACTCTGTTTATTTCTGTTATTAGCATAACCACAGAAACCTCTCAAACCAATTATATTTACTTTCTGTTTGCACAACATCATAGCAATCAAGCGTCACTCTTTGGTATCTCAGTCTCTATGGACGATACTCTACTCACCTTTATTACTTGTTTGACTAGTTCACTTGCCATCAAGGAAATCGACCAACATTGGGATGCCAAACATGCTCTTTAACTACGATGGCGCTCAGGGCAAAATTGATCAATTTTTCACACTTTCAAAGCAAAATTGCCTCTCAGAAAACTTTTGGGACAAAATTGTCTAGGATAAAAACTTCCTTAGGATAAAATTGCGTTTAACCCTAAAATTTAATATATAATTTTCAGTATATAAAACTTTACCATCTTTAAAATAATAATAATTATTATTATAATATAAGTTAAACATGTTCACATGGAAATTTAATATATATATATATATATATCCAATTGTGTATGATACGATTATAATAAGGAAAATCCTATATAAAGACGGTTGAATTATCCAAATTCTAATTTGAGTTATTAAACTTTAAATAATATTAATTAGGTTATATGACACAATTAGGGATTTAGAATTTGGGCCAAATTACGTCTATATTCCTTTATTATTAAAAAAAAAAAAAAGTAAAATTTGAGACAAAAAAATATTGTTTACGCGCTACGTAAGAACCTAAGGATAGAAAAGTCATTGGAGGCCTCAACACCATCAGAAAACGCTAAATCTTCGTTCCTTAATCCCTTTCCTCTTTTATCATGAGACCGCAAATGAACCCAAAAGATGAAGATACGGACACTTGAGACAAAGCAAAGGAGCCTCTGGATTCAACAATTTGCCCCAGGTTGTTTCAGATATACTGAACCCAATATTACTCCAAAGAAGTAACAAAGAAATATAACCAGAAATCTATTCTTCTCAGCATTAACATCACCCTGATTTCTTCTCTAACATGAAGAACCTCATGATCAAACTCCACCCAGTCGTTGATCTTCTGCAAGATTGGAACGAAAGAAAAGGCAAGAGAAAAGGACACGATTTTTCTTCTGCACATCTCCGGCTCTCCGAATGCGGTGAAATCTAAATACCTTTTTTTTTTTTTTTTTTTGTGTCAAAGTCCGATCGGTCAAAATGCTTCAATTTGATAGCTACATTCTGATTCTTTATCTAAAATCTGGGAATTAAAGAAACCAGGGAGATTATTCATTTAATAATGAAATCCTTCGTGGATTTATGATTCCTTTCCTCTTTTCTTTAGATTATGGAATAGGGGTATTATTGGAAAATAACCAACATTTAACTATTTTACATTGGGTCATTGACCCAATTTAAGATTTATTGGGTTTACCAGCCTTATATAGCATTTTCTTATTTCAACCATTTTTTTTTTTTTTAGATTCTCCCATTATAATATCCCGGCAAAAAAAGAAAAAGAGATATGATTATAATATACTCAATTACCAATTTAGTATGATATTATTACTATTATTATACGTTTAATTATTATTTTGTATTTAGAGCACATTATAATTATATATCTCCATTTTAGTTTTTATTTACTCCCTCCCGTCGTTTTTATAAGTAATTTTCTCTTTATTGAGGCTGATCCTTAATATAAACAACTTTTTTGTGGTATCTCAAATTTAAACTACTTCTTCTTTTTCTACCCATATTCAATATGGGGTTTAAACTTCTCATGTTGCATGAGAAGAAAAAGATTCCTACACACACACGAAAACAGTGGGACCTATATATATACATAATGCTAATTATATATATATATATATATATATATATGAGTCCCACCATTTTATATGTGTATGACATGAGAAAATGCCTCTCCTACAACATGAGAAGTGTTTTTCCCATTCAATATATATTTTTATATTAATATCCCCCCAACCACCACTAATTCTCTTTCATTTAACCATTCATTACTCATTTCTCACTCATGTTTTGTACTCATTCTCTCTCATATGCTCTTTTTTTTAAAATAAATATGAGTACATTTGGAAAAAAAATATAAATTTTTTTTACACATTTATTATTTTTAACTAATATTAACCGTCAATTCGATTTACGCAAAATTTAGAAAGTTACTTATAAAAATCATTGGAGGGGATACAAAGTACTCCCTTCGGTCCTATATAAGACATATTTGACTTTTTTGGAGAAATTATGGAAGCTAATTAAAATACTTTACAGTATTTGCATTTTAATTTTTTTCCAAATTAATTTGTTTGACATATAAACTGATATATAGCATAATGATACAAACATATGGTACGCCTGGATAGCAGTAGTCCGCGTACCGGCCCAGTCGAATCGGCGCCCGCGACGGGAATGAGGGGAAGCTAGAAAGGAGCGAGAACGCCGGTACCGACCCCAGAAGGAACAAGGAGAGACCATTGCGGATCCGGATGCGGAAGACCGAGGCCGAGAAGACCGCCATGACGGTTATAAAGACCATGAAAACCGAGATCGTGATCAGGACTCAGATGAGCTACGCGAGGCAACCACGACGCCTCGGACACGAGGATCCTCGCGGCAGTATAAGATGAAGTACTTGGTTGGCGCAGGTGGGACCCCATTCTCCCGAGCAACGGCCACGGCGCCCTACCCGAAGAATTTTGACCTAGCCGATCTCCCCAAGTACGATGGGACCCAGGATCCACGTCACCACCTGGAGATATTTGAAAAGTTGATGTGGGTCAGGTCAGTAGAAGGTCTGGTCATCTTAAGGCTCTTCTTGGCCACGTTAACCGAACCGGCCCACAAATGGTTGAGTTCGTTACCCAATAATTCCATTCGGAACTTTGAAGACCTCGGACGTAAGTTTGAATTGCACTTTGCTACCCAAAGAAGAAACTTGACCAAAATCTCAATTCACGTTGAGTAAAGTAAAACAAAAGAAAGGCGAGACATTGCAGAAGTACCTGGATCGGTTCAGAGATACGACAATGCAGGTACGCTCATTATCCGAAGAGGTCCATGTACATTGCCTTGTCAACGGTCTGGACCCAACGACACGCCTGGCCAGACATCTGTGTAGGAATCGAGTATATTCATTGACTGAATTCTATACCGAAGCAAAGAAGTACCTAGACGTCGAGCAAATGGAAATTGCTAATGCCGATGAACCTGAGAAGGCTAGGAATTCATCGCCCGAAAGAAGGGATCTGACGGACAAGAACAAGACGCGGTAGAGAGAGCCGACCCCAATAAGAGAGGACGGACAATAAGGCGAAATACGGCAACTACACCCCCTTGAATGTGCCGCGTTCGGAAGGAGGTAGCCCAGACCGAGATGAAAAGGGTGACCAAGTGAGGCCTCTCAGAAACCGGTCCAATACAGATCGGGGAAAATTCTGCACTTTCCACGACTGCTCCGGTCATACCACCGACGAATGTTATGAACTCAGGGATGTTATCGAAAAGTTTGTGAGAGAAGGGAAACTGCGCCAATATGTCATCAAAACTCAAGGCAAAAAAAGCAGGCGGAATAGTAGCCGCCAAAGCAGGAGTCCGGCTACGGACGCTCCGGAACCTGAGAAGAAACGGAAAACCGGCCTTCCCGATGGTTTCCCAGAGACTGATCTCCAGTGCAACGGGATCAGTGGCGGTTTTGGAGGAGGTGGAGATACTGTAAGCCAGCGCAAGAAATACCTGCGGGAGGTGCTGACGGTAAAAGATGTACCAAAGTTTAAAGGCACCTCATCGAAACCGAAACCACCCCTGTTGGTCTTCACGGACGAGGAGCTCAAGGAGGTTATTCCCGGCCACCAAGATGGATTGGTCATCACCGGGATCGTCGTGAATTGCCGTGTCAAACGGATCTTCGTGGACGCGGGAAGTTCGGCCGATATCATAAGCTGGGACACATACCAAAGGATGCACCTCGATGTTGAAGACCTAAAGCTGTGCAAATCCACCCTAATCGGGTTTAATGGAGAGCGTTCCTTCCCAAAAGGATATATCGACCTCAGATTAACGTTGGGAACCAAGGAAGCTTTCAAGTCAGAACGTGTAAGGTTCGTAGTGGCCGACTTTCGCTCTCCCTACAATATTATATTGGGCCGACCCACTATACACAATTGGGACATCTTTGGCGTCCACTAAGCACCGAAATTGAAAATGATCAATGATAAGAATCAGGTGGTTGAAGTGTCCGGAGACCAGAAAGTATCACGACAATGTTACTTCGAGACTCTCCGAGTTGAGGAGGAAGGACCGTCATCCCCGCCGCGGCTCCGAACCAACGAGGTTATGACCGATGTCAGAAATGAGGGGCGGCCCCGACAGTCGGTTAATATGGTACAGTTGGACCTCCGTGAACCAGAAAACCCACACCCGGAGCTGGAAGGGGAGTTGGAGGAATTAATCCTCGGGACGGATCCCTCCAAGACAACTAAAGTCGGCAGAGACATGGACGCAGACTTAAAAGCGCGACTGATCAAGTTTTTAAGACAAAATCAGGATGTCTTCGCCTGGACGTCAGCCAAAATACCAGGGATCGACCCACACTTTTGTTGTCACAAACTCGCCATATGGCCGGGGTCGAAGCCAGTGGCCCAGAAGAGGAGGAATATCTCAGACGACAAGCAGAAAGCCCTTGAGAGTCACATTGAAGAGCTCCTTGCCGCCGGATTCATCAGAGAAGTACAATACATGACTTGGCTCTCGAATGTGGTCATGGTCTTAAAACCGACCGGTAAATGGAGGGTGTGCACTGACTACACCAATCTGAATAAATCATGTCCAAAAGACTCCTATCCTATGCCCAGCATTGATCAACTAGTTGATAACTCGGCCGGGTACCGTTGCTTTCCTTTATGGATGCCTACTCCGCTACAATCGATTGCCATGCACCCAGAGGATCAAGAGAAAACCGCCTTCATGATAGACAAGGCTAACTATTGCTACAACGTCATGCCATTCGGATTGAAGAACGCCGGAGCTACGTACCAACGAATGATGAACCGCGTCTTTGAGGATCAAATCGGACAAAATGTGGAGGTCTACATAGACGACATGATCGTGAAGTCAAAAAAACCAGAGGAGCATATCCGGGACCTAGAGCAGACGTTTGACAAATTAAGACGATATCGAATCAGGTTGAACCCGGCCAAATGTGCCTTCGGAGTGCCTGCCGGGAAATTCCTAGGTTTTATGCTGACAAATCGAGGGATTGAGGCCAACCTGGACAAATGCAAGGCGTGCTAGACATGCAAGTCCCCAACTCCAAGAAGGAAGTTCAGCAATTAACAGGTCGCTTGGCGGCCCTGACAAGATTCTTACCGAGATCCGCCGAGAAGGCTTTACCTTTCTTTAAGTTATTGAAGAAAGAGACCCAGGGAGGATGGAATACGGATTATGAAACGGCCTTTGAAGAAATTAAGAGATGTTTGGAAACCCCTCCGGTACTAACGAAGCCGGAGCAAGGGGAGACCTTGTTCTTGTACCTTTCTGTGGGAGATGAGGCGGTAAGCGCCGCCTTGGTAATAGAAATCGAGGCCGGACAGACACCCATCTACTTTGTGAGCAAAGCGTTACAAAACGCTGAGCTCAGATACCAGAAGCTGGAAAAAATGGCGTTCGCATTACTAACAACGGCAAGGCGGCTTCGGCCATACTTCCAGGGACATCGGATAGTAGTCCGGACCAGTCAGCCAATCCGGCAGATTTTGCACAAACCCGATTTGGCGGGGGCGAATGACAAGTGGGCAATTGAACTGTCCGAGTTCGACATCACTTTTGAGGCCGGCGGGCGATCAAATCACAAGCATTGGCCGATTTCATCGGGAATTGACTCCGGTTATGGCTAGCGAGGAATTCGGAAGGTATTTGTTGACGGATCTTCCAATCCAAAAGGCAGTGGAGCAGGAGTCATTGTTGAAAGCCCCGAGGGAGTCGCTACTGAGCATTCCCTCCAGTTGGAATTCCCGACCTCCTATAACGAGGCCGAGTATGAGGCCCTCTTAGCCGGATTGTCTCAAGTAAAAGAGAGCGGAGCGAGGCGAGTTAAGGTGTTCACCGACTCACAACTTGTCGCCGCACAGATCGATGGCAGCTATCAAGCAAAAGGCCCCCTGTTGGCTAAATACTTAAACAGAGCAAAAGAGGTAATGACGGAGTTCGACGAGGTGATTGTCTCTCATATCCCGAGAGAAGAGAATGCCCGGGCCGACATTCTCTCCAAACTCACAAGTACCAAAGGTCCGGGGAGTCATAGAATTGTGATCCAACAGAATTTGGCCGAACCCACATGCGTCGTGACTATCTCGTCCGCCTCGGACTGGAGAAAACCAATCGAAGATTACTTGGAAAGGGGATCATCCCAACAGATTCCACGGAAGCAAAGAAGCGATGAGAGAAGCCGCCATCTACACTATGGTCGATGATCGCTCTACACGGGAAAGGAGTGCACGCCCGATGATGCGATGCCACGGTGAGTTCGAAGCAAGGTACGTATTGACCGAGATACATGAGGGATGCAACGGCCAACACATGGGGGGCAAGGCTTTGGCAAGGAAGGCATTACGAGCCGGCTATTATTGGCCCACCATGAAGCATGACGCCATGGAAGCCATCAAGCGGTGCGACAGTTGCCAGAAACACGTCGGGATCTTATGGCCACCGCCGACGGAGTTAAGAGGGATGCCGGCCCCCTGGCCCTTCTATAAATGGGGAATGGACATTCGGGACCGTTCAAACCTAAGCACTGGACAGCTCAAATAGCTCATTGTCACCGTAGACTACTTCACCAAATGGATTGAAGCGGAGGCATTAACTACGATCACGTCGTCCGAATTATGAGATTTGTTTGTCATAACATCTTTGCTTGATTCGGGATACCCGCGAAGTCGTCACGACAATGGAACCCAGTTCACGGACCATAGATTCCAGGCCTTAATGTCCAACTTGGACATCCAGCAATACTTCTCCTCCATCGAATATCCGCAATCTAACGGCCAGGCCGAGTCAGCTAATAAGATCATTCTTGACGGATTGAAGAAACGCATGTTAAAGGTCGATTCTAGCTGGACCGAACAACTCCACAGCGTTCTATGGGGCTACAGGACGAGTGTGCAGTCCTCGACCCAGGAAACCCCATTCCGGCTGACATATGGATGTGAAGCAATGATCCGGTGGAAATCGGGCAGCCATCATGGAGAAAGATCGAGCCGGGGCAGAAGGACCCGTCAAATGACGACGCCCTAAAGACAGACCTGGACCTAATTGATGAGATCCGAATCACAGCCCATTGCCAGAAACTGGCCACCAAGCAACTACTCGCGGCAAAATATAATCGAAAGGTTCGACCACGATCCTTTAACCGAGGTAACCTGGTACTTCGGCGGGCCGACATCGGAAACAAGAATTCCCGAGACGGAAAGCTGGCAGCAAATTGGGAAGGTCCTTATCGTGTTAAAGAAAAACTCGATGCTGGGGCATATGTTCTCGAAACCCTGGCAAGGAAGCCGGTTAAAAGGACATGGAACGCCGACAAGCTAAAGATCTATTACAGCTAGGTCAAGGCTCGGCCCCGTAGACACCAAGGCTACTGTTCGGTTATTTCTTACTTTCCCTTATGTCTCTTCCAATTATTTTCCAATTGTTCTTTATTTCGCATCCGAATAATTCATGACCATTTGTACGCTCTTTAGAGCCGCTTTGTTTAATGAAGGAATCCATCAAGGAAACGCGTCAATGTGCACAATTACTTGCTTAAGCGTGAAACCGAGGCCATTAAGCCGGTCCAAAACCCGACACCGAGGTACTTACACTCGGTCATTAACATAAAAACATCTAGATGTATGACACCGATCGTTGTACTCCAACGTGCATTGGTAAGAGCTCGGCGAAAATGCCATACGTGGCCTTCACGAAATTGACGCGTCAACGCTCGCCCGATTTAAAAAAGGTCTGTCATTCTGAACCTGATCAAGTCAAAATGTCAGATTTGAGGTAATAGACACCTCGGTCGACATGTGACGGCCTCGCCCTTAATTCGGTTCCTATCAACTTTTTCGACTATTCAAGCCGGAACGAGGTAATGCGGTTAAGTTAACACCCCAAGAGGTTAAAACATACAACCCGCCCCATCCTCCCACACGTTAGTGTTGGTCGAGTAAACAACTCGTATCTACTACAGTCAAGAAATTTCAAATATGGAATTTAAAAAAATGGCAGAAGAGCGAATAAATAATTCATCCATAAGTCATACAAATATTTATATCACGGCACAAAGGCCGGAAATCTCCAAAGTAAAGGGGCACAGACGCCCACCAAAAACTGAAGTTAAACTTAACTAGATGGACCGGCCTCACGAGAGCCCTTGGTCGCCTCACTCTCCGCGTCCGACTCTCCTCCCTCTTCTTCGGATCGGGACGCATTGGCGGAAGGGGATTGATACGGAACTAAAACTCCGTCTTCAACAAAGGCGCGAAAGTCATAGCTGTCCAAGTTAAGTTTCGTCGTCGGATTCAAAAACTGGATCTGCTCTAGGGCATTATCAAAGCAATCGGCGGCAGTCTGCTTTAAGAGCTCATCGGACTCCAAGCGCACTCTTTGCGCTACGGCAAAGGGCCTCCTCCGTCGTAACCTTAGAGAACAGCGTATCGCGTTGTTTCTGAAGGGCTTTACCGCTTCCATACTCTCGCCCAGCGCTTTCTGGGCCCGGGCACACTCGGAGGCTGACTTCTCCGCCCCTTCCCGCGCCTATTGCAGATCTTTTTCCATCTTCACAACCGCGGCCTTAGAAGCATCCCGCTCGAGCCGGGCGGCATCCCGCTCGTCCTCCATAATGTGCAGTTTGACCTCAGCATCGGCCAAAGCCTTTTTCGTTGACGCGGCCTCCTCCAGAGCTTTTCGCTGGGATGCCACCTCTCCCTGAGACGCTTTCAGGCGTCTATTCTCTGCATCCGCCAAAGCATACTTCTCCCTCACAATAACATAAGCTTGCAGCAACCCAACAGATTTACATATGTATCGTTCCGCTGCATACACCTCCTCAGCGCTAAGCGGGGACAAGGGCCGGCTCTCCATAAATTCCCGGGGGGGAGGAACGCGACGTCCGGCTCATCGGTCACCCCCTTGTCCCATATGAAGCCGCGAGGAAGCACCGAAGAAGGAAGTGAGGGCCGGTTGAAGGAGGGGAGGAGGCGGAGTTGGCAAAGGTGGAAGAACCGATGCCGAAGGAGTAGTCGCGACAACCGTAGATACGGTTTCACCCGCAGAGACGACTGTTTCCCTTTAGAAGTATCAGAAACAACTTCCTGAGGTGGTCCGGAGGGTATAGATGGAGCCGACTCATCGACTCCTGAGACCTTAGCCTTCTTTGCCACAACAGAGGCATTAGCTTCGGGCGTAGCAGTTTTGATAGGGACAGCCCGTTTCCGAGACCGACCACTCGGTGATGCCGCGGCCGGATTCACTTTCTTCAAGTAACTAGGGAAGGGCCTTCATGTCTTGAATTTGAAAAGGACAGTAAAGGGAAATCAGGAATAAACACAAATCAATCCAACAATATACAAAATATGACCAAAAAAGTAAGGAACATGGTGAAGAAGAGACTCCTACAAGTAGAGGGGATTGGCCTAGATCCCTCCCCGAAAATGAAAAAGGCCGCACGGACGCCATACTTGTCCACGTAGGCGTCCAACCTAGGGACGTGAGGGGCCATCTCGGGCGGGAGCTCGTCTTTCGAAAACTGGAAAGATGAGGGAGTAGCTTTGTGGTGACTCTCCATCCAATATAGAGGGAAACACCATTCCACGTCTAAGCAAAGATCGCCCCCCTTCAAAAACCAAGTTGGCTTACTGTGCACGGCGACAACTTTGAAGAACGCGTTCTTAAACCGCTTAAATGAATCGGAGAAGGGCTTCATGACCTTCCGATCGGGATTAACGCGAAGAGATACCAACCCTTTTAACTTGTCACCTTCCTTGGGAGAGCCAGGGGTAAAGGGGCCGAAGTAGTAGAAGAAAAGATTGGTCGAGCGGGGAACGAGCCGGGTAGGAGCAACACGGTTGCTCAAACGCTACAAGATAAGCCCACAATTGTTCGGATGAAGTTGAGACGGGGCAAGTCTCAGGTGCATCAGGGCCAGCATTTGGAAATGGGTAAAAGGGAAGCAAACACCGACCCGAGTAAGATAATCCCGATAAAAATAAAAGAAATTGGGACCGCTTTATTTCCGTTCGGCGCAAAACGGGCTCGTCGGCCTCCGGCGGCGTACGACACACCCCTCCATGGCGGGTAGATCCAAACGGGTGATGTCCGTATTCGACATCAAGGACCGGGTCTTCAAGACCTCATGGGACACCCAGGGATACCTACGACACAGAGCCTCGGGTGGACTAGAAGAGTCCGATGGCTCAGCCTCGGCCCTTCTCTTGGAAGGCAGAGATTTCGGAGCCATTAACCTATATGCAACATAAAATGAAATTAGCAAAGTTGGAAATACCTGGTAAAAGAATGTTAGAAGGCAAAATAGATGACGGATTCGGACGAAAGGGCACGCTAGGAGAGGGGCCCAAAGGTTGCCAATGCCGGCAAGAACCAAGAACTGAGGAAGCTCTGGAGTCTTCGCCGTGCGCAATGTGGAATGAACCCTCGGCCAAGCAGTCCCAGCAGGGGCCGAGATAATCATCAGGATAAGGGTCCAAGCTCGAGGGTGGACCTCGAAAAAGTTGAGCGGTGGGCCAACAAGGCCGGAGACATGGAGCCGGCAAAGGAGCCAACCCCGGTCTCGTACAGTGATAAGGTAGGAACGTTGGATGCGGGAGCTCGGACGGAAGAAGGTGACGAGAACTCTAGCGAGTACGAGTTGGGGCCCGATTCGTCCTGAAGAACCGAACCCGCCTCGGAGTAAAGGGGCTGACCTCTCCGCTTCCGGAAGCTCAGTTCCGAAAACCCAATAAGAAGCTCGCGGGTAACGAGTACGAAGAAACTCCTCTTCCTCAGGGGTGAGCGTTGATCTGGGTTTAGGGAAATGCCTATTTCTATCCATCAGAAAGGAACTAGAACCTAAGAACTAAAGGCCTTACATTGAAAGAGAGACGCGTAGGTGTAAAAAGCAGGCAAAAGCCAGAAAATGGTCTCAAATGGATACTCAGACAACCAGAAAGAAAAAGGAGTGGCAAATGCAAGATAAAAGATCAAAAGATATATAAACGGTATGAAGTACACCGTAAAAGAGTAAAGAGAACGACGGGAAATACCTGTATGAGTAAGAAGGAGGAGACTTGAACGATGGAAATGGAGAAAACAATGGAGTTTTGGCAGAGGAAACTCAGAGCAAGTTCACAGCAAAGTCGTAGCGGGAACTAATGAAATAGCCAAACACGAAGCAAATACTTCATATAAGGAAAGGATAGGGAACGCCGGGGGTAGTTCGGTCTTTGAACCCAGACACGATGGGAAATGCACATAATGACGTGGGAGCATTAAATGTGCACGCAAATCGGCACTCGGAGGGGCGCGACGGCTGCAGACCCTTTCCAATCGGGACAAGCCAGGTGTAAAGCAGCAATGATGACGCCTACGGAAAGAAGACCAAACGACTTACCCACGAACAGGGGACTAACCACGTAAGTCCAAGGCCGCTCACTACGCCCGGTCGTGCATGACCCAGGGCACCACCAAGACCGTCATAACGCGGGGATAAGCCACGGCGCCGAAGCCGAATTGGCGAGCATCGGCCCGGTCACGAACCGGGCCGGGGGAATTATACACCTCGGCGCCGAAGCCGAATGCCGAGTTGGGGGCAAATCTGATACGGACCGGCCCAAAAGCCCCAAGTCCATAGCACGGCTGGAGCGGAGCCAGGAGGCATAATCCGCTAATCATAGCAGGAGATCCGAAAATCTCGGCTAGGCAAGATCCACCCCTATCGTAACGGCCTATCGAGATACTCGCCCCATTAATGACACGTCTCATTAATGGCGTACCGGATATCCGCCCATTAATGACACGTCCCATTAATGGCGTATCCGGATATCCGCCCCATTAATGGCGTGCCCCGGATATCGCACCGACACCTCTATAAATACGGACGGGTAACAAGGTGCACACATTCTAACCTAGACTATTTACATACAGTCTCACTGTGCACACACACCACCCCTTTGTCGTGTACGGTGATCCCACGCTCTCCTGGTTATCTCCTCCATAGATATCCAGGCAAGCCTATCCATCCAAGATCAATATACCAGCCCTAGGCTGGACATCTGTGTTCTATACCAGAACAAAATTTAAATTTTTTCCCCTCCCCTCCTACAATTTTATTGATACTAATGAGGGGGAGGGAACTAGTTTCCCTACCTATCTTGGGATAGGTAGGGAGAGCTCTTCCAGATCTGGACCATCTAGATTTGATCTGGACGGTCCATATTTATTTATTTTTAATTGTCAATTTTTAAATAAAAATCATTTTTTAAAAATATGTTAGTTGAAACATTATCTTTATTTTAGATTTTCTACCCATTAAAATAATTATTTTTAAAATATAAAAAGTAAAAAAAAAAAATAAAACTGTTCAAATCCCATATGAACGGTTCAGATCTAGAAGAGCTCTCCCTACCTATACCAAGATAGGTAGGGAAACTGGTTCCTGAGGGGGAGTGGGTCCTCCCTTCAAGCAAAACAGATTCTTATAGGATGTTTGGTTTGAGGGGAGAGTATGGGAGGAGATGGAAGGAGATGAAAAATATTGACCAAATTGCCATTAATGAGAGAAATATTCCTTTTTGTTGAGAGTGTATTTTGGAATATTAAAACTTTTTTATGGGCAATTTGGTCAATATGAGATAAAAAATTTCTCTCCCCTTTAACTAAACACACCCTTAGGGTGTGTTTGGTTTGAAGGGAGGGAGGGAAGGATATGTTACTTTGTTTGGTTTGATAGAGGGTGTTAGATATGATTAGTTTTGATGATGTCTTATATAGATGCCATTCTTAAGAGCAAAAAGGTTGCATACTATATTTATCTTCTACTTTGACTAATTCTTATATTTAATGCAGATGCAAAGTTTAATAATGAAGATTGATCAAGAAATAAGACTAAAGAAAGAAGAACTTGTACTATATGTTCTTATATGTGATACTGGAAGTCTCTATGATCAAACAAAAGTTGGAATGAAGCTTCATCATATTTGAGCTACAGTGCAGTATACATGAATAGTGCAAATACAGAAAGACGACACATGAAAGTCTGGAACAAGTTCAGGATAGGCTCGGCTTTCTGGATATTGAAGGAGGTAGAAGCTGTAGAGAATGATGAGCCCAAGTTAAATGATAAAGAATCATCAAGATGGGAGATGGAAGAACTTGATGAATGGAATGAGAATATGATTATACAAGTTCCAAGGTTGATTCTAGAAGTCTCCACGATCAAATGGAAGTTGGAATGGCTCAATTCGGAGTTAAATTTAGCAAAAATCAGCTTCAGGATGAGAAAACTCGAGTTCACAACTCAAAACTTAGGTTTCCTACTTCACTACAATGATTTGCTCCTCTAATACAAGAAAACTCGAGTTTAGGACTCAAAACTGGAGTTTGTAGTGTCTTCAGCACCTCTGGCGTCTCTGGACTAGGGAAACTCGAGTTTCCAAGTGAAAACTCGAGTTTACAGCGCAGATTAGCACCTCTGCTACTCTGTTTCACGTTCAGCACTGACGACGTCTGGTAATTCGATGATATCTCCTAAACTAGAAATCATATTGAGGTGAAACTAGTGGTATAGAAAACTAGACTCCTAATGCGTCATTTGTATATAAATTTCAAGCCCAAAGGAGTTCAGATCAAGGAGTTATAAACTGTTGAAGTTGAAAGTGAAATCCACGCCACACAGCAAACCAAGCTTCAATGTTTTTAGTGTATCTCACAAACTACAAATTTGATTGAGATGAAATTAGTGGCATATGAAAGTAGACTCAAAGGGCGTTCCATCAAGATTTGAATGGACCAAAACAGAGTTCATACTGAGGAGATATGGCCTTCAAAAGTTGATAGTCAGTTTAAGAAGGCTCAACAAAGTCAAAACTCGAGTTTCCATCAAAGTTGGAAACTCGAACTTGAGCATCTTCAAAAATCAAGTTTATTAGTTGGAAACTCGAGTTTCCATCAAACAGAGAGCAATGAACTTGAGCATCTTCCAAACTCGAGTTTGTGAGACCAAAACTCGAGTTTTTATCTCAGCTTCAAAAAATCACCGTTTCGAAAATCCTGATTCTTCTGATAAACATCCAAATGATTACCCAAATGATTTATAACATTCTTAACATTCTTTATATCATTTGTGTACATGTTTCAGATGATCAAAGGTTGTTAAATTGAAGATCAAGAGTAAAGTAAATGCTGATGTCATAGCTGGTTCAGAAAATGAAGTTCTAACGGCTAGTTCCATCTAAGTCTAATGACTATATTTCTTAATCCAACAGTCATTGAATCTTCTCAATGGTCATATATTGATCTCTACCTATAAAAGAAGAAGCATTCAAGGTTGATAAGTGAGAGCTTGCACTGTCAAGATGCCAACATTCTGAATCCAACAATTATCTCACACACACACACACACTCTGTTTTCAATGTTTATATAGTTTACACTAGAGAGTGAAATGATTTGATTGTACTTCAGTGTTTATTCATCTTCTCTTCTGGAAAGAACGTTTCTGATTTTTAAATCATTGTAAGAATCTCAAGTCGTGGGACTTGGAGATTGGGTTATCGGTTTACAACTTGTAAGGGGGAGTGTATCCTAGTGAGAGGATAACTTTGAGTACAAAGTGTGTAACTGATTGAAAGGTGTATCTCGGTGAGAGATTCGGCTTCATAAGTGCCTGGGTGAACTTGTGTATTTGTATAGACTTCTCTTGTGCCCGGATAAACAAGAGGATAATGGATTGAAAATCTCAAGTGGAGCTTGGGGACTGGACGTAGGTCAAGGATTGGGCCGAACCAGTATAAATCAGTTTGCGTATTCTCTTCCCTTATCTTTTATATTTCCAGCATATATATTTGAATGTGCATATATATTTGAATGCGCATATATATTTGAATGACTAATTATCGCTTTATAAATTATTTGTCATTCAAACTACTTTCGATAAGTTGTGGAAAGATTTTCAAAGTAACTAAAGTTTTATTAAACACCCAATTCACCCCCTCTTGGGTGATAGCCGGGTTTTTCGAGAGGGAAGGGAAAGATAAAAGATCCTTTGTTTAAAATAAATGGAGGGAAGAGAATTTAACCCAGAATTTCCCTCCAACCTAAAAATTTAAACCAAATAAAGGAGAGAAGCCCCCTCCCACCCCCTCCCATCCCCTTCCTTCAAATCAAATACACCTTAAGCTACGGTTGGGCACAAGAGAAATGGAGAGGAGGAGTGCACAAGGAAAATTTTTATAACTTGAATTTAAAAATTAGATACCAATGGGTTTGGATTTAGCTCACAACATAGTGAACAAATATGTTTGAATCTCCGTTGGAAAATGTGTGTATATTTAGTGTCCGAAAGTACCTTAAATAGGAGAAAACCTATACTTAGAAAAAAAGGAAAATTAAAATAAAGGACCTAGATAAAATAATATTTAATTAGAAGGACCATAAAAATTGAAATTATTAAGGAGGACCAAATAAATTTAAAATTACTAAATTATCCTTCAAATTCTCAGTTGCTTCTTGATACAGAAAATAAAGAACGAAGCCCTTCTTAATCTGTTATGCAGGCACATTTGATTGGCCAGAAATGCAAAGATTTTTAGAGGGAAGGAGTTGTATATGTTTCAGTTCCTGCTGATCAACCGGACTATGAGACGGATTCTGGTTGAAATTCAACTTTTACTGAAGTAGGAATGGGATGTCAAATTACTGGTGTTCGATCAACTTGCAAATTCAATAGCTTTGGAAGCCCATGGTGCAATCTCTAAGTTAGTTCTTCTAAATTCACCTCCAGCAGCGATAACGGATCTGTTGAATTTGACTGTCATGCATATGTTTCCTACCAGTTCTTTCTCTGCATAATGTACTTTGATGCACTATTATAATCAAGAGAAAAAAATTACTACCTCCGCTCTCCTTTGATCATCTTCAATGATCCTGCTTCTTTGCATACACTTCTACCAAATATTGTCGTTTTTAACTTCTAACACTAGATTCTCAAATGGCCTTACCTTGATATTCATAGGGAGGAGAAAAAAAAAGGCACTTTGTTCTTTGTTTTGTGCGGGGAAGAAATTGAGAATTTGAAGGACAATATAATACTTTTAAGGGTTAAGGACCATTTTTGCCAACGAACTATTGGGCCAGGTGCACACAACACAATATACTTTTTGTTGGACCTTAAATGCCAACAAACTTTTTAGAATCTTAAGTTAGCACAGAACCGTCAAAGCAACGTCCGTTAGTTCGTGGGGAAAAAAGTCAATTTCTTCACCTTTTCAGCTTTTCCTCTTCTTCTTCCTCCTCACTCTCGGGACCCATCCCTGAGTATTTGCATAGGAACGTGACGAAGCCTCGCTGGTCATTTTGGCGGAGAAGGCAGGGGCATAGGGAGCCCGTCATGCATCTAGCCGTGAATCAGAGTACAGATCGGAAGAAACATCGGTGTGACGGAGCCTGTTCTTGGTGGCGATGCAAGGGCAAAGATGAGGAAGATCAAATCGCCTTTCGTGCGTTAGCCGTGGTTCAGGCGTTCTGGGTTCTCAGATCAAAGTGGCGATTGCAGGGGTGAAGATGAGGAAGGTCAAATCGCCTTTCGTGCGTTAGCCGTGGTTGAGTCTCGTTCTTGGTTCTCAGATCAAAAACGCAGGGGCGTAGAAGATTTGTCTCAACTCGCCCTTCGTGCGTGGAGAAGGAACGGGCAGATAGCTTCAACAGGTGCGTTTCTCTTCTGAGTGGTCGTGGGGTCTAGAAAGCAAGAGGATCTTGATTAATGGCTCGTTAAAGCACCCTCCTTCTCCTCTTCCGATTTGTGGGTCATCTCTGTGAATATTTTGTGATTATGCCTCTCATCTTCCTTCTTTCGTTTTCCCCTTTTTCTCTTTTGTTCTCTTTTGTTCTGTTTTCACCCAGCAAAGCTCTGAACTTTTCGACTATCAGAAGCCCCTTTCCATCGTTCTCATCTTGTCCAGAGATTTTCATAACCTGGTTTTAATTTTCTTGTCCGTTGTCTGATAGGACATGGTTATGGAAGTTTCCTACTGGGTGAAACAAAGCACCCACAGATAAAATGTGGGTTTTCTGAAAAGATAGGAGCATCAAGAGGAAGAGGATGATGAAGAAGATGGAACCCATTTTGGATGTGCACGCAAAAGTCATCAAGACATGGATGCAACCTTTGTGTTCATGAAATCTGATTTCCCTTTTGTTGCATCGGATTTTCAATTGTTGCATCGGATTTTCAAGGGTGGTGCTGGCAGCCGGTAGTGTGTGAGGGAGATCCAGAACACTGTCTTCAATGCTACTCCAAGGAATCCTGGAATCACTTAACGGACGTTAATGAGAAGTTAACGGTTCTGTGCTAACTTAACATTCTAAAAAGTTTGTTGGCATTTAAGGTCCAACAAAAAGTATATTGTGTTGTGTGCACCTGACCCAATAGTTCGTTGGCAAAAATGGTCCTTAACCCTACTTTTAAATTTATTTGGTCATCCTTAATAATTTTAATTTTTTTGGTCCTTCTAATTAAATATTATTTTATCTAGGTCCTTTATTTTAATTTTCCCCAAAAAAAATAGATAACTATAATTATAAAAAAGATTTATAGAGAATAAAAGTAAAAAGAAATAATAATAATTAAAATTTTTAACCTCAATTGTAACATGTTTTTTGTGTGTGCTGAAGGTATGGTTTCCACGTTCGCCAATATCAACGTACAGACTGACACCAATGGACCCTCCAATTAATGGGCTGTCCTACAAGAAACTCATTCTCATCCACCGAAGGAGAAAACCGTACACCTTGGGCTTTTATTAAGGACCATGTAATATGGACCGTCGACGTCACGTTAGGTATTGTTTTAAGTGAACCTTTGCATTTTGTTTTATAAAAAAATTCAGTATTGATAGGTACTAAAAATATAGTTCATGATACTAACTGATATTAAAATAATACTTTATGATCATGAAAAATTAATTTGGGATCTTGAAAAAATATTTTTGGAGTCCTTGATTGGTCATGACTAAAAATATACTTCAGGATAGTGAATCATCTTAAAAAATACTTCATGATCTTAAAAATTATTTTAGTATCTAGAAAAAGTATTTCAAGCATTTCTTGACAAGACTAAAAATATACTTCATGGTTTTTTTAAGATTCTAAAATAAATTTTTAAGATTATAAAGTATTTTTAGTACTAGTCAGTAATGTAAAGTATCTTTTTAATAATCATCTGTACTTTTTTTTTTAAAATAAAATAAAGATTCACTCAAAACAGCGCAATTTTAAGTAAAGGACCACAGCCGGACGCAAGCCAAGTCGCAATAGGACTAAACCATCTTAAATTCCTACCAACACTTTTTTCTAAACTACCTAGAGCTGGGTAGTTTAGCTATACAATCAAGAAGTGATGAAGGCCATAGGGAAAAAAATGATAATGTCATTTATATTGTTTAGTGTTTAACTTATGATAATGTCATCTATATTGTTAGTGTTTAGTTTATGGTTTATCACCTTATCTAGTTATTTATTTAATTGTAGACATTAGTTTTTCGACTTGGTTTTGTGTTTTGTTAAAGGGGTTTAAACTTCTCATATTACATGAGAAGAAGAAGATTTCAACACACATAAAATAGTGGGACCTACACATATATGTAATGCTAATTATATATATATATGGGTCCCACCATTTTATGTGTGTGTGACATAAAAAACACTTATCCTACAACATAAGAAGTGTTTTTCCCTTTGTTAAATATGGATAATGTTTGATGTTTTTGACTTATTTTTGATAATATTTAGGATAAAGGGGCAATTTTACACATGTGTTTTTCCACAGGAGCGCCCAGTACCACGAGAAATTTTCTAGACCAAAAGCAGCGTGTAGTTACGTTTTGGGAGCCAAGACAGTTGTTAGTTGACCGTTTGGTCAACGTTAACTTGGATGGAAATGAACAGTAACGCGGGTAAAATTACACTTTTGCCCTTAGTTTTAAATATTAATTACACTTTTGCTCTTAGTTTTAAATATTAAAAAAAACTAAAATATCCCCCTCTCGCCAGTGGGCCCCACCACCGCCGCGACCATCGTTGGCCACCTCACCGCCACCACCCGGCCGGCGGTGGTCGCCTATGGCGCGGTGGTGGGGCCCACCGACGGGAGGGGGATATTTTAGTTTTTTTTTTAAATATTTAAAACTAAGGGCAAAAGTGTAATTAATATTTAAAACTAAAAAAAGTGTAATTTCACCTAAAACTAAGGGCAAAAGTGTAATTTTACCCCCGTTTTCATTTCCATCTAAGTTAACGTTGACCAAACGGTCAACTAACTACGTGGTGCTAGACGCTCCCAAAACGTAACTATATGTGTGTACTTTTGTCCAGAAAATTTCTCGTGGTGTTGGGCTTCCCGGGAAAAACACATATGTAGAATTGCCCTTTACCCTACTATTTATGTTAGGTATTTTAGTGTCCAAATATAAAAGAAGTAAAAATATAGCAAATGAGCTTGAAGCCCACGAGCTCGCCCGTGGCTCTTTGAAAATGTGCTTTTTTGGGATTCGGGCCTAAACGGACCCATTCTCATATTTGAAGTTTTTATTGTTGTTGCTATAAACATATTTGAAGTTTATATTTAGGAATGGAGGGAGTACTCCCTGGTCTATTTATAAACTACTTCCAGCATTATTTGAACATACCAAGAAAAAACATTAAACATTACTTATTTTTTTTTAAAATTTAACAACATTCCAACTTTACCCTTACTTAATATACATAATACCTCTTGAGAATAAATTTTATGCAATAATATATAAAGGTAAATTTTACATTCATAGGAAGAATCTAATGAAGTGACTTATAAATAAGACAAAAAAAAAAAAAAAAAAAACTTCAACATTAATCTCCATCATTCATTTCTCTCCATATTTAATTTTTTTGTTTATTTAATTTTTGGTAAAATCATACTTAGGTCCTATAGACCAGAAAAATGACAAAAAAGTCCAATTGTAGATTCCTCTATCAAAAAAGTTCTTAGGAACCTCAAGTGATTTTCAGAATCTTGGTGTTTTTTTTGGGTTTTTTTTTCTTTTCTGTAAAAAGGGCCTTGATGTGAATTTTCCCTATAAATTATGAATATAAAATTACATCATTGCCCTTAGTAATTGATACTTGGATATTATCTGATATCAAGTTATATGATTAGGTTCAAGTACTTGTCAATTGTCATTCTATGACTTGTTAATATAGAGTGGCGATTGCTTGTATAGCTAACCTACCACATCTTTAATGATCACCCTACCTAATCCTCCTCTTTAAGGGGAGTGGAAAGGTAAAGAGGTCGAATTGATTGTATAGCTAATCTACCTAGAGCTAGGGTTTGAAAATGGAGTCGGGGCTAAAAGTCTAACCCTATAGTGTTGGGGGGTTTATTTATATATATATATATATATATATATATATATTAAAAATCATTGATAATGTTGATAGTGATGAAGGCCATAGAGAAAAAATGATAATGTTATTTATATTGTTTAGTGTTTAGTTTATGGTTTATGACCTTATCTAGTTATTTATTTAATTGTAGACATTAGTTTTTGGACTTAGTTTGTGTTTTGTTAAATATGGATAATGTTTGATGTTTTTGACTTATTTTCCATAATATTTATGTTTTGAATTAGGTATTTTAGTGTCCAAATATATAAGAAGTAAAAATATGGCAAATGACCTTGAAGCCCTTTGAAAATATGTGCTTTTTTAGGACTCGGGCCTAAATGGACCTATTTTCATATTTGAAGTTTATATTTAGGAATGGAGGGAGTACTCCCCAGGTCCTATTTATAAACTACTTCCAGCATTACTTGCACATACCAAGAAAAAAATATTAAACGTTACTAATTTTATTTTAAAATTTAACAACGCTCCAACTTGACCCTTACTTAATATACATAATACCTCTTGAGAATACATTTTATGCAATAATAAATAAAGGTAAATTTTACATTTATATGAAGAATCTAATGAAGTGACTTATAAATAAGATTAAAAAAAAAGACTTCAACGTTAACCTCCATCGTTCATTTCTCTCCAAATTTATTGTTTTGTTTGTTTCATTTTTGGGAAAATCACACTTAGGTCCTAAAGACCAGAAAAAATGACAACAAAGTCCAATTGTAGATTCCCCTATTAAAAAAGTCCCTAGGGACCTATGATATAAATTTCAAATGTAAAATTACATTCTTGCCCTTAATAATTGATACTTGGATATTATATGATATCAAGTTATATGACTAGGTTCAAGCACTTGTAGATTGTCACTTTATGACTTGTTAATATAGACACATCCACTTGTCAACGGAGCTATTTTAGTTAACATAGATAGGCTTGTCAATGGTCACTTTATACTTATCAATATAGTCACGCACTTGTTAACGAGAGCTATTTTAAATTGTACTGGAAAAATGGCAATAGTTAACATGGATGGGTTTATCGATAGCCACCCTTTGACTTGTCATTATTGATGACTTCTCATTTTTAATAAATTTGAGATATATTTTGATACGGTTGAGAAGTCATTATTACTAATTTAAAGAGATTTTATTGAGATTTTAAGAGAAATCAATCGGATACTTCATTTATGGGATTTCAATTTAAAATAAAAGTTTTTGGGTTTAGGCAATAAATAATAGTAGTTCAGTTTATTTTAAAAAAAGAAAAAAAGAAAAAGAAAATAGAGAAATAAAAATTCAGTTTTATTGTTATTATTGTTATTAGATAATTGCTTTTTCTCTTTTCTTTTTTATTAAATGTTTTCTTTGATGAATCAGGTGTACGTGGGAAGGAAAATCAATTGATTGAAGATAAGGATTTGATAGCAAGTGGGCCCACAAAATTAAATGGAATGGAAATTATAAACCTAAACAATTGAAGGGCTGACAACGAATTGGGCTTGTTCAGATTTTGAAGGAATTGAATACGCAAGGGAAGCTAATGTTGCAAACTTGCAATAGATTAGGACGCACCGTTTTTGGCAAGAAAAGAAAGACCTAAAAAGCAATTGAAAAGAGGAAGAGGCGGCGGGACTGAGAAAAGAGGAGAATTGAAACAGCACAGAGACGCACGGAAAAAAACAGAGCGAAGCCTTGAACAGTGGAACCTCTATTTTCTTATATCCACACCATCTCATCTTCTCCCTCGCCGGCGACACCTCCACCTTCATCGTCGCCGGCGGGATTATCCCATCACCACCTACCACCACCTCGACATCCACTTTCTCAGCGTCGCCGGAAAGCTTCAGGGGAACTAGATTGAGCGAACGGGAGAGAAGGAGAAGCAACTGACTTCTGTCAGCATCCATCTTCATCATCAACGTTTTCTGTGAGAGCGAGAATGTCGAACCAGAGGGAGAGATCATGTTCTTAACCTTACTGCTCTGTGTTTTATTCCTTCCCCTTTGATTTACATTATTGTTCGAATTTGATTTTGTGTGGCTGTGATGAACTGGATTTTTGTTAAAGCCATGTTTGGCTAATTTCTCTTTGCAACCTAGAGGAACTTTGAACTTATAGGTGTGGATTGAACTTTATTTTCATTGTTTAATTATAATTAATATTAATTTTGGTTACTTAATCTTGTTTAGCTTTATCTATTTAGTGATTGGCCATCATTGAATATGAATTTGAGAATTAGAATTTACCTTGTGAAGGGAATTTTAATTAGGCTGCGAGATTAAGTAATATGGGATTAAATTACGATTTAATTTGCAATTAGGATATACATATACCTAATGGCCCCATATGATTGTTGAAGAGTGTGTCGAGTTTTGTTCTTCTTGAGTAACTATGTTAGATATAACAAGTTATACTCAAGAGAGGGTTGTAAGTGGAATGACAGGCACTTATAGCTAGTTATACTTCGAGATTAACAAAATTGATATTAAGACTAATTAAATTAGTGAAAACAAAGTTTATGAAGCTAATAAGAGATTAGTGACTACGGGTTGCTCATTTTATTATTGTGGTAGTTTGTTTATTTTGATTTTATTTTAATTAAATTCAACTTGGTTTCTTCAACTTAAACGAAATTGTAAAATTAATGCTTAAGCGAAGTTGTGGTATAAAGTCGCCGTGGGAGCGATCTTTTCGGCTATCACTTTATTACTTAAAAGTGCGGCCAGTATCTTTGCGGAGTTATAGGCTTAAAGTTTTGCCCTATCAATTATATGCACATAAATTTGTCAAAATAGACATATACACTTACCAATTTATAACTTGTCATTATAGGCATATAACTTGCTAAAATGAGCACTTAAACTTGTCAAAATAGACACATACCACCAATTTATAACTTGTCAAAATAGTCACATTCACTCTCCAATATATAACTTGTTATTATTGACACATAAACTTATCAAAATAGGCGCATAAACTTATTAAAATAGGTACATACACTTGTCAATATTTAACTTGTCAAAATAGGCACATACATTCACCAATGAATAACTTGTCATTATAAGTACATAAACTTGTCAAAATAGGGGCATAAACTTGTCAAAGTAGACACATACACTAACCAATGTATAACTTGTCAAAATACACACATTGACCTGTTGTCAAAACCCACTTCTCCAACCATGATTCACACAAGGACGAACAGGTCAATGTGTGTATTTTGACAAGTTATACATTAGCAAGTATATGTGCCTATTTTGACAAGTTCATATGACTATAATGGTAAGTTATACATTGGCGAGTGTATATAACTATTTTGACAAGTTAATGTGTGTATTTTGACAAGTTACACATTGGCAAGCATTTGTACATATGTTGACAAGTTTATGTGCCTATTTTAGACAGTTTATGTGTCTCTAATGGCAAGTATACATTGCCAAGTTTATGCGCCTATAATGATAAGTCAAAGAGTGGCAATTGACAAGGCTTATCAATGTTGAGTATTGTCATTTTCCAATACAATTTACAATAGCTTTCGTAGACAAGCAGACGTCACTATATTGCAAGTCATAGATTGATGATTTACAAGCTCATCTATATTAACTAAAATAGCTCTCGTTGGCAAGTAGATATGCTTATATTGACAAGTCTTAAAGTAGCAATTGACAAGTACCTGAATCTAGTCATATAACTTAATATAATATAATATAATATCCAAATATTAATTACTAAGGGTAAGAAGGTTATTTCACATTCGAATTTATATCACTGAGGTCCTTAATGAGGGGACTTTTTTGATAGAGGAATCTATAATGGAACTTTTTTTGTTATTTTTTATGGTCCTTGAGACCTAAGTGTGATTTTCCCTTCTTACGAGTATGGTTTAAGAACTAAGGGAACTACATCCACTTGAGTTATACCTTTGTCCTTATTTTCACCAATATACGCCGGTAATAAAATCTTATTTATAACTAACTTTCAATGAATATTATCAAAACAAAAGAAAATATTATTAGTTATGTATTATAATTTAACAACTTTTCAATTTTATCCCTATTTAATACTCAATTTAATCATTTTTATGAGCAACAACCACCCAAATTAAGGAAAACAAACTGGTATTTAAAATTAGTTAAAAGCATTAAATGTGTAAGAGATATTTTTTAAACATACCCTTATTAATGAAGATGACTATAAAAAAACCTCGGATTACCCACGGAATTACCAATGGAAAAATTCCGTCGGTAATTGTGTAGGTAATTTGAGGTTTTTTTTGTAGTGTTGTGAAAGAGAGGATAAGTGAGAAAAATGATGAGAGATAATGAAGGAGAAAAAGATATGAGAGAGATATGCAATTAACTAGGGGTAAAAATAGAAAAGTGCACTAAATTTTTAGACAAAGCAAGATTGTTGCTAATATATATGACGAAGACCATAAAAGAGAATGTTGCTTACAAATAAGACTAAAGAGAGAATATATATATTATACCTCATGAACAAAGTTTACACAATAATAAATGAAAGATAATTTTATATCTTTAGATGAAAAATTCAATGATATACTTTGGATGTTATAAATATATATGACCAAGCCTTATATAACCATATAAATTCTTTTTTCTCTGCCTTACAAATATGACGAGAAAATAATTCATATATCTAACTACTTGTGAGGAATAAATTAGTATGTTATTTATAATTTATAAATAATATAATTTATTTATATAGTTTACATTAATATACTTAATAACGATATTGATTCTTTTTTTTGGTCAAGGTTTTTATAATTTTAAAAAATGCCATATATACACTCTTAAAGGTGGAAGGAATTAATATTTACGTGAAACCAAACGGTTAGGTTGTAAAATTACAGCTCATTTTAGATTTTGTGGACTAAAACCACTCTATAATATAATAAATCTGTATGTACACGTACGTACGTTGAACCAATATCCCTATATAAATGTACCCACATTTACGGTCAAGTTACACTATCTAAACAAGAGTACAAGATTAAATCAGGTTGTGTGAAACTTCAGGCTAAAAAACTGTTCTCGATCATATTGTCGTCCCCACACACACACAGCTAGAGAGCAAGGCAACAAGTATTGGCAGCAACATGGAGAATAATCATGATGTTTCCCTTCATGCTATGTTGCTGGCAAGTGCCCAGATTTACCCCGCAGTCCTAAATGCCGCCATTGAACTCAACCTCTTTAAGATCACTGGTGAGGGAAGTCCTAAGGGCATGTCACCCTCTGAAATCGCTTCAAAGCTTCCAAATCCACATAATAACACGGCTCGCGACCTCGATCGATTGCTATTTTTGCTTGCTAGTCATTCCGTTTTGACTTGTTCTTCTTCCAACAATGTTGATGATGATGGTAGAACTGAGAGGCTTTATGCTCTATCTCCTGCCGGTAAATACATGTTCCCCAATGAAGTTGGAGCCTCTTATGCTTCGCTCTCAAACTTATGCAACCATCCAGCTTATATAAAAGTTCTGTAAGTATTTCATCTACATTTGATTATGTTTCAAGCTAAAGAGATTAATTAACCTGTTTTACTGGTATATGGTGTGAATAACAATGACACAGGGGAAACATCAAACAGATTATACTGGATGAGGAAGAGGACCTGTTCAAGAAAGTTCATGGGATGTCCATGTTTGAATATATGAAAAGAGATCCAACCTTCGAAACTCTCTTCCACAAGGCAATGTCTGATCTTTCATTCATGCACATGACGCAGATCCTTGAGAAATACAAAGGATTTGAAGGAATATCAACACTTGTTGATGTTGCCGGTGGCATTGGCTAATGCCTCAAAATGATCGTCTCCAAGTACCCTTCAATTCAAGGCATTAACTTTGATCTGCCACATGTTGTTCAAAGAGCCCCATCCCACCCACGTAAATATTTATATCATATCCTTGACTTCAATTTTATCCCTAATGCTACTTCAATTAAATTGTATAATTCTCAAAAGTGTTAAGTTACAGTCACCATCATAAAGCATTTTATCAGTGATGTTCAATATCCTATGCTAATTTGTTATTCATCTAGCACCCTAAAACATTTTTCCTGTAGCACTCAATATCTTAAAATATTTCTTTTAATAACTTTTAGCTTCATACAGCACTCTAAAGTATTTTTTAGTAATACTTAGTATCCTTCTTAAGTTTAGAGTATTCATTGTTATTGAGAAAAATACTTTAAGGGCAAAGTTGTGTGAAAAGTACTTTATGTTTCATTGGTTGCCACTAAAAAAATACTTTAGGACACTAGATGATCATAAATTATTTTAGGATATTGATTACTATTGAAAAAATATTTCAAAGTGTTAAATAGATCTAAACCCTTTCAATAAACATGTAATATTTCCCTCTGAGCTAATACAAAATTTCTTGGGTTATTAAAGGAATCAAACATGTTGGAGGAAATATGTTCCAAAGTGTCCCAGAAGGTGATGCTATAATGATCAAGGTCAGTAAGCTCAACACAATAAAATTATATAAATCAGAAGTTTTGATAATGATCAATAAGTTGTACGTATGTAATTTTTTCTTGTAGGCTACAACTCACAACTGGGCAGATGACAAGTGCATACAAGTTCTGAAAAATTGTCATATCTCCCTCAAGAAAGGTGGGAAGCTTATTATTATTGACCTAATAATGCCTGAAATACCAAATGAGACCGATAGCCATAAATATGCTGCGATTCTTGACAACACCATGTTTCTGCAAGCTGGTGGGAAGGAAAGAACTGAGAAAGAATTCGAAGCACTCGGCAAAGCTGCTGGGTTTTCTATCTATCGTGTTGCTGCTCGTGTCTTCTCATCTTCGTTGGGAGTCATTGAGTTTTATAAATAATTCAAATAAAACCGAAGTTGTGTGTTGTGTGTGTGTGATTGAGAAGGGAGGAATGATATGGAAAAACCATTTTGTAAATCCCTATATATAATTTCTCTCAATTTTTAATTTGGTATCCACCAGTTCTCTCTATACTAAATCAATTAATTTTGTTCTGTTAACACCGTTAACTTCTCTAATTTTACTCTGTTAGCATCGTTAGCCCCTTCAAGAAGCTAACCATGGTAACAAAGCAAATTGAAGAATTTAATCTAGAGAGAACAAAAGTGTAGGTACCAAATAAAAATTGAAAGAAAGTATAGTTACCTGAAAATTGATTTTCCCATGATTTTTTTAAATAAAGGATGGGTTGGGTGTGTGTTAAAGCATATATATGAAGTGCCAGTCTTTTCTTCAGTGTGTTGTGCTTTGTTCTAATGTAAGGTACAATAACAAACATAGAAGTTTTGTTATGAATAATAAAGCACATTTTTTACATTTTCTGCTATATATATGTATCTTATATCTTGTTATACAATTCATGTAACCAATTTCACTTAATGGTATAAGACTTTGTTATTGTAGTAGTAGTATGAGTCTTACATCGGATAATATAAATAAAGTTTTGTATTTTGATTAATCATTCATATGGAAACATTTTTATCTTTATATATTATACGAAATAAATGAAAATTGTTGAATGAACTTGGCAAATTGAGAAGTGATATTAAATTTCATTGAATATGTAATGCAAAGGAGAAGGCCATGTTTGAATTCACTAATAGATAGGTTCCATAAGATAATGTAAAAATCTATATATCATAGTCACTGACTCATCGTTTACAACATCAAGTTAGATGTGGACTGACCACTATAGAATGAAAAATATGAGATGATCTTGTGATGAGTTATAAATGGATGAATAATATTATCTTATTTTTAATTGAAAAATGAGTTGTCTTAATTAAATGGAGCTGATTAATCACCAACAATTAAAACATATGTTTCTCTCAATAAGTAAATTTTCTGTTTGAACCTCGTAAGCAAAAAAAGAAAATTATTATTGGAAAAAGCTTACATCCATAAAATCAGTCAACCTGGCTTGATTTGTATTAGCTGAAACTTATTGTGAAGTGAGCAATCAAATATCAATGACAAGGTCAATAAACACGATTTGTTTTTTTTTTTTTTAAAAGAATTTTAAGAAGAGAAGAAGTTTGGTCATTGGAGGGATAATATATATATATATATATATATGAAAAATTCGATGATATCAAATTTCAAGTTTGGTCAATAAAGTACTTAATAAAAGATGATATGTTTGTGTAATTGCAACAAACTTGCAATCTCTTTAATTATAAATATAGGAGTTAGATAATTAATTTGCATAGATTAAAAAAACTTAGTTAAGTTTGTTATTTATAAAAAATAGTTGGTTTTCCTAGAAAGTAGCATTTTTAATCATTTTCATTGGGAACTCCATATGGATAAAAAAATATTTAATATGTGCAATTAATAAGAAGAATTTAGGGAAAAATATAATTAATAAGATAAAATAAGTTGTGTCCATACATTTAGGACTAAAATACTTTTTTTACATGCATTTACAGGACTACCTGAGGTAGTACTAATAATGAACTTCATGTCCCATCTACAATATAAATCACATCTAGATAAATTTCTTTGGTTTATAATATAAATCACTTGCAAAGTATGTAATTAATATTTATTTGTCATGGAAGGTCAAGATTATTTATCGGCCATGGATGTTGTTGATTATTCTACTATGATTGATGTGTTTTGTAAGGGAGGATATGTAAATAAAGCATTAGGTCTTTGTATATATTTGCTGAAATAAAGGGGATTACTTTGAACATAGTTTTATATAATTCAATTATTAATGGATTGTGCATTGACGGACGTCTTATTGAAGCATTTCGTCTATTTGACTTATTAGAGTAATAGATTTGACACATTTTGAAATAACTTATGCTGAATTAATATATGCTCTATATAGAGAAAGATATTTGCTACATGTCAATCATGTTTTCAGGAAGATGGTTTTGAAAGGATTTTCAACCAAAATTACAAGTTTACAATTCATTGCTTGATGGTATTTCTAAAAGTCAATTAGATCTTATAAAACTGGTCAATTAGAGGAGGTCTTAAAGATTTAAGAGGATATGGAGACAAAACATATTTGGTTGGACTATTTTACGGTCAGTGCTGTCATAAATTGCTACTTCCAAAAGGGTGACCTTGAAGGCACCCTTGCATTCTTTGATGAATTCAAGAGCAAGTGTATATTATCCGATTTTTAGGCTTCCTATATTTGATTAGAGGCTTGTGTTTCAAGGAGAAGATGGTGAAACAGGCAGTATAGGAGATAATATTTATGAAGACAAAATGGATATTGAATAAGATGTTGAATTTTTAGGACAAAATTCCTTTTAGGAGGAGAGAATTATAATATCCCAAAATTTTTAATAGTAATTAAGCATTTTTAGGATGTGATTTATTAAGTAATATGAGGTTTAGAGTAAAATTAAGAGTTTTGTCTATATTATAAGATAAATGAATTTAAAAATTGTATATGTGTGTGTGTGGGGCCCATAATTTTTATGCCTCCCGTGACTTATAAAAAATTATGTACATTATATTATAAAAAATGAAAAAAAAAAAATTATAGTAGAGCATATATTATAACAAACCTCCCCCCCCCCCACACACACACACATAAAAAATGAAAAAAAAAAATAATTTTACCTTACCTTCCCACTTAACCAATAGTCAATTCTTCATACTAAATATTTCATTTTCCTTCAACTTAAGTTACATTCCTAGTATGCCAAATAGCTCACATTTTTAAGTTCCATCTTAATCTTCACTTTCTTTCCTTCTACTTTCATTCTTTAAATCTTCCTCATACTAAACAGGCCTCTAGGGTCCAAAGCTTCTTCAAATCTTCCTGGTGAACATCCACACAATAGTTGCTAGCGTCCAACAGTGAGCTCGACAAGTGCCGTATGCTTGTCTGTGACAGAGAAAAATGTATAATGGGTTTTGCGTTTCGTTAGGTCAGGTTTATACTAAAGGAAATAGGGCAAAATGGTATTTTCACACTTTGAATTAATATCACAAATGTCCATTGGGACCTTTTTGGAGGAGAATTTTTCTGTGGGACTTTTTCTACAATTTTTTGTCCCTTAGACTTTAAAGGGATTTCTGTAGATTAAATTAGTAGTAGCCCAAATCCCAATAATATGGATAAACTTGGCTGAATCATATTTTAGAAAGTTACACAAAAGACAAAAAGAAATGCCCATATCTCTTAACCTAACCTAATACTCCCTCACTTTTTAAAAAAAAAAATATATATAAGAGCTTTTCAATCGAACCGCAATATTTTAAAATACAGTTAAAAGTAAGTAATTATTATGTAAGAAGTTTATTTTTTCCCCCAAAAATTCCCATATTTATGAATAGGTGAGAGAGGGAGTAATAATGAAAAATGATAAAAAAGAATTTATATAGTATAATAATTAATTAAAGAGGAAAGAGGGAAAAATGTATTTTATTATTATTGAGACAAACTCAACAAGTGAGAAGAGTTTATTGATTTTCCCTCTTATAAAAATCAACATCCCGTGCCCATCTTCTCTTAGACATTCCTTTGTTTTGTGACTCCATCACGCTCACATCTCTCCCTCTCTCTTCAATCAAGCTTCAAATCTTTCACTGCTTCTAAATCTTTTTCTTTCTAAACATTTTAACATTAAGGTACCACCCATATTAGTTAATGTTTTTCTTAAATGGGTTAAAGGGCAATTTCATCCCGAAAGTTTTTTAAGGGGTAAATTTGCGTTAATTTTAACGGTTAGTTGAACCAATACATTGAGCTAACAGTATATGTCGCGAGTTGATTCATTGCTTTTCTCTTATTTCATAATGGTTGTGCTGGGACTAATAGGAGGAATACCTTGCCTTGTTCTTCGAACTCGCGTTTTGAGAATTGAGAAGTGAATGGAAAACACTGCATCCAATAAATATTAGAAGAATATTATGGTCTTTTGATGATATTTGGTTATCATTTTAATTAGAAGGGTATTATGATCTTTTAACAATATTCACAAATTTCCAATAAGGCCTTTCGGCCTAATTAGGAATTTATTAGAAGTATAGGCCTAAATCCGGATTTAGGTATTTCAAATGAATTTAAATGAGATTCTTTATTTAACAAATCCTAAACAAGGTCAGATGTCTCAAAATGAGATTTCAGAATTTGATAATTTTATCTCGTTACCCTTCATTTGATTCTCTTCTCCAATCGTTAGGCAATTGACTCGCATGTCGCATCTACAATATTTATCAACATTGTCAATATCTCTATTATTATTATTATTATTATTATAAACCTAAATTTTAGGGAGAATGAAAATTCTAATGATATTTTAATAACTCAAATAAATTCAGTGATGTCTTGCATTGAAATCAGAATTTGAAGCCGCCATTGCTGAGAGTATCGGTTTACGTGGAAAAGACTGAGGGAGAAAGTGGTGCAACAGAGGAATGGATGTGAAAAAGACAGGAAAGGGTAGACGAGAGGTAGTGATTGCAGGAGAGAATCAAATGAAGGTTAAATGCACAAAATTATCAAATTCTGAAATCTTATTTTGTTACATCAAACCTAATTTATGATTTATTAAATTTAATAACCCAATTTAAAATTTGAATAATTTAATCGTCTTTTAAAGAGATTTTCTCTTTTTTAAAATATTATAAAATATAATAAATTCATATTGCTGAATGTAATACAAAACTTTTGACATTTTAACGCAAACTAAATCTCACAATCTTAACGTTTGCCAAACACAATCTACAAACTTGAGGGTATTCTGCAGAATCAGCAAGCCCACCGGACGAAGATCATTCATGTTTCACACACCAATCATTCCAAGTCAGACATTAATGGTGTGTTTAGAATTAGAAAAAAAGAATTGAAACGAAAATAAAATCCTAACACTAAAATTTTCGAGAATTTTTTTTTTTTTTTTTTTTTTTTTTTTTTTTTTTTTTTTTCATTTTATCAATTTTCATCCATCCTCATCAATTGAAGAAGATATCAAAATCAAGCTAAACGATTCAATCATCTGTATCAGAATTGGACTCAGAATCTTCCTCCATTTGCAACTCCAAAGGTCTCAACCTGTTTGTATTGGTTTCCAATGGGGGTAGTCCATCATCATCATCATCACTAGAGTCTCTCTCAATCTCTGGTTGGGAGGTGTTTCCATTGAATTTTTCATTTGATTCATCTGTAGCCCCAGATTTAAAAATTGCAGGCCTAGAGGAAACGATGATCATAAGGGTGAGTACATGATTTATAGGAAGAGAATAATTTTAATGACAAAAGTTAAAATAGGACTTCTCTACAAAGGAAAATAGGGCAGATACAGTCTGTTCCTGAAGGTCAAATTGAGAATCCTTTTATACCGAGGGGGAAAAAAAAACAGAAAGGAAAGTAGTGACATATCCGTGCACTATCATTCTTGCTAGATGGAAAGATCAGAAGTATGAACAAAAGCATACCATTGCGAAGATTTCTGAAGCACCCGAACTTGTTCATGGTATAGAACTTGGGAAACAATACATGCAACCTTGCTACCTGATTCAAGAGCTTTTTCTTTCCCACTTTCATCCACGACAACATAATTACCTGCACATTGAGAAAGAACCTGGAGTTAGTTGAATTATAAAATAAAGGAAGAATTCAAGAAAAAAGTTTTCAAAAGGCAAGCAATTTACAGTTTCATTTTGTGATTTCCTGATCTGAAAATCAGTTTCATCAGTTGATGAATTGGTGTTGTCTATAAATGCAGATGATCAGATCAGATGGTCCTGATATGTAAAGATAATAATATGCATTGAGGACCTAATTGTAAGATAGACCTACAGACCTAATTGTAAACTAGATAGTTAGTAGGGTAATTAGTCATAAATCATAAACTAGACCATAGTTAGGACTTGAAGGAGGCTATAGTGTTATAAATAGCCCATCCTTCCATTGTACATTCAGATTTGACTTGATTGGGATAATACATTGTGTGAGAGTCTCAAGGAGCTCTCTTCTCCATCTCTTCTTCTACTCTATTTCTTGTGTCTTGTATCTCTTTTCTACAACTATTTCTATATTCTACATCAATAAACATAACAGTTCCATATTGAATTCCCAGGAAAAATCATGGAAAAAGCTCACCAATCTATGTTTCAACTTTCAATCAGTATAGACTAATAAAGTACCACAAATCATTTACACCACTAAATGAATAAAGTAATAAACTACCATATTGGTCCTTAAAAGACAGCACCATAATTTATTTCATGAAAGTTTACTGCTGCCATCAATTTAGGCCCCATTTGGTTGGATGAGAAGCCGGGGAAACTGAATGAAAGGAGACTTGTTTCTAGGCCTTAGCACATTTGGTTGGCAGAAACGGAAAGAATCAGTTCACCCACAGGAGACCCTTTTCCAGCAATTGAAATAGAGGTCTTTCATTTTCATTATAGGCGGGAGAGATTTTCAGGCATGGGAGAGATACAAAAAATGACCCTACAGCCCATCATATCCACCCATCATAGTTTCCTTTTCCTTATCCCTCCTTTCTTCCTCAATTTTTTCTGCGCACCAAACAGGGCCTTAGTTCCAACTCAGGGTCACAAGTACAATGACATATTCATCAAAATATTATAACTAAATTGTTGACAGTGAATTTTAAAGAACGACATTGATGACATGGGTACCTTTCAAGGACCGATATAGTAATTAATTCAATAATAATCAAATCAAAGAGGCAGAACATGAGATAAAGAATAGTTATTGGTGATAAGAGGACCAACACATGAAAGAAATATGCAGGCTGTAATTTCTCTCAAGGTCTGTTTGAGCATTCAAAGGGATTAAATTCAAGATACTTAGAAAATAACATCAATGATGCAAAGTAACTGGATCGCCAAGAGTCCGACACCATGACATAATGCAGCTAGCATAGCATTTTCTTATAGGCAACCAGAAACTATTGAATTGCTTCATACACAGAACAAACCTCGTTTTATCCACATGCTCTTCTGGAATTTAGCTGGAAATAGAGCTAGTGAATTCTCACCACGTGCATCCATTACCTATTGAAACATACAGATAAATATGGAATCAGAAACATGAATTATTGTGTGTATTTGAAACAGGGTCACTGCCAAAGACAGTAAAGCATCTGCACTGTGCATGCATGTATATGAACAGATAGATGGTATCTTGAAATTCATCTCTATTCTAACCTTATAAATAATCATTGTATTGTGCAGGTTCATTTTTATTTCCTTGGTATTTCTATTTCCAGTTTTCAGATAATTATGATTTTATGACAAATTTGTCAATTTTCACAAAGACAACGTGTTGTCCCATTTGAATCTCCATATGTGGCTTTAGTCACATATTCTCAAGTCTCAACAAGCGCTAGACTTTGATGGAAACAGTCTCCATAGTTTTTCTCAGTCACTCAAGCTAAGAACCAACGTTTTATAGTTGATAGCCCCCCCAAAACACAAAAAACCAACCCCACAAAAAGAAGCATGCCTTAACTATTCGATCAATGAGTCTAAAAAGTACTCGTCTCATTGATTGAAAATTTTTAACTAACTACTCATAAGTTTTATCATCAGTCAAAACTAGAGCAAAAAAACAAGGCAAATATACAGACTGCAGAAGTTATAAACTAGCAAGTAAGAACCTTTCATGAACCAATTACTCATGGCGTATATCTTTCAGGTCCAAAATCTATAAATGAACATACAAGCAAAATTTAGTGCACGTAAAAAAAAAAAAAAAAAAAAAAAAAAAAAAAAGTAGTTTCAAGTTAGAATATAGAGAGATATGAGTAAGCACCATAACAACAATCAGGGATCACAAGGGGGAAAATAAAATGAAAACCGCAGCATCAATTTCCTCTGGTAAGGAGGCACAGGAAGATTACACAAACACCTTCCCCACTCTCTTTCCCTCACTCATGGTTATTGAAAGAGGAAGAAATCAGACTAATCAATAAATGATAATCAAATACGCAATGTTGCTTGAAGCAATCAAAGATATAACAATGAGAGCAGAAAAGGAAGCCCTAGAAGAACTGATAATTATGAGGGGGTGAAGTTATACCTCAATGAGATTAGAACCCCAAAGAGAGACGACCTTCATGATACTTTGGCCATCTTGAAGGGCCACGTCCGGTTCCTGTTTTGCCCGCAACAAGTTCTTTCTTCCTCCCGTCATGGCAGTTCACTGCAATCTCAACCTAAAACCCTAGTTCTCTGTCGTCAAATTTTTCTTTTGGCGGTGATAAAGTATCGTCCTTCAACTAAGTATATTGTCGAGTCAGAGGAAACGCACAGAGGGCACAGCTTGATTTGTCAATTTTACACCCATCACAGAATCTCCGGCAGAAGAAATGGAAAGAACGACGGAGGGAAACTCACATAAACCAAAAAAGAGGCAACGGCTAGACAGCGGCCAGAAGAGGTCGCCACACATACAAGACGCCGCAGTCAGGATGGGTCGGGAGTCTCGGTTAAATTGGGTCCGGATTGTATCAGAAGCTTCTTTTTTCTCCTCATCTCTCAGCGTCTTAAATCCGATCCAAAGGTAAAAAACGCGCCAAGTCATCAACCCATTAAAAGTGAATCATCTTCAACCTTCCTCTTCTCGTGTAGCGTCAGATCGGTCAAGTTACAGGCTCACTCACATTCCGTTCTCTGTTTTTTATCTTCCCTATTGTCGTAGTTCTGCCACAAATGAGTCCTGCAATGTGGTTGCACCTCTGAGTTGTATAACAACCCATAGTTCTCCTTCAACTCTTCTTCCTCTTTCGCCTTCCCCCGTATCATACCGTAAAACCCAACCGACAATATTATTGCTCTAATAACGCTGCAACATTTCAACACATGCCAAATGATGAAGGAAGCATATAGGAATCTTCTTCATATATAACTTCTATCTGATTCTAGTTTCCTGGTTTTTAGGAGAAAAATAATTGATGACAAAGAAAGAGAATGAATTTTCATGCCTGTATAGATGAAGAGCATTGCCCAGGAAAATGACACATTGACACTCATAGCAGCCACAATGGCGATGAAGAGGGGCCTGAAAATTAACACATACACTGGGCCTTTTAGATGGAAACACCACGCGTGAATCAGACAGCTTAAGCATGTGACAACGAATCCCTGCAGGAAAAAAATGAAAATCAAGCTGTTAATGTCAGGTGTCGCTTGACATCATTTCGTGGCCTGTTCAGCCATGCGAACAAATTGCTTACAAAGTAAATCATGGAGAGCAATGTTATGTCCGGATTTATCTCCCAAGCACTCAAGTCCGGTTATGCTATTAAATACACTAGTGCAGATACAATAGTCCCAAACAGGTTGTATAAAAACACTACTATCAGCTTTGCTGGATATTCTTCCGACTCCCAACCTTTACCACCGTCTCCGCCATGCCTTCCCTGATAATATTGTTTGTGGTGACATTCTCAGAGCCACTACCACAAGTGAAGCCTTGTTCTGGATTCGACAGTGGACCAAGTCTCGCTGACTCTCCTTCGCGCCTTTGCCACCTTCTCTCGGAAACAGAGGCCCGTCTGGCATTCTCGAAGGATAAAATAAAAATTCTGAGAGATATATATGATCTCTAAGAATAAGTTCCTGCTGTAATGAATATTAAAAGTGAACTTACATAAGCTAAGTTGAGAGTAAGCCAAAAAAAACATCGAGAATGAGATTTGGTTTACAGAAGTGTCAAAGTCCCACTCATGAGCTAACAAGCATAATACGGACATCAATTCACTCTTAAAGAATCAATTCTCAGACCAAACTCTTCGTACAGAACTTGAAGGGGGTCATAATAAAAATACTCTGGCTTTGTTGATGACAAATATGGCTTCCTAGGAAATACGCAAGTCAAGATTTTGGCTCCTAATTATGGTCGGGATACGATTTAGGGAAATACATGCCTTTGGCGTCTCCATTCCCTCCTGCTTCGCCTTCATCATCATATTTCGTTCCTTTTAATATGTGGGTTTGGCTGCACTAGTTTTCTATTTATGGTCTCGATCTTGTCTTCCTGACACTCTTCCTCTTGAGATATTTCATAGGACTCGGTGCTGGAAGATGGAAGAATGATTGTTTTATCTTCCTTATTCATATCATAATTGTGAATTTTTTTCTTCTTATTAGTCCACGTGCTTCTCTTTTCTGGGTTAGCGGCTTTCTTCACTGGTTCGGAGCTGTCTGCAGCTTCACTCTTGTTTTGTCTTTGAATTTTTCAAAGAAGCCATTGAGTGTGTGGATATCATTGGTTTTTCACTTCTCAATATTTTTGGATTTTGTTTTTGTTTATTTGCAATTTTACTGTAGCTTTCAGTGAAAGATGAATCCAGATCAGTGGAAAGTAGCAATTTCTACTTTAATAACCAACGCACAGGGGAGAGAGAAGCGGAAAGGTGATGAAGATTCGTTTTTAATATCCTTGATGATGTGGTTCCTTGTCAGCTATTGGATCATTTTGGACGGACACAATTTTCAGATACTGAAAGACGCTGAGAGAATCTGCTTCCGGGTTAAATTATCTTGAAAATTTTAAGGGCTAAAGCGTAAAAATACATATGTGCTTTATCCTCAGAGCATCCAACATCATTTTTTTTTTTTAATGCAAAAATACACACCAACTTTTTCAAATGGAGCAAAAATGCCCATCTCCATCAACCATACTAAACGTCTGTTGCTTTTTTATTTGGTGGGCTCAGTTTATCCACGTGTCACTCACTGGCTTCCTATCTTGCCCTCATTCTTCTTACACTCACTCCAACTCTCTTGCCCTCATTGGAATCTTCAACAAAGTTCATCCGCCTCCTCACCGATACTCAACAGCTTCAAAAACTCCAATCACAGCTCAACTCCACCTCTGAGGGCTTCACCATCTTCGCTCCGACTGACGATGCCTTCCAAAACCTCAAGTCCGACACCATTAACCACCTCACCGATGAGGAGAAAGTTCAGCTCATTCTCTACCACGTTACTCCCAAGTTCTATTCCCTGAGTGATCTTCTCACCGTTAGCAACTCGGTCAGGACTCAAGCCTCCGGCAATGACGGAAGTTGGGGGCTTAATTTCGCCGGACAAGGGAACCAAGTCATTGTATCCACCGGAGTGGTGGAGACAGTTAATAACGCTTTGAGGCAGATAGTTACAGTTCTTAATCTTTGGTTGTTTTCATGGCAACAAAATAAGGAAGATGGGGAGTGAAGCACCGAGTTGGGTTGATAAGTGGGGAGCAGGAGGGTTTGGTGCTATGGAAAATAATGCCATGAGATCCCAAAATGACAAAGCTAAGAACAAGAAAGACAAATTTGGTTTTGCTTCCAAAGCCAAAACAACTGCTCTGGTTTGTGTACAAAAGATCAGAATAAGGACTTGTTCTTCTGTCAAATGGATCAAACATAAATGCCAAAGAACAAGGTAGATTCAAATCGATCACATCACATATTCGCATTTGTGTGCAATATTTGTAACCGTCATTTGATGATACCTATGATCCTTAAGCCTCTCTGTTTCACTTGTTGTTTTCTTTGTTTTGTTCTTGTTGAACAAATCACCTTCATTAGGATTAGCTATGGCAAGCTCACAAAAAACATGGACAAGACCCTCTTGCTTCCTAAATTTCCAATTTTGTGATCTACTTCGCCACAAGTTACAACAACTCAACTAAATTTCCAATTTTGTGAATTCTTTTTCGCAGGTATCTAGAGAATTTTTTTTTTTTAAAAAAAAAAAACTATACCCCTAATTACCAAAGCAAAAAAGCATTCAAAAGGGTTCTACAGTTCAAAACAGAGCATCATTGTTTGTTCTTTAAGAGCCAAGTCAGAAGCTTCTTTAATGGTGCCGACTGCTTGTACAAATTTGTTTACCACATTTTAATATTGATCCCTTATAATAGTTGATCATTTTAACAACGTAACATTTTTATTATCTGGTGTCTAAGGCCTCTAAGTCTCCGGCAACAAAGAGTGCAAGCAGCGATGCTGGTTCGGCTGCGTCGTCACCTTCAACTTCCTTGGAGAATATGAATGGTGCAAATGGATGGAATTATCTGGCATGGGTTTGGTGGTTCTGTTTTGACCAGAGAGAGATAAAGGGGAGAGAGGGAAAAAAGATGACAGGTGAGGTCCACAAACCAAAAAGTAACGGAGGCTAGTGTGATTAATGGAGATGTGCATTTTTGCTCAATTTAAGAAAGTTCGTGTATGCATTTTTGCACTAAAAAAAATATATTTGGTGTTGGGTGCTTCTGAAGGTAAAGTACATGTGTATTTTTGCACCTTTACTCACATTTTAATATAAATATATATATTATGCTATTTATTATATGGACTTCTAATTCACATCCACCTAATGATACTGGTTAGACTTGTATATAATTTTCTCCAGATAATAGTAATAAATTATTCATAAAAAAATTTGTGTATTAGCAATAAGATATAAACTCACGTGGCTATGTTTTACACCATCTTGGGTAGGAGTTCTTTACCCCTCCTCTTATATGCAAGTTTTTCCAGTTTTTGTTGGAATTTAGGATATAATCCTATGGGTTATGAATAAGAAGAAGGTTGGAAAAGAAGAGGAAAAAGGAGAGTTTGTGTGGATAGAAGTCCCACATTGGATAGTTGGAGAAGAGTTAGAGGGTATATAAGCCTTAACTTTGCTCTTTTAAATTGGGCCCTTGGGCCAACCCACTTTTGTGGAGGGGTGGGGATTTAGGTGACCCTTGGTCCACCACACGTGTCACCCGTCTGGTTTGGTTCGTGTGTTTGTGAAATAAAAAATAATTTTTTTATTAAATAATTTTTTAAATTTGCAATTAGTCCCCAAACTTTTAGTAATTCCTTTTTTGCCCTTCTGAGATTTTCCCAACCAGCGGCTGCGAATCGCAATCCATTTCGATGATTCGCTTCGTTCGTGCAGTCGCCGGTCGTTTCTGTTCGCTTCATTCTGGTGCATCTTTTCGCACGACACACCAGTTCGCTGCAACAATCGAGTCCATTTGATCAATTTTTCCGTCGTCCATAAATACGGCGCCCTAGTCACAAAATCGACATCCAATTTTTCTCTCAAACACTCATCTCTGCATACTGCATTCTGCAAACATATTTTGTGTGTTCCGAAAGCAGACTCGTTGTGTTTGCTTGGGTTTTAGATTGAGATAGCCATAATTCTAAAGACGAGAAAATCCGATCTATCATGGGAGGCAATTGCTCGGCAACCTTGGACATCCATATTGAGGGAGGCAATTACTTCAAAGTTCATTATCGTATTCGGCAATCTTGTGAGTTTTTTATGATTTTTTCATACTATACAGAACCATTGTATGCTCACTGTATATGCAATTTTAGTTATACAGATTCTTGTTATTTACAGGATGCATTCTTAGTAATACAAATTCTTGTTATTATTCAATTTCTACTTGTTTAATGTATTTTCTACAACAATCTTAAGAAATTTTTGTGATTATAATCAGTTTAGATTAATTTAAACAAAGCTGATTTCATGTGTTAGTAGTAATATTGAACTAAATCTATGTCTAGTATTTGTTATTTTGATTATTATATTGTTTGTAGATTAATCTGTGTGATTAATCATAGTTTCTTTTTTAATAACAGGAATGACAAGTACAAGTACCAATATGATGAACCCATGTAGTTGGGCTCCAATGCACGGTGAAAAACTAGAAAAGTTCAATGGGAATGATTTTAAAAGATGGCAACAGAAAATGTTTTTCTATTTAACTACCTTGAACTTGGCTCGGTTTCTCACTGAAGATGTTCCAAAATTGGAAGAAGTACAACCATTGGACAAGGAAAAGATGCTTGGAAGCATTCTGATTTCCTATGTAGGAATTATATTCTTAATGGTCTAGATAATACATTATATACTATGTATAGTACTTTGGATACAACTAAAGCATTATGGGAGAGTCTGGACAAGAAGTACAAAACTGAAGATGCTAGCTTGAAGAAATTTATAGTTGGCAGATTTTTGGACTTCAGAATGCTTGACTCTAAATCTGTGGTAAGTCAAGTTGAAAAACTTCAATTGATTGTGCATGAGATTCATGCCGAAGGGATGTCTCTTAGTGAGTCTTTCCAAGTTGCTGCATTTATTGAAAAATTGCCACCATCTTGGAAGGATTTCAAGATTATCTTAAGCACAAGCGTAAGGAGATGTCACTTAAACATTTGATTGTAAGACTGAGAATAGAAGCAGACAACAAGATTTCTGAAAAGAAACTTGACAACAATCCTATAGTCTCAAAGGCCAACATTGTGGAAGATGGTTCGAAGTTCAAGAAACTTAAATGCTTTAATGAGGGATTATCCAAAAAGGGCCATAGCAAAGGTCAGAAATTCAAAGACAATTGTTATAATTGCGGTAAGCTTGGCCACCGTGTTAAGGATTATAAGAAGCCAAAGAATCTCAAGAAGAAGAACACCCAAGCCAATGTGGTTAAAAATGCTACTGATATGATTGGAAACATGAATCTTTCAGCTATTGTAATGCAATGCAATGCAATGTAGCTTGGTTGGAAATACCAAGGAGTGGTGGGTGGACACTGGTGCCACCAGACATGTATGTGCCAACAAATGGATGTTCTCCTCTTACACCCTTGTGACACAAGATGAACAACTTTATATGGGAAATTTGTCTTCTTCAAAGGTTGAAGGTTTTGGGAAAGTGGCCTTAAAGATGACTTCTGGAAAAGTTGTAACACTTAATGATGTGCTTCATGTGCCTGATATTCGTGCAAGAATTTAGTATCTGGATTCCTCTTAAGCAAAAATTGCTTTAAGCTTGTATTTGTTTTTGATAAGTTTGTACTTTCTAAGAATGATATGTATATAGGAAAAGGTTACCTTAGTGAGGGCCTTTTTAAACTTAATGTAATGACTGTCACCAATGATGATGCTATCAATAATAATATTGCTTCTATCTATATGCTTGAGTCCTCTAATTTATGGCATCAAATATTAGGACATGTTAATTATAAATTGATTAAAAATTTAATTCATTTAGATTTATTGCCTAAAGCTGATTGTTCAAATAATGATAAATGTCAAGTATACATTGAATCAAAATTTTCTAAGTTATCGTTTCCTTCTATTGAAAGACCAACTGAGTTGTTAGATTTAATACATATTGATATATGTGATATGAAATCTGTACCATCTAGGTGTAATAAGAAATATTTTATTACATTTATTGATGATTACAGTAGATATTGTTATGTGTATTTGCTTAATAGTAAAGATGAGGCTATTAACAAGAAAATTAAAGTAGTGAGGAGTGATCATGGAGAGAATATGATGGCCCCTTGGAGGAATTTTGCATAGAATCTGTTATTATACAATAGACGACTGCTCCTTACGCTCCACAATCAAATGAGATTACAAAAATGAAAATCGGAAATTGAAAGAAATGATGAATGCATTATTAATTGAGTCCGGTTTACCATAAAATTTGTTGGAGGAAGCCATTCCAATGGCTAACTTTCTAATTAACAGAGTGCCTCATAAAACAATACAACGTATACCATATGAAATATGGAAAGGAAAGAAACCTTCCTTGAAATATTTGAAAGTATGGGGGTGCCTGTTAACTCTTAGAAATTGACAATATTCTAGCACATTTTCTCTCTCCTTTTACCTATTTTGGTTCAAAATGTGCATAGAAATGAAGTCATAGAGGAAAATGTGCATATCAAAGTATAAGGCAAAAATCAAAGAAATTCTTGTTATTATAGAGTTTATGATTCAATTGAGAATTGATAATTGCTTCCTCTTTTGTAGGAAGATGGAGACAAGTTTTGAAGCTCTATAAGAACCAAGAAACAAGGAAAGAAATAAAGGAGGTGAAGCGTGCAAAGCTAGAAGAACTCGTGCAACCGGCCGTGGAAAGTCAACAATCGCCGGCCCGGTATTTTCCGTGGAAAGTCACAACCGGCCATGCCCGGTCGTAAAAAATGCAGAAAGTACAGCTGCGCGTTTTTACATTTCAGAAACAAAAAAACCCTATTTAACCTAAAGGGAAGGGCCGAAAAACACACTCTTGACCTAAGGAAACAAGTGGACACACAAGGGAAGAGCTTGGGAGAGAGATTTGGACAATCTTGGAGGCTTGGGTGCTCAACCTAAGAGAGATTTTGGGGATTTCACCTTGGTTCTTCCTCTTTTCTTCTCTTTTCTTCCTAGTTTCTTCATGTATTCAGTTTCTTTGCTTAGACTCTATTTGTATTTGAACATGAGTAGCTAAACCTTTCATTCTAGGGTTCTTTTGACCCTTTGTATGGATTAATACTTGGAGTTTCCTCTCTTTTGGTAGATTAATATACACATGTGTTGATTTCAACCTTGGCTTAATGCTTCTAAGTGATTGGCCTCCATTTAGATGATTTATTCACATAGGTTTTGACTTGAGAGAGCTAATCTAGGTGTAGAACTTGATTGAAATCATGCTTGTCTTGAAGTTTACTTGATAAATGGATGGTTTGTTGGTAAAATAGAGATATATTTACTAACCTTGCATTGTCACATTAGGGTAATACAAATGGATTCTCTCACGAGTTTAAATATTGATTATTACTAATTGTAGAAAGAGATTGTGCATTTTATGAGAAGAGAAACTTGATTTTGACTTGAGAGAGCGTTTCAAGTGTTTTTGAACCCTAGACTAACACATGTATGTATTGAAATGCTACTAGAGAGGAAGTTAACCAAGTTTTATGAAATACACTTTAACTCGAGGTAAAAAGTGTTCTCTAAAGTGAGATATAGAAAGAGGCTATGCTGGAAAAAGAATCCTAGGCTCCATTATCCTTGAAGTCAAAAGTCATTCAAAAACACTTTGTAGCAAGTCATTAACTCGAGGTAGTTAGTCCATAACTCGAGTTACTTTATCAATTTTTAAGTTTTAGAAATAGTCTTTAAAAATTCTCTTTCCAAATCAAAACTTTGTTCTAGCTCAACTTGATGAAATTCTTACTAAGCCTCTTGCTTGACCAATTTGTTAAACAAATCCTTGTGGGATCGATACTTTACTTATCACTTTATTACTTGTGATCGATACTTTACTTATCGAAACTCGTACACTTGCGAGGCGAACAAGTTTTTGGCGCCGTTGTCGGGGATTTGTGCAAACAAATCCTTTGGTCAACCTTTGGTTTGTGTTAGTAAATTTTGCTTGAGCTTTTAGTTAGGAATACAATTTTTATTTTTTATTTTTTGTCTTTTATTTACTTTTGTTTTAGTTTGATACTCGCTCTTGCTTGTTTCTCTTGTAGGTACCAATTTCTTATATGCAAAACTTGCATCCGGACAGATTGGTAGTGGTACTTGATGAAGTGCCTCTCATTGAAGAAGAGGCTCTCATTGAAGAAGAGGCTCCCATTGAAGAAGAGGCTGAATCTGCATCTGAAACCATGGTAGACGATGAATATGATAGAGCTACTGTCAATGATTTTGCTAGTCGGAATATGCAAGGCCCTCAATCTTGCATTCGGATGCCGGACATGCAAGCACGTACCTTTGAGATCAAGCCGGTTATGATAACAATGCTTCAAATGCATGGGATGTTCCATGGCCTTTACAATGAAGATGCCAACAAGCACTTGATGTACTTCTTGGAAGTGTGTGATTCTTTCAAGCAAAATGGAGTTCCCCAAGATGTTTTGAAGCTACGGTTATTCCCTCTTTCTCTACAAGGCAAGGCTAGAGACTGGTTCAACAATCTTCCAGAAGGATCTACCATTCTTGGGCCAATCTTGAAGCTAAGTTTAGAGCTCGATTCTTTTCTGATGACAAATGTATGGAAGCTAGGGATGAATTTCTAAGCTTTAAACAATATCCAGATGAGCATCTTTATCTTTGCTTGGGAGAGATACAAGATGTTAATGAAGCAAAGTGCCCTAATCATGGGGTGGACAAATGGGTTGTAGTCCAAATTTTTTGTACTCGACTTAATCCTTAATCTAAAGCAATGGTTGATTCTATGACCAATGGAGGATACCGGAATGTTCCGTGAATGAGGTGATTCGATTGTTGGATCGGTTGTCCGCAAACAATACTCAAGGCAATGATAGGAGGACTAACCAGACCATGCCTAATGCAAAAGAAGACTCTTCCTCACAAATTGCAACTCTCTTATCTGCTTTGAATAAGCGTTTTGATGTGCTAGAATCTCAAATGCACAAGAGCACTTCTCAAGGTGTGCATTCTGTTCATGCTACACCAATTGTATGTGATCAATGCCATGATGTCCATATGCCTGACTATTGTCCTCTTTACATGACCACTGGATCTGTCAACTACATGGGCAAGTTTCAACATCCTCAAGGCAACCCTTATTCACAGACCTACAATAGTGCTTGGAGAACTCATCCCAATTTTTCTTGGAGTCAAGGTAACAGTTTGAATCAAGCACATGGGTCTACATCTGGTACTAAGCCTATTCCACCCGGTTTTCAAATGCAATCAAGGCAACTTCCTATTAAGGAAGAGGAGTCTAAAATGGACAAGATGCTAGCTCGAATCTTGTCTGAGGTGGAAACTTCAAGGGTTGAAACTAAGGCTACTTTTTCTCTCCATGAAACCGCTATTAAAAATCTTGAAGTGCAAATGGGGAAATTAGCATCACAAGTAAATGTTATGTTAAGAAGCAGTCTTCCTAGTGATACCATTCCTAATCCAAGACGGGTTGGAAAAGAGGAATGCAATGCCATTAACTTGAGAAGTGGCAAATTGCTACCGGATGTGCCTAGCTCAAGTACTCCTCAACCAAAGCAAGATAATCAAGTGATTGTTGATGTTGATGAAGACAGTGCAATGGAAGAAGATGTCACGAAGAAGATGTCATTAAGAAGAGAAAGCAAATTGAAGAAAGTTTGCAAGATGTTGGCAACAAAATAAGGTAGAGCAAGGGATGAATGATGAGAAAAAGAGAAAGCCAACCGCTCCTACTTTTATGCCACCACTACCTTTTCCTCAAAGATTCAAGAAGAAAGAGGAAGATGCTCAGTTCAAAAAGTTTGTGAACATGTTCAAACAACTCCATGTGAATATTCCTTTTCTTTGAAGCTTTGGAGAAGCATGCCTAAATATGCTAAGTTCCTTAAAGATGTTTTGTCTAAGAAGCAGCGATTCAATGAATTTGAGACTGTGGCATTATCTGAAGAATGTAGTGCGGTCATTCAAAGGAAGTTACCGGCTAAGCTTAAAGATCCTGGGAGCTTCTACATCCCTTGCAACATTGGAACCAACTTTAATGGTAAAGCTCTTTGTGATTTGGGTGCAAGTATTAACTTGATGCCTCTAGCTGTTTTCAACCAATTGGGCTTAGGAGAGCCAAGACCTACTACGGTAACTCTTCTCTTGGCCGATCGTAGAATTTCTAAACCTAAAGGAATCATTGAGGATGTCCTAGTTAAAGTTGACAAGTTTATCTTTCCCACAGATTTTGTAGTGCTTGATTGTGAAGTTGATTGGAAAATTCCTCTAACCCTTGGGCGTCCATTCTTAGCCACTGCAAGGACTCTCATTGATGTAGAGAAGGGTGAGGTCACTTTGAGGGTTGATGATGAGCAAGTGATATTCAACATGCAAAAGGGCTTGAAATTTCATGATGATTCAGCTCAATATTCTTTTGTAGATATATTAGATGAAGTTATTCCTTAAGAATCATATGCTTCCATGATTAAAGACCCTTTAAAGGCATTCTTGATTGGTGAGAAGAGCTTTGAGAAGTTTGATGGAGATCTTGTTGGAGAAATCCTTCATTTTAACCTAGTTCCTCATTCTAGACCAAGGACTTTTGAACCACTTAAGGTGTTTGATGCCTTAAATACTCCATTGAAGCCTTCTATTGAAGTTCCTCCGATTCTAGAGTTGAAGCCATTACCTTCTCATCTCAAGCATACTTATTTGGGAAAGCACACCACTTACCGATGGAATTGGAGCATGGAGCTTATTGGGCTGTCAAAAAGCTAAATTTTGATCCTAAAGCTATGAGGAAGAAGAGGCGACTTCAACTCAATGAGTTAGGTGAATTTCACTTAAATGCCTATGAGAATGCAAGGGTATATAAGGAGAAGATCAAGCGGGATCATGACAGCAAAGTTATAACCAAGAGTTTTGAACCTGGTCAAAGGGTGCTCCTTTATAAGGCCAAGTTGAGTCTATTTACGTGAAAGCTAAAATCTCGATGGTCCGGTCCATTCATCGTGGTTCAAGCATCCAAATTTGGTGATGTGGAGCTGGAAAAATGAGAAAGGTGAAAGATTCAAGGCTAATGATCAATGATTGAAGCATTATTGGGGTGGAGATGTGGATAGGCTTGTGTCCATTATCTACTTAGTTAATGAGGAGTGACCACCATGAAGAGTCAAGCTAAAGACTATAAACTAAGTGCTTCTTGGGAGGCAACCCAAGCTCTAAACCAAATCTTTTCATTTTGTGTGTGTATGTCTTTATTTTTTTTCTTTAGTAGGTTTATGTTTGATCTTTTTGTTTTGTAGGAAGAAAAGGTACCCAATTTAGATATGGACTTTTGTAGCTGGGAGAAATATCAATGAAGGAGGAAGAATTCATGAGTGCCAAGGGGAATGCTTTTGAGGGAAGTTCATTTGACTCGAGCTCATATATATATGATTCTGGGGTGAAATTGTGATAACTAGTTAATTTTGAGTAATATTGTGGCTATTGTGATCATTTGGTTGATTCTCTATTTGAAATCCACTTGTGGCTATGACTTGAGTCCTCAAAATTTGATGTGTTGTGGTATTCCCTATGAATATGTGTGTATGTGTGCCTTATAGTCTTGGATGGTTCAAAGTGCTTGATCTTGAGTCATTAGGTTGATAATGATTGGTATAAAGCTTATTGGGTGATTCTTGTGGTATTTGGGAATGTTTCTTGTGTTTCACAATTCTGCTGTTTGGTTTCTTGCTGTTTGATTTTGTTCACTTTCCGCGGAAAGTTGCAACCGGCCGTGGAAAGTGCTCTCGTGTTCACTTTCCACGGAAAGTCCCAACCGGCCGTGGAAAGTGCTCTCGTGTTCACTTTCCGCGGAAAGTCCCAACCGGCCGTGGAAAGTGCTCTCTCGTGTCACTTTCCGCGGAAAGTCCCAACCGGTCGTGGAAAATGCCCTTTTTATTTTCTTAAAAATATATATATATATATTTCAATATATATATATATATACACCAAAAAAAAAATTAATAATTAAATAGTTTTTTTACCACTTTGCCCTCATTGTTTAACTTTATTCCCATTTTACCCAATGAATCTGGCCCACAATTGAAACCACATTCATCCCAAATTCAAAAACCCTAATCTCAAAGAGGAATTTCCTATGGTTCCAGCTAACCCTAATCTCAATTCCCAACGTTGATCGACTCCTTCATCCTTCCATCCCGTCACCGTCCCTTCTCGCGGCACCCTCCAACAACCTTCCATCGCTCTTCACCATCGCACATCACCACCATCTCCATTCCACCGTCGGTGACCTTCTTCTTCTCTCTAGCTTCATCATCGCCGGCCACTCCCTCTCACGATCCAGACCTCCTCCCCTTTCTCTCTCTCGACCCTCCTACTCTTCCCACCCCTTCAGTTCCCAAAGTCGCGATCCTTCCATCGTTGCTTCCACCGTCGGCTTCCGTCTGTAGGTCGTCTATTTTGCCTTCTCCAGTGACCACCTGCGTTTGGTCCCAGTCGTCTCCGGTTCTGTCTTCTACAGCCGTGATTCTTGGTCCCTGTTTGCTGTCGTCGTCTCTCTAGCCCACCTAAGTTTCTAGACCGTTCTTGTTCTTCATTCCTGAGGTAAATCTCATGCCTTTCTCTGTTTTTGGGTTATGTCTGGCTAGATTGGAGGCCAGCTTTGATTCTGGATTGATAATGCTTGCTGGTTGCTTGAGAACTGAAGTAGTTAAGGCATACTATAATTTTTGGTTGAACTAAGATGGGATTTTGAGGATTGTGATAGTTTCTGGTTCATTAGATGCTTGGTTTTCATGAGAACTGAACTGAATTACTTAATTCTGAAGACTGAATTGTGTTATTTAGTTTCTGAGTTTATAGCATCAATGAAATGCATTTTCGTAGCTGAATGTCTGGTTATTGTGAGAATTGAAAAGGTTCTTCAGTTCTGAAATTTGTGGTTGCTGTGGAAAAGATTTTGAACTCATATTTTTAGAACTTAACTTTGAACTCACAAGGTTTAAATAGGAATTTGGGAATTTGATGACACCTTGCATATGCCGAGTACCTCTGGGAAACTCTGCTTTTTCATGTTCTGACATTGGCAGAACTTAGGATTGAACAGGGGAAGCATTGAGATTAGCTAGCTCATAGGTTGCAGCATGTGTCTAACCTGTAATCATTGTGGAAGTCTATGTACACAAGGTTGCTTCTGGACTGTGTCTTTGAACAAAATGCTCAATTGTTATGAAGCATATTAGCATCTAGGCTTGAATTTGAATGGTGATTTGGGGAGTATTATGTTGTCATACTGATAATTCCTGGTGAAAATGGGTTCTGTGATTGCTGGTGCATTTTGATACATTTTCTATGATGTTCTTAGCATGAATGGTTAATTAAGCACTTTCACTTGCTCCTAGAACAATGTTGGTCTGAAAATTGTGGTTAGTATTTCAAATGAAAAGCGTTCAACTCAATTCTTGCAATATAAAATTCATGCTTGTGAAAATCAAGTTGTGCCGAATTTTCAAAAAGTTTTCGGACCAATATTGTAGAGTTGCATCGCGAGCTAAATTTGCACTTTGTGAATGTGTACTTAATTAACATGTTCTCGCTTCCGGATTGAATTCTCAACTTTTCATTGTGGAAGACCAAATTCTTATTCAACAAGATAACAATGGGCTTTGAAAATCACTGCGATTATTTGGTTTTATGCAATTACTGATGATTGCATCTGTTGAAACCAATTTCTGCTTGGATCATTCGATTTTGATATGGGAAAAGGTAATCTAAATAAACCAAAGTTGTTTTGATTTTTCAACTATAAAAACTTTTGTTTGCCTTTTAACCTTTTGCTTTTCTCTTGCCCTTGACTTGATCTCTTGAAATACTTTGATTTCTTTGGTCTAACACAATGAAATAGACGAGCAAATTTGCCTTTGCAATCTTTGAAAGTTCACTTTGAGAAAGAAACTAGTTTTCTAAAGAAGTGGAGAGTAGGTGTAGGCTTGGAATTCTAGCATGTGAATCTGATTTTCCTAGCTACTGATGGCTAGTTTGAGTGGTTTAATAGATAATTTTCTCTTTCAATGAATTGTCCGTTGTGTTTGTTAAGATCCTAGCTGTTGATAGCTAGTACTGGAAGCAATTTTGAACATGTTGTGACTAATCTATTGAGGGCCTCGTTAGTTTGTAAATGTTGTGGATATGAGCTGAATCAGGTATAGGTGCTGCTTCCTTACTTTCCCATCCTTTTAGTGACAATGAGGACATTGTCCATGTTTAGTTTGGGGGTGAAAGTTTGCTGCAATTCTGAAATTTTTTGAAACTTTGATGAGTGCACAGTGAAAATTTTGAACAGTTTTTGAAGGAAAATTGTTGGAATGTTTGAAATTTCTCATGCTTAAATTTTTGTTTGTGAAGAATGTTAAAATGAATTGAAATTCTAGGTATTTGTCAAAGTTGCTTGAATGATCCGATGATAGAAATTCTTTGCTCAATCTTTTATGTTTGATAGGAAATTTTGTTTAATGTGTATTGATGGATGGATTGTAGTGATAAATCATGCTATTCAGGAATTTTCAAATTAAGAAAGCACTATTGGAGTGAACTTTATTCTGGATGTTTTTGTTGAAGGGCTTTGTGGCAAATTAGCTTATATGCCTTTGTTTCAAACTGTTGATTTTAAAATAATCTTTGGACTTCTTCAAAGCTTTTGATTTATTTCATAACATTTAAAGAAAGGATTAGGGCACTTCAATAAATGTGATTGAGCCTTTCAAGCCTACCTAATTGATTCTATTCCCCTTTGAACCCTTATTTTGAGCCTTATTGAAAAACCAATTGTAGATTCTTTTTGAAAGACCTGACATCTACCTACCTTAGCCAATGTGAAAAACCATGATTCCTTTGCTTTGAGATAGATGATAATTTATTGGGGTTGTGGAATATAGTGATGAGTAGAGTGTATAGTGATGATTACAAAAGAATGTAGAAAGTAAAAGGGTTCACAATGTATAGAAATCAAGCCAAAAAAAAAAAAAAAAAAAAAAAGAAAAAAATGGTGTTTTAAAAAAAAAAAGAAAGAAAGAAAGTCCAAGAAGGCTTGATATGGAAAAGATCAATTTGGTTCAAGTTTGGGGGAGTGTGTTTAATGAGAAAAGGAAGAAACCCCTTAAGTGGTTATCATCTATCTTGAGGTATTTGTTGATTATCCTTTACCTTTTCTTTTGGGAACCTTAACCTCTAGCCCCATTACAAGCTGAAAAGTCCCTTTGATTTTTAAGTCAAGTAAAGTGAATTAGAAGAAAAGATGAAGAAATTAGAGAATGATGGAATTGATTTTTTGAATATAGTTATATGACTTGAATTGTTGCTTTTAACTTTAGCAGGTGCAAAAGGAGTACATGTCAACTCTATTCACACAATCACATTAGGAAATTCTTGAAAAGCATGTTTTAAATCTATGAAGTGTCCATTTGTGCATATTTAGTTGATTTCTTGTTTTATATAACTCTTTGAGCAGTAGATGAGGACAAAATTTATTCATGCATCAATGACAAATACTGAAGAAATTTAGTGAAGATACATGTTTTTGCTTGAGGACAAGCAAATATTTAAGTTTGAGGGTGTGTTAACTCTTAGAAATTGACAATATTCTAGCATATTTTCTCTCTCCTTTTACCTATTTTGGTTCAAAATGTGCATAGAAATGAAGTCATAGAGGAAAATGTGCATATCAAAGTATAAGGCAAAAATCAAAGAAATTCTTGTTATTATAGAGTTTATGATTCAATTGAGAATTGATAATTGCTTCCTCTTTTGTAGGAAGATGGAGACAAGTTTTGAAGCTCTATAAGAACCAAGAAACAAGGAAAGAAATAAAGGAGGTGAAGCAAAGGCAAAGCTAGAAGAACCGTGCAACCGTCGTGGAAAGTCAACAACTGGCCGCAGCCAGTACTTTCCGTGGAAAGTCACAACTGGCCGCAGCCTGTAGTAAAAAATGTAGAAAGTATAGCTGCGCGTTTTTACATTTTAGAAACAGAAAAAACCCTATTTAACCTAAAGGGAAGGGCCGAAAAACACACTCTTGACCTAAGGAAACAAGTGGGCACACAAGGGAAGAGCTTGGGAGAGAGATTTGGACAATCTTGGAGGCTTGGATGCTCGACCTAAGAGAGATTTTGGGGATTTCACCTTGGTTCTTCCTCTTTTCTTCTCTTTTCTTCCTAGTTTCTTCATGTATTCAGTTTCTTTGCTTAGACTCTATTTGTATTTGAACATGAGTAGCTAAACCTTTCATTCTAGGGTTCTTTTGACCCTTTGTATGGATTAATACTTGGAGTTTCCTCTCTTTTGGTAGATTAATATACACATGTGTTGATTTCAACCTTGGCTTAATGCTTCTAAGTGATTGGCCTCCATTTAGATGATTTATTCACATAGGTTTTGACTCGAGAGAGCTAATCTAGGTGTAGAACTTGATTGAAATCATGCTTGTCTTGAAGTTTACTTGATAAATGGATGGTTTGTTGGTAAAATAGAGATATATTTACTAACCTTGCATTGTCACATTAGGGCGGTTGCTTAAATATTGATTCTTACTAATTGTACCAAGAGATTGTGCATTTTAGTGAGAAGAGAAACTTGATTTTGACTTGAGAGAGCGTTTCAAGTGTTTTTGAACCCTAGACTAACACATGTACGTATTGAAATGCTACTAGAGAGGAAGTTAACCAAGTTTTATGAAATGCAAAGGGGAAAAAGAATCCTAGGCTCCATTATCCTTGAAGTCAAAAGTCATTTGCCTTTATCAATTTTTAAGTTTTAGAAATAGTCTTTAAAAATTCTCTTTCCAAATCAAAACTTTGTTCTAGCTCAACTTGATGAAATTTACTAAGCCTCTTACTTGACCAATTTGTTAAACAAATCCTTGTGGGAACGATACTTTACTTATCACTTTATTACTTGCGAAACTCGTACACTTGCGAGGTGAACAGTGCCTGGCAAAGTTTGAGATTCCTAAACCTAAAAGGTTAAGAATCGGACCTAAGACAGTAGACTGTGTGTTTATTGGTTATGCACATAATAGTAATGCATATTATTTTTTGGTTTATAAGTTTGATGTGTCAGATATCCATGTGAATACGGTTATTGAGTCAAGGAATGCTAGGTTCTTTGATAACGTATTTCCGTACAATAAAAGTAATGATAATAACAACACTATGATATCTCAGGATACTATGACTAATGATAATCTTAGAGAGGCTATGACTTAGCAATTGTGATGTAAATTGGATCACCAGCTCTAACACACAATATTCACAAGTGGATATATGTTCACCCTTGGAAGGGGTGCTGTGTCTTGGAAGTCATCCAAGCAGACTTATATTGCAAGATCAACTATGGAAGTAAAATTCATTACTTTGGATAAAGCTAATGAGGAAGCCGAGTGACTTTATAATTTTCTTGAGGACATTGCTAATTAGCCAAAGTTGGTACCAGTAGTGTGTATACACTGTGATAGTCAAGTAACTATTAGTAGGGCCAAGAATGTCACGTAGAATAGTAAGTCTACACATAGACGTCGTAGACATGATACCATTAGACAACCACTCTCGAATGGAATCATCTCAATTGATTATGTGAAATCAAAAGAGAATATAGCGAATCCATTGACTAAAGGGATTCCTAGAGAGTTAGCTAGAAATTTTTCCGAAGGAATGGGTTTAAGGCCGATCCATTGTTGATTTTTGTAGTAAATCTATCTAGAAGAGTGAAGATCCCATAAACTAGGTTCAAAGAGAAAACTAAGTCATGATCAACTATTAACACTATGGAGTTTTTAAACTCATACTCATTCCTAGACAAGGCAATGCCATATATATAAGGGTAAGCTTTTAGGCTTTTAATGGTTTTTTAATCTGATGTGTTCAGATGATGTATGTTGACCTACATCAAAAGGAATCACCTATGTGAGTGTGAAGTGTTGGCCGCTTTTATGAGAATTTAAAATGGCCGATTCTTTAGAACACTCGTAGAACCAGGCAGGTGTCCAGGGCCAAAATGGACACAACATGAGAACCAACGATGCTAGAGAAGCAATTGTTTGACTCCTATTGTCTTGGTATATGCTAAAAGGTCGATGGTTCAAGACAACGCGTCTACTGATTGACTAGTATATCTGATAGGATTTTACTAGAGAAAGTTCAAAGGCAACTCCTACCTTTCTTGATGCAGTTGTTTCTCGTAGAGGAATCACACTTTGCATACATAATCATTTGCTTTTGGTCATGATGGACTAATGTCTTATCCATGTTGGGGATTGTTGGAATTTAGGAAATAATCCCATGGGTTATGAATAAGAAGAATGTTGGAAAAGAAGAGGAAAAGGGAAGAAGGAATGTGTGTGTAGATAGAAGTCTCTCATTAGATATTAGATAGTTAGAGGCTATATAAGCCTCAATTTTGCTCCTCTTAATTGGGCCCTTGGGTCAACCCACTTTTGTGAAGGGGTGAGAACTTAGGTGAGCCTTGATCCACCACACACGCGTGTGTGAGCTACCGTCTGGCTGGCTCATCTTTGCTTGGTTCGGTTGGTTGCGCGCGTCGCCCTCCCGATCTGGTCCGGTTCGTAAGTTTGTGAATTTTTTTTCATTAAATAATTTTTAAAATTTCCAATTAGTCTCTGAAATTTTAATAATTTCTTTTTTGCCCTTCCGAGATTTTCCCAACCAGCGGCTGTGAATCGCAATCCGTTTCGATCCTTCGCTCCATTCTGGTGCGTCTGTTTGTACAACGTACCAGTTTGCCAGCAAGGGTTGCCGGTCCTTTCTGTTCGCTCCATTTTGGTGCATGTAACATTATAATTTTTATATTATTATTTAATTACAGCAATAAAGAATTAATCATAACACATGAATTTGTCATATAATTATCAAGATAAAATTTTTGTGTTTAAAATATTATTTATTAAAAATAAAAGAGTGAAAATAATAATATTTGTTGTTGTTGTTGTTGTTTATATAAATGAAAAAGAGAGAAGAGAAGATTAAAATAGATAAATACTAAAAATAAACGGTGGGTCCTTTATAGTAATTTGCCCTTCAAAGTATTTTTTTTAAATAAAAAAAGGCAATATGGTGGCACTTGTTGGAGAGGGAACTGGTGTGGGGAAAAAGCAAATCTCCACTGCCATCCCTCCGCTTATATATATTGTATGTGTGCGTATAGTGTGTAATATGTAGTGTGTGTGTGTTTTCCGGTGAGTGAGTAGTGTGAGGAAGAAGGAAAGGAGGAAGAAAAGAAGAGTCAAGAGGATATTTTAAAGTATATTATTTATTTCATAAGATCATTTAGATAGTTGAATTAATTTATTTTTAACAAATTTTCTTCATGAAAGTTATTCTACATATTTTTATCTTTCTAATAAGAGTAATATTGTATTGAATAGTGAAAATTTTGGGATTAGAATTATGATAAAGTTTTGAGTTTTGATAGTAGATGACAAAGTATATATCAAGAGCATGATTAATAATTAATTTTAATCAATTTATATTTATTAGTTGGTAGTTGTGGGAATTTAAATTTAATTCTCAATCTAAAAGAATTTATGCTTTATGCTTTATAGGATATGTCTACCGATTAAATGAAGTTTAAGGTATTTATTTAGATTACTGGAGGTAATTTTGTCAATTTAATCGGTTTAGTTTTACTAAATCTAGAACTGTATAAAATTATGAGTTGAGATTTAGAATTTAAATTAGAGTTTGATATGACTTTGATTATATGTGAATTTGAAGATTTGTTAAATAAATTGGGTTATGCTTATATAAGTTAGTATTAGGTTAAGAAAATGAGATTTGTGATAATAGTGTTAGTTCTTTATATGTTTTGATGATGTCTAACAATTGTAATTCCAAGAGATTAATGTTGGTTAATGACAAAATCAGTTGTTTTTCATATTCAATTTAAACAATCTATTGAACAAATATAACTCAAGTTATCAACCTTAACTCAAGTCATGAGTTTTGAGAAAATCAGTTTGTGCAAGTGTGATAACTCAAGTTACCACTTAGTAACTCAAGTTATGAAATGTACTTCGCTGTTTCAAAAGCTCTTCGCGATATCAGTTTTTAAACATCTGATATAACTCGAGTTGTGTGAAGAATAACTCGAGTTATAAGCATATCGTAAAAACGTCAATCGATATGAGTTATCGATCTAACTCGAGTTACTGGAAGTAACTCGAGTCATGAGTAACTCAAGTCATGTTATTGACAAATACTCTCTGTTTGATATTATTGCTGACATAACTCGAGTTACATAACTCAAGTTAAATTGTACAACTCAAGTTATTTTATCTGAAGCCATTCTGTGAAAAGAATCAACTCGAGTTGCTTTATCTAACTCGAGTTAAACTATATGCAATTTCTTCTCTGTTTGAATTTAATGGAATATAACTCAAGTTAAGGTCTATAACTCAAGTTGACTTTATTGACAATTATTCTCTGAACATGCTTCTAACTCGAGTTATCTATATCAGAATTTGAATTCATTGTCTCCGTAATCTGAAACACTTTGATTAAATCTTGGGTACTACATATTATCGATTATTATTATTTCTAACCAAGTTTAATCAGTTTGCTAGTGGATTTCAGATGTGATTAACAAGTTTTTAATCTTCAAAATCCCATAAAGCAAAAACCTGTCAGAAGCATTAAATGCTAAAGCAGAGACATAGCGTGAAAATGAAAATGGACTTCTGAGCAAGCAAAAAGCATTTCAACTATTTCCAAGACAATATTCCAACTAAGTCTCAACGGACAATTTGAATAAGGATGTCAGCGGAGAATAACGGACGAATGTCGGAAGCATACGAAGAGACAGAGCAATGTAATCTCAATGGATATATTCATTACTCACAACGGCTCATTTAATCTCTTCTCAACGGTTATTAATGCTATCATCTATAAATAGCAGAAGCATTCAATATTCCAACCACCGAAACTCTACGCATTCAATTAGTGATTAAGATGATTTATTGTATCAACTCTAAGAGTCAATATCTTCAGATATATCAATCTTCAGTGTTTATCATTATGCTCTATTAGAGAGTTCTTTATTGATTATTCATCTTGTAAGAATCTCAAACTATTGGGACTTTGGGATTGGGTTACATAATTACAACTTGTAAGGGGGAGTAAGTTCTAGTGAGAGAATTACTCCGTGAGTTACAGAGTGTGTAATCATTTGAGTTAGTGGAATCCCAGAGAGTCTGGGGACTAGACGTAGGTCAAAGATTTGGACCGAACCAGTATAAATCCATTGTGTACAATCTCTTTTTCCCTTACTTTGTTCATCCGTGTTTTGCATTTAGTTAACAGAGCATTTTTGGAAGAAAATTTTGTATCCCCAATTCACCCCTATTGGTGATACTCCGTCTTTCAAATAGGTGTAACATCCTAATTTTTATATTATGATTTAATTATGTGCAAGAAAGAATTAATCATGATACATGAAGTCGTCATGTAATTATCAAGATAATTTTTTTTTAAGATATGATTTATTAGAAAGGAACTAGCTAAGATAATAGGAAAAGAAAAAAGAAGGAAAAAAATGTTGGGTCTTTATAGTAATTTTACTAAAAAATAATAAAATAAAAAAAAATGGAACTTAAAAAAAATGGCGACATGTTGCCTCTATTTGGGGAGGGGAATTAATTGATTTAATTCCCACCACCTCCCCCTCCACCTATATATTGGTGTGTGCATAGTGTGTGCGTATTTCCAGAGAGTGAGGGACGAGAGAGTGAGTGAGAGGGTGAGGAAAGAAGGGAGTGAGGAAGAAAAGAAGAGTTTAGAAGATATTTTAAGGTACTTATTTATTTTATAAGATTATTTAAATAGTTAAATTAATTTGTTTGCAATAAACTTTCTTCATGAAAGTTATTCTACACATTTTTCTCTTTCTAATGGAAGTAGTATAGTATTGATTATTGAAAATTTTAGAATTAGAATGTTGGCAAAGTATTGATTTTTGATAATAGATGATTTTCTATTTAAAAGAATTTAGGATTTATGTCGTATATATGAAGAGCATAATTAATAAATAACTTTAATCGGTTTAGATTTATTAGTTGGTTGCTGTGAGAATTTAAAATTATTTTCTATTTAAAAGAATTTAGGATTTATGTCATATAATTTTTACCGATTAAATGAGGATTTACGCATTTAGTTGGATTATTAGTTTTTTACATTATCTAGTTATTTATTCAATTGTGGACATTAGTTTTTGGACTTAGTTTTGTGTTTTGTTAAATATGGATAATGTTTGATTTTTTTGACTTTTTTATTTATTTATAATATTTATGTTTTGAATTAGGTATTTTAGTGTCCAAATATATAAGAAGTTAAAATATGGCAAATGAGGTTGAAACGCGAGTTAGCTTGTGGCCCTTTGAAAATGTGTGCCTTTATGGGACTCGGACTTTTTTTATTTATTTATAATATTTATGTTTTCAATTAGGTATTTTAGTGTCCCAAAACCGACCTATTCTTATATTTAAAGTTTATATTTAGAAAAGAGGAGTACTCCTCTAGACCTATTTATAAACTACTTCTAGCATTATTGGCACACACCAAGAAAAACATTAAACTTTATTAACTTTGTTTTAAAATTTAACAACGCTCCAACTTTATCCTCACTTAATATACATAATACCTCTTGAGAATACATTTTATGCAATAATAGATAAATTTGAATTTTACATTCATATGATGTATTTAATGAAGCTTTAAAAAAAAAAAAAAACCTTCAACATTAATCTCCATCATATTTATTGTTTTGTTTGTTTATTTTTGGGAAAATCACACTTAGGTCCTAAAGACCAGAAAAAATGACGAAAAAAATCCAATTGTACATTCCCAATCAAAAAGTCTCTAGAGACTTATGACATAAATTCCAAATGTAAAATTACATTCTTACCCTTAGTAATTAATTTTTGGATATAATATGATATTAAGTTATATGACTAAGTTTAGGTACTTGTCAACTGCCACTTTATAACTTGTTAATATAGAGACATCCACTTGATTTACAAGGCTATCTATGTTAATTAAAATAGCTTCCGTTAACAAGTAGATATGCTTATATTGACAAATCTTAGAGTAGCGATTGACAAGTATCTCAACCTAGTCATATAACTTAATATCATATAATATCTAAATATCAATTACTAAGGGTAAGAAGATTATTTCATATTTAGAATTTATATCACTTAGGTCCCTATAGACTTTTTTGATAGAGGAATCTATAATGGAACTTCCTTATTATTTTTTATGGTCCTTGAGATCTAAGTGTTATTTTCCCTTTGTTTTTCCCCTTATTATGAGTATGGTTTAAGAACTAAGGGAACTACATCCACTTGTGTTATTCCTTCGTCCTTATTTCACCTATACAAAAAATCTTATTTATAAGTAACTTTCAATGAATGTTATCAAAACAAAAGAAAAAGTTATTAGCTATGTATTATAATTTAACAAATTTTTAATTTTATCCTTATTAAATACTCAATTTAATCATTTTTATGAGCACATAATTGGGCACCTACACTATAAATACCCAAACAAGAGTACAAGATTAAATCAGGTTGTGTGAAAGTTATCGTGGTCGTCGTCCCCAACACACACATATAGCTAGAGAGCAAGGGAATAAGTATACGAAGCAACATATGAATGGAGAGTACCCATGAATATGATGTTTCTCTTCATGCTATATTGCTGGCAACTGCCCAGCCCTACCCCGCAGTCCTAAATGCCGCCATTGAGCTCAACCTCTTTAAGATCATTGGTGAGGGAAGTCCTAAGGGCATGTCACCCTCTGAAATCGCTTCAAAGCTTCCAAATCCACATGATAGCACGGCTCGCCGCCTCGATCGATTGCTATTTTTGCTTGCTACTCATTCTGTTTTGACCTGTTCTTCTTCCAACAAGGTTGATGATGATGGTAGAACTGAGAGGCTTTATGCTCTATCTCCTGCCGGTAAATACATGTTCCCCAATGAATTTGGAGCCTCTTATGCTTCAATGTCAAATTTAAGCAACCATCCAGCTTTTATGAAAGTTCTGTAAGTATTTCATCTACATTTGATTATGTTTCAAGCTGAAGAGATTAATTAACCTATTTTACTGGTATATGGTCTGAATGACAATGACACAGGGGAAACATCAAACAAATTATACTGGATGAGGAAGAGGACCTGTTCAAGAAAGTTCATGGGATGTCCGTGTATGAATATATGAAAAGAGATCCAACCATGGAAACTCTTTTCCACAAGGCAATGTCTGATTTTTCATTCATGCTCATGACGCAGATCCTTGAGAAATACAAAGGATTTGAAGGAATATCAACACTTGTTGATGTTGCCGGTGGCATTGGCCAATGCCTCAAAATGATCGTCTCCAAGTACCCTTCAATTCAAGGCATTAACTTTGATCTGCCACATGTTGTTCAAAGAGCCCCACCCCACCCACGTAAATATTTATATCATATCCTTGACTCCAATTTTATCTCTAATGCTACTTCAATTAAATTGTATAATTTTCAAAAGAGTTAAGTTAAAGTCGGCATCTTAAAATATTTTCCAGTGACACCCAGTATCCTATTATAATTTGTTATTCATCTAGCATCCTAAAGCATTTTTCTTATAGCGCTCAGTATCTTAAAGTATTTCTTTTAGTAACTTTTAGCTTCATACAGCACTCTAAAATAATTTTCAGTAGCACTTAGTATTCTTCTTAAGTTTAGAGTATTCATTGTTATTAAGAAAAATACTAGTTGTATAAAAACTTCTATATGTTCCATTGGTTGTTATTAAAAAAATACTTTAGAATACTAGATGAATCATAAATTTTTTAGGATATTGATTACTATTGGAAAAATATGTCAGAGTGTTAAATACATATAAACCCTTTCCCAAAACATGTAATATATATTTCCCTTTGAGCTAATACAAAATTTCTTGGGTTATTAAAGGAATCAAATATGTTGGAGGAGACATGTTCAAAAGTGTGACAGAAGGTGATGCTATAATGATGAAGGTCAGTAAGCTCAACACAATAAAATTATATAAATCCGAAGTTTTGATGATGATCAATAAGTTGTACGTATATATGTAATTTTTTCTTGTAGTCTACACTTCATAACTGGACAGATGACAAATGCACACAAGTTCTGAAAAATTGTCATAACTCCCTCAAGAAAGGTGGGAAGCTTATTATTATTGACCTAATAATGCCTGAAATACCAAATGAGACCGATAGCCATAAACATGCTGCGATTCTTGACACCTACATGTTTCTGCTTGCTGGTGGGAAGGAAAGAACTGAGAAAGAATTCGAAGCACTCGGCAAAGCTGCTGGGTTTTCTATCTATCGTGTTGCTGCTCGTGTCTTCTCATCTTCGTTGGGAGTCATTGAGTTTTATAAATAACTCAAATAAAACCGAAGTTGTGTGCTGTGTGCTGTGTGCTGTGTGTGTGATTGTGAAGGGAGGAATGATATGGGAAAACCATTTTGCAAATCCCTATATATAATTTCTCTCAATTTTTAATTTGGTATCCACATGTTTCTCTCTTTATTAAATCATTTAATGCTGTTTTGTTAACACCGTTAACTTCTGTAATTTTCACTCTGTTAGCATCGTTAGCCCCTACGTAGAAGCTAACCATGATAACAGAGCAAATTGAAGAATTTAATCTAGAGAGAAAAAAAGTGTAGGTACCAAATAAAAATTGAAAGAAAGTATAGGTACCTGCAAATTGATTTTCCCATGAGTTTTTTAAATAAAGGACGGGTTGGGTGTGTGTTAAAGCATATATATGAAGTGCCTGTCTTTTCTTCAGTGTGTTGAGCTTTGTTCTAATGTAAGGTACAACAACAAACATATATAGAAGTTTTGTTATGAATAATATAGCACATTTTTTAAATTTTTTGCTATACATATGTGTCTTATATCTTGCTATACAATTCATATAGCTGATCTCACCTAATGATATAAGACTTTCTTGTTGTAGTAATAGTATGAGTCTTGCATCGGATAATATAATAAAGTTTTGTATTTTAATCAGTCATTCATATAAAAACATTTTTATTTTTATACATTATATGAAATAAATGAAAATTGTACTTGGCAAATTGAGATTTTGACACGTTGATGTAACACTACAAAAAAACCCCATATTAGTCACGGAATTTACCCATGGAATTCCGTGGGTAATTCCGAATTACCCACGGAATTCCGTGGGTAAAACTTTTCCGACGGAACAAATTCCGTGGGTAAAAATATCGTGACTAATCAATTTACCAACGGAAAAAAATTCCGTGGGTAAATTACCCACGGATTAGGGACGGACACATTCTGTCGGTAATTACCCACGGAGACATTCCGTGGGTAATTAGAGACTAAGTCCGTGGGAAATTCCGTGGGTAATTAGCGATGGAATTTCCGTGGGTAATAGCGATGAAATTCCGTGAATAATTTGAGCAAATTTTCTCATTTACTTTTTTTATTATTTTTTTGTTGAACTTTTTTAGGCCCTTTTTTTTTATAATAATTAAAATGCACTAAACAAGAAAATAATCATATAGATAGAAAGCTGAACAATAAGTTCAAGTTGATTAAGATAGAAAGTTGAACAAGTTTAAAGCACATATATTCATATAAATGTCACAATTTAAAGTCACTACAAGGGCAAATAGATACAAACAGCCACCAAGTTAGTTTTTACAATAGTAATAAAAATATTCAACTATCATTTTCATTGTCTTCAGGGGGAGCCTCATCATTGGCGGTAGGATTAGGTAAGTGAATCTCATGTGCTTGCAATCGACATAATCATTTAGTTCGTGATTTCAAGCTTGCAACTTCTTCTTTCATTTGAATAATCTCGGTTTGTATTTACGGATCCACCGTAGAGTTGACAGAAGGAGGTGTGGAAGAAGAACCAATATGTTCATCTTCAGATCCCAACCCATAGATTCGCCCCTTCTTGTTCTTACCACCAGTATATAGTTTGGAATAGATAAGAAAAATCAACAATTCAAGATAACCCATAAACACCTAAGATAGGTGCATACTAGCATATACTAGTCTTTCCCAATTAATAAGGATAATGAACTTTCCAACAAGAAATGAGAAGAAAAATTACTAATGCGAGATCGGACCTTCTTGTTTCTAACTTCATCTTGACCCGACTTTACCAATGCCATGCCTTCGTAGTAACATGTTGTATTAGAGGAGAGAAAGAAAGTAATTAATGAGAAAGCTAGCAAAAATTAAATAAGATTTAAACTTGGAATGAAATATACAAAAGAAAAGACAAAAAATAAGAAAATGGCACCAAACCGCTTAAATATACTAGAAACAAGATCTAATCCTTGAGGAATTTTAGAGAACAGTCTAAACATCCTTGACAAATCCTCAACCTAAGCAATTCAAGGAAAATATGAAAATATGGCATCATATATGTCTTGAGCATCATGAGAGTTTAACCACATACCTTGTCATCTCTAAGTAATGCACTTTCTAACGGAGATAGAAGAACTAAAGACACCCACCAACTCAACATAAGTTGCATGCATATTTATGACACTTTTGTCAATTCATAAGCTTCACCATAAAACTCAATTTAAAAGTGTGAATCTTACTAAATGCCAACGAAAAAAATTGAGCATCAAACTTCACGGTACACAATATCAACTACCTGAATATGTACCCCAAATTTAGTCTGAAGGCCTTTAATGGTTTCTCCAACCCTCCCTATGATTAATCCAACATGTGAAAAAAAGGTTTGTGACACAAGGTTGGAGCATAGGTCAACACATCATCCATGAACAGAAACATATTCTCCACATGACATAATAATGTCATTATTATAACCTTTTCATTTGGAACTTGTATCTGAATTTGTTCAAAGCCTGAAGTAGCCTGTACAGAGGAGAGGCCTCGAGCCACAAGTGCAGGAGACTCCCCAGCATCAGCCTACACAATCAGATGAAAGAAGAAAATGTCATTGCTTGAGTGAAAGAAAATTGCAGACAAGAGAAATAAAGATAAGATATGGCATCAATCTCTGCAATCACAGCACTTATTAGCTCTTCTGCCTTCTCAATACTATCCAAACTTCCTATCAATTCCACAGGCCTTGTGGTAGAGTGGGGATCAGCATCGGCATCCCTTGTAATCTGAATCTTTGCCCCCGAATTAACATAACATCATCTCAATATCAGCAGATTCAGATTGCTCTGCAGAAGAAACATTTTGCTCGTAGACTTTAAAGAGGGCTTTTGGGTTTCTTTAGATGGTTCGAACACTCTCTCGTCTTGTGTCCCCAACAGGTGATTCTTTTGAGTTTTGCTTGTCGGGGGCTGAATCCATATGCTCGTTGCATCCAAGTTGACCATCCTGGGAAAGAACATTCTCAAGAGAGGAACTCTTTTCTATCTGCCACTCTCTCCCTAGTCTATCCATCGTCTTTCTCTCCCTTCCCTCCCAATCTCCCTATTTTTCTCCCTCTTTCCCTCTTCAATTCTATTTTCCATTTTACCGATGCTCTTTAAACATGACCAAAAACATAGAAACTTTGAAATGAAGCACATAATAATGAAGCACAGAATAATGAGTGAAATAAATTGAAATGAAGCAGAGAACGTATAAAAGAGGATTCATTGAAATGAAGCATAGAATAATGAGTGAAATAAATTGTTATAAGAATAAACATTCCAGAGAATCACATTAAGCAAGTCAAGAAGACAAATGTGATGTCTAGTTTCTTCCAATGTATACAAGCGCACATCTAGTTTTAGATTAAAAGTAATTAATTGGAGCTGGTTTTCAAGTTAACCAAGCAGGGCATTTCTTCAACAATTACCTCAATGCTCGGGGTGAAAGTTGAACACTATATTGGTTATACCAAGGAGAATCATCCTTTCAACGCCAAGACCAAAGCTTGAATGCTTCATAGTCCCATACCGCTTCAGGTCAAGGTACCACTCATATGGCTCCAGAGGCAGACCCATCTCCTTTATTATGCAATACCAAAAATGTGAAATAATGAAGTCATCTAATCAGGCACATACTAGTTGAATATCTTAATTTATCTAAGGACTGTCAATTAAAGCAGAGCTCCAATTAGAGCAGAACTCCGATTCCGTTTCTAGTTCGAAATCAAGGCCACACACACCGCTCATAGTCACAGCTCTTTGCGGAATGACGGAAGATTCGATGGAGGTCGGCGAGAGCGAGACGACGATGGTGGTGATTATCACTCTATCAGGATTCTCAGGAGAGGACTAAGAGATTACAGAGGAGCGGTCGATCTGAATGAAGGTTAGGTTAGGTTTTTTCTTCTAAGAAGAAATGAAGATGAATACGAGCAGTCGAGAAGCAAATCACAAGAGTAATTTTTTGGCAAAAAAGAAGTAAGCCGCGCGAATATTTTTAGGAGGAAAAAAAACCTAACCTATAATTGAAGAGGAACATGAAAAAAATTTTGCGGGGAGCAAAATTAAATAAAATCTATTTATTAAATAAATTTAGAGACTAATTAAATAAAAACTTTAAAAAATATAAGTAACTTTAGAAATCAATTTATTAAAATTATTAAATAAAATTTATTTATTTTTTAATTACGGTTATATAATAGATAAAATACATAATACACTATTAAAATAGATGCAATTAAGGAGAAGCTATCTGCTTAAATTTTTAATTTTCTTGAACGTCTTAAATTCGAGAAAGAAGAAGATGACTCAACTCTCGATCCAATGCGTTTCAAATGAAGAATTTGAGAGGAGAGCTTTTTCTTCTGCCAATAAAGTTAAAGGCTCGAACCTACGAAATTTTTGGAAGGAGAATAAGTATTGGAGGAAGGGAACCTGCGAAATTTTTGGAGGGAGAATAAATATTGGAGGGAAGGGAAAATTTGAAATATAGATCAAGGAGCAAGCTTATCTTTAAACAAGAGAAATCAGCCTTTTTTAATTTTTTTTTTGGTCAGGAGCCAAGAGAAATTAGTTAAAACTTAAAATCAATTAATATTATAAATTTTGTAATTGATATAGATAGTTGAGGAGGGGATAGAAACATCATTATTAAAAAAAAAATAAGGAGATTTTAAAGATTAGTTTTAAATATATATAATTTTTACCTTCTTTTATTGGACCGTCTCCTTCGTGCAAATATTCACATTCTAACTTAGGGTGGGACACACATTGCTGAGACTAATGTTGTTAAAATCGAGTTTCTAAGTATAAAGGGAAAAGGGTAAAAAAAAAGGCCTTTCCATCCACACAATTACTGATACTGATTCGAAATTGGTGAAAAAGGTTCTTTTTTTTTTTTTTTTTTTTTTTTTTTGGGTCAAGGGGAAAAAAGTTTTGGCATCCTCATGTGAATAAGCAATCCATCCTCTCTTTTCTCCTCCTTCTCTCCTCCTCTCTGCACTTCATCTTCTTCATCGCATGCTCCTCATGGCGGCTTGTGCCTTACACACAAGCCGCCGGCGACCACCGCCTTTGTGCCACAGACGAGTCCGAGTGGTTGTTGCGAGTCCACATCTTTGATCTGCGGTCCAGGTGTTTTGGAGTCCAGATCCTTGATCTATGGTCCTCTCCCTCAGAGTTCTGTCAGACGTGGCATTCTCTCATCCCTATGGCGAGCCCTTTCCTCTCCTCTCCAGATCTGATCTGTGGAGGTGAGATTTATCTGTTTTTTTATTACTTTTACGTATTCTTGGGTTGTCGGTGGTGTTTTTGTCTTATGAAATAAGTAGATCCGTAAGATCTGCGGTCAATTCCTCTTGGATGGACGCTGTTTGTATGAACGTTATAAGATCCGACTCTCCCTTGGTAGTTCGGCTCTGCGTTCTTGGGGGCGAATCTAAAGAGGCGTTGCTTGTTGTGTGGCCAAGGTCACCGAGATCGATTCAACGGAGGAGCGAAGATTTCTTGGACATCATGGGTCTTCTTACTCGAGGTTGGGTTTTTTGTGTTCTTAACCCCAATATGGGGTACTGTCTGTTGCTCTCGTTGCAGCTAATGCTTATAAGGAGGTGTGCCTGTTTGGGTGGGTTTTACAACCATCACCTTCTTCGTTGTCACTTCTAACCCCAGATATTGAGGAGGCTGCTTTGTCTATGATTCTACTTCTACTTCTAAATATTTTATATACGGTGATTTGGTTTTTTTGTTGTTGTTTTTGTCTTTGATGTATTTTGTTGTACTGGATCTGGCTTTACTTGTATCTAGATATTGTACCTGTTTTTAGTATTAATATAAATAGCTTTCCGATCCAAAAAAAAAGGGAAAAGTGTAGTGAGAGGCCACACGCCCACACCTATTATAGAGGCTCACTACTATATATTTATCTTCAAATAGTTGTGCCTGTCAAAGAGAATCTAAGTAGCCATTTAATTAAATTTATTCAACGTTCATCCAGTCCCATCTTTTATATTTGTCACGTGAATATCCTCGTTTGATTTGTGATTGTTAGAATATTAAGAGAATAAATTCACATTAAGAGGATTCCTTGATCGTTTCCTTGATTATAGGATCTGAGATTATGTGCATCTAGTTTAGGAAAGATTATGTCTTTATGTTGATTATTTGTATTTAGAAGACAAATAATATCATGCACAATTCTTCTACTTTTCCAATCCACCAAATCAAGGGACCTAGCATCAACACGTGTACACAGGGAAAATTTTTATCTTTTTTATAATCCACATTATTAAAGTAGAGGTAAAGTTGATAGTTGATGTTCTATAATAAGGACCTCAAGAAATATGTAGTGTATAGTTCATTGTCAATAAGTTTATAGCCTAGTGGCTCGAAAACTTTTTAATAAGTTAGAGACCGTGGGTTTGATCTTAATAGTGATGTCTACCCTATTAAATTAAAAAAAAAATGTAAAAATGAATGGAATATGGAATTGGGAGGGAGAGAAATGGAATCAGAAGGCGCGGGATGATGATTATATATAATGGTTAAAAAGGGGAAATAATGAATTAATAGAAACAAACATTAATTAACTTATGTATTATTAACTGTGTATAAATATAATAAGAGGTATTATATATTGTTGTCGACTCATGAATAATATTATCTCTTATAGTAACATTGACTACACGTGGCTTGGATGATGTGTAGAATCTAAGAAAATATTTAGTTACATTATGTATGGTTAATGAATTACATAATTTATTGTACATTTTATACCAATATATATCTTTTTTGGAAACAAATCAATACATGCTAAATACACGCTAGTCTGAGATGGTCCATGAAAGCTTTCACATTTAATTATTAGTTACATTAGAAAAAAAATTTGCAACAGATTTTTTTTTTCCCGTTGCAACATTTGCAACGGATTTGTGTTTTCTGATGCAAATTGTGATGGAATTGTTGTTCCGTTGCAAACGTTTGCAATGGATTTCAGTTTCCGTTGCAAATTGTGACCAAATATTTTTTCCTCAACTTTTGCAACAAATTTCATTTTCCGTTGCAAATTGCGTCGAATACTTTTTTCCGTTGCAAGAGTTTGCAATGGATTTATTTTTCCGTTGCAAATTGCGACGGAATTATGTTTACGTTTCATTTTCCTTTGCAAATTGCGACGGATTTATTTTTCCGTTGCAAATTGCGACGGATTTCATTTTTCATTGCAAATCTCGTTGCAATTTGTGACAGATTTTTTTGTCATAAATTCCGTAGCTATTTTAGTATTTTCTAGTAGTGTCTTGTGTAATAATAGCTCATGCGATAAAGTTTGTTTGAATGTGTCATGGCATGGCAAGAGTATCATATAAAAGTGTCGGTGTCTATATAATAATTAAAAGATATAATGATGATATGTATGTAGATGTGAGTTAGAGTTAAAAACAATTATGATTTGACGGTTGTAATTTTGCTGAAAAATATATTTCAAATTACTTTTAAAATAGAATGTGGGAGATTTTGAAGAAATGGATGTAGGAAATTTAATTAAGGGTATTTTTGTATTTGGGAATTTATATTTTAATAATTGGTCCTTCTAAATAATTACAACTTTTATGGTCATTCCCAATAAATAGTATTCTCTCTAGGTCCTTCTTTCTAAATTTCATTTTTTTCAAAAATAAAAAATCACCCACGGAATTCCGTGGGTAATTATTTTTTTAAATAAAAAATGAAAAATTACCCACGGAATTCCGTGGGTAAATATTTTTTATTTTTTTAAATAAACATTAAATTACCCACGGAATTACCCAAGTAATTCCGTGGGTAATGTAAAGCGTCCAATTACCCGGAATTACGTGGGTAATATTTTTTTATTTTTCCCACGGATTTCCGTTGGTAATCCATCGGTAATTAGTGAAGGAATTTTTTCCGTCTCAGATTCCGTGGGTAATTTCATGTTTTTTTGTAGTGTAATTCGACCTTTTTTCAACCTGTTTAAAGCAACCACGTTTTCGACCTGTTTGAAGTAGGCTTGTTTTGCGGTGAGGTCTGTGGCCTATTAGCCTATTTAATTTTTTTTATTTTGTTCAATAAAAAAGGCTTCTTAATAGGCTTGTGGCCTGGCCTGGCCCGTATATAGGTCAGGCTTAGGTTGAAAAAATGACCTGTAACAACCACAGGCAAGACTTAAGTCATTTTATAGCCAAACAGGCCTCGCCTGTTTCCACCTACACCCAAAGAAGTCGAATTCCTTGTATAGCTAACCTGCTACCTATCTAAAGATCGCCCCACCTAGTATTCCTCAACAAGGGCAGTGGGCAGGCAAAGAGGTCGAATTGCTTGTATAGCTAACCTACCACATCTTTAATGATTGCCCTACCTAATCTTCCTCCTTGAGGGGAGTGGAAAGATAAAGATGTCAAATTGATTGTATAGCTAATCTACCTAGAGCTGGGGTTTGAAAATGGAGTCGAGACTAAAAGCCTAACCCTATAGTCTTTGTGGGGCCACTTTATATTCTTTTTAAAAAAAGAAAAAAGAAAAATCGGTGATCATTTTGATAGTGATGAAGGCCATAGAGAAAAAAATGGTAATGTTATTTATATTGTTTAGTGTTTAGTTTATGGTTTATGATCTTACCTAGTTGTTTATTTAATTGTAGACATTAGTTTTTGGACTTAGTTTTGTGTTTTGTTAAATATGGATAATGTTTGATGTTTTGGACTAATTTTTGATAATATTTATGTTAGGTATTGTAGTTGCCAAATATAAAAAGTAGTAAAAAAATGGCAAATGAGCTTGAAGCCTATGAGCTGTCCTGTGGCCCTTTGAAAATGTGTGCCTTTTTGGGACTTAGGCCTAAACGGACCTATTCTCATATTTGAAGGTTATATTTAGGAACGGAGGGAGTACTCCCCTGGTCCTATTTATAAACTACCTCCAGCATTACTTGCATATATCAAGAAAAAACATTAAACCTTACTAATTTAGTTTTAAAATTTAACAACGCTCCAACTTTACCCTTACTTAATATACATAATACCTCTTGAGAATACATTTTATGCAATAATAAATAAAAGGAAATTTTACATTTATATGAATAATTTAATGAAGTGACTTATAAATACTACTCTGGTTTTATTTATAAGTTCGTTTTACCCCAAAAAATTTGATTATATTTATAAGTCCCTTTTAACCAAAAAAATTTGGTCCTATTATAAGTCCTCTTTCAGGTAATATAAATGAGATTATCACAATTTTGCCCATATTAATTATATGATATCAAGTTATATGACTAGGTTCAGGTATTTGTTGATCGCCAATCTATTACTAATATAGACACATCTACTTGTCAACGGGAGCTATTTCAGTTAACATATATGGGCTTGTTAATGGTCACGCTATACTTGTCAATATAGTCACGTCCACTTGTCAATGAGAGCTATTTTAAATTGTACTAGAAAAATAGCAATAGTTAACATAGATGGGTTTATCAATGACCATCCTTTGACTCGTCATTATATGCATATAAACTTGTCAAAATAGACATATACACTTGCCAATGTATTACTTGTTATTATAGGCACATAAACTTGCCAAAATAAGCACATAAACTTGTTAAAATAGGCACATACCACCAATGTATAACTTCTTAATGTAACATCCTGAATTTTTGTTTGAAACTATAATATTATAGGATAGATTAATTTGTGATAATTGATTTATTAGGTATTCAGTATGAGTAAATTTTCTAAAGTGAGAATTTAAATGTTCATACATACATACATACATACATATTAGGCGTTGTAGAACGGAAGGAAGTCGAAGGAAAAGAAAGAAAGAGAAAAGAAGAAGAAGAAAAAGAAAAGTGGGCGAGCCCTACTACTTTAGAAAATAGGAGAAGGGGGTGCATAACTTATTTGACAAATGGGGGAGTGACGCCACAATTAGCGCCCATTTAGAAAAAAGCGATGGGAGATATTTCCCATAAATATCCCCACCCCAATACACAAACACACACACTCTTTCATCATTCATAGAGGAGAGCGTGAGAGAAAGAGAAGAGAGAGAAGGAGAGTAAGGTAATAATTATTTGGGAGCCTTGTATTAGCTTTTTGGTGATTATTTAGGTGTTAGTGAGTAACATATAACTTTGAATATTCTTCCATATACTTGTGAATTGTATATGATTTTAAATTATATTTTTTTATAGACTAAATTATGTGTATATGTATTATAATATTATTTTAATAAAAAAGATGAATATTACAGATTTGTACCCACGAAAATTACAGTTTTGTACCCAGCAAAAATTACGGTTTTGCCCCTAAATTTCAGAAATGACAGTTTAGTCCTAAATTTCAAAAATGATGATTGTTCGATGAGGTTTTATGAGATGTTTGGTTTACCTTGTGATAATATTTTATATGAATGGAAGCTTGTTTTAATATACTTTATTTTTATTGAATATAATTATCATCACTAAAAAAAAACTGTTTTTTGCCGCGGAAAAATTCCTCGCAAAAAAGAGAACTTTTCCGTCGCAAAAGCGATTTGGCGGAATTTGCAACGGAAAAAGTTCCGTCGCAAAAATCCTCATCGCAAACCAATTTTCCGTCTCAAAAATACTATTTTCCTCGCAAATTCAGAAATTTGCGAGGGAATACTTTTCCCTCAAATCTCGGAATTTGCGAGGGAAAAACCTTTCCTCGTAAAATTTTCAAATTTGAAAATATTTTCCTCGCAAAATTGTGTAGTTTGCGAGGGAAACCTTTTCCCTCGCAAAATCCTCAATGTTGCGAGGGAAATGTTTTTCCTCGCAAAATATGAAAATTTTGCGACGGAAATGATTTTCCTCGCAAATTCTAATTAATTTAAAAAAAATAAATAAATAAAATAATTAAATAAAAAAATATTAAAAATTAGAAAATAAAAAGATTTGTATATCATAAAAATAAATTGTAACAAATATAACAGTTTACATAGCAAAAACAAAATATTATAAATTATAATGTTTCGACCAAAATGAACTAAAAAAAGTCTAAAGCTGCGATGCAGTCGGGATCACCACCGGTATCATCATCACCACCGGAGGCAACCTCGTATCCTTGTTCTTCAATATGGACCGGAGAAGTGCCCACATCTCGCAATCATCTCTCCTTGCTCCATCACCTTCGCTTCTAACGCCTTCACCTTCGCTATATGCGAGGAAACGATTTTTCATAAGTGATTTGTGTATTATTGCACAATTGATTGTATGATGATTTTAAGAGAGATTTGGAATAGGTACCCCTTGGACTGATTTACCCTCGCTTGTATTAGAAAAGCTATTGTGTGTTGGAGATTCTCCCGCGACAACATTCACACGGTGACTTTATGCTCATCTTTCCCTTGAATCTCACGTCCATTCTCTTTTGATGAGACAGAATCCTCAAATTGGCTGCTCGTACTAGACATTGGAGACTCATAAACATAGCTTGAGAACCAGTTCCCAATGTCAGGAGGCTTTGAGACACCCCAAAACAGAAAAAGGGAACAATAGATTTACAATATAATTCGCAGAGGAAGTTCATCTTTATATATCTCAGGGTGCTATACAAAAATTGAAATCCAAAAACATCAAGAACCTAAATTTTCATCTTCATAGTCATTTCATTCCTAAATAAACATGTTTACTAGCAACCCCGAAGTAGTTAAGTAAACAACAATTGGTGAATTTATAGTGGAGAAGTCGACACAAACCGGAAAGGGAGCGAAAACGAGAATGACGCAGTGGGATCCTAGAACAAGAAAAATAAAATACGTTAGATAGTCGAAGTGAGAAGAACTCAATGGATTTCTCTCGTTGACACACTCGGCGCCAAACGAGAAAGGGAAAATCAGTTTCGAATGAGAAAGGAACAAGGTGCGAAAGGGAAAGTTGATACACGGGAATTACGCGTGGGAGCACTACTACAAAAAACGGTTTTTACGTCTCAAAAAGACGTCCTTTTTTAAAAAAAGGAAGTAAAAAAGAAAGGCGGTGGCATTTTTGTAATTATATGTGATAAAAATTGATTTTGGAGTCCAAGTTTTAAACTTGGACTCCGAAAGTCATGCTTTTGGAGTCCAATTTTAAAACTTGGACTCCAAAAGTCATGCTTTTAGAGTCCAAGTTTAAAACTTGGACTCCAAAAGTCATTCGTACAACAGAAGAGGGTCACATCAAAAGAGGTGGGAGCCGCGAGGGACACTTTTGGAGTCTAAGTTTTTAACTTGGACTCAAAGTCATGCTTTTGGAGTCTAAGTATAAAACTTGGACTCCAAAAGTCATTCATCCGACAGAAAAGAAGGTCACGTCATGCGGGGTCGTGCGGAGAGGATCACATCGTGCAACGGGTGGGGCCGCGAGAGTCACTTTTGGAGTCCAAGTTTTAAACTTGGACTCCAAAAAGTCATGCTTTTGGAGTCCAAGTTAAAAACTTGGACTCCAAAAAGTGATTCAAAAAAGAAAAATGCGGTAAACGAAAATCCTAGCGGGAAGAGTATCACTTTTCACGCGTTTTATTCACCCACTCTTTGAACCTCAGAACCTTACCCATTCTCTGAACCTCATGCAATCTCTCATACCTTTCACCCACTCACCAGCAGTCGTTTGCTTATCTCGCCCGACGTCGCTCGCTCAAGGTCACTCTTCTCCCATGGCACTGTTTGTTTCTTCTTCATCCGTCCGGTTCTCTGGCCTACGATCGATCTCCTCTTCGACCATTTCGGTATTTATGCATTCATCTTCTTCTTTTACCTTTTTCCTCATTTGATTTTATCAATTCCTAATGTTTTTTTTTGTTTTGTTTTGTTTTGCAAATAAATGCAGATGGCCGCTCGTGATGTTGCCCCGATTCTCAGTTCCCTTGTCTCTGTTCATCATGTTTAATTTTACTTTGATATTCAAAGATGTGTTCTGGATTTTTTTCCAGATCTGAAATTTCTTAGATCTGTGTTTAACGTCGTCACCCACACCGTCCTCATCTATTTTGTTTTTTTTTTTAAAAAATACTTAAGACGTCCAATTCCAAAACTTGGACTCCTTATGTTAGGCGTCCTATTATGAAATAGGACTCCTTAAGTTTTTCCTACTGCGTCCCCCAGATATACGTCCCACAAGAAAAGGACGTCAAAAGTACAAAAAATAGGACTCCGTATCCCTGTTTTGTAGTAGTGGAGATTTGGGAATGAATCCATCAAATTGCTTCAGCTTTGGAGAGATAAGAGGCCGGCACAGACTTTGTTAAAATAAAACAAATGCAAGAGAAGATGGCCATTTCATCTTAAGTGGCTAAACTTGCATTGCACAACCTTGCTTTAGAAAAATTCAACCTCCAACACCTAAAATAATCAGAAGAGCATAAGCATAGCTTATGAATAAAAGCAAAATGAGAAAGCATGTGGCGGACAATAACTAGGCAGAGTCATTAACCATCAGTCCATCAAACATAAAAGCAATGAGTATCAACAACGAGTGTAATTTCAAACTACTTGGAGTATTTTAGGAGTCGGTTATATATATATTCTTTAAAGCTTCAAAACCATTTATTTAGGAAATTGCAGGCAGTTATTTAACCAGTGGTCCAAACTGTGAGTAGTTAGCTACATCAATTGTCAATGACAAGAATAAATAACTCTCAATTTTAAAAAGTAAAAGCGTTTTGAATAATATGCTATGCATTCTTAGTAGCGGAAAAAGAATAACCATATCATATAAACAAATTGTAGAGAATGAGGTGAAAATGGTACGCAATCCACTATTTCTTTTCTTTTCGAATTAACGAGTCATGAATTATTAGTTTCACTCATTGTCGTGAATTTCTTCACATTACTTCTTTCTATGACAATATCCTTCATAAAAGAACAAGTGAAATCTAGATTATTCCCTTCATTTACAAAATCAATACCGGTCAGAACAAACTAAAGATCCAGTTTGAAATCGTACAAGCTACTATAATATAATGGGTAATAAATTGAGATCAGATGCCAAAGCTTCTACCAAGCAACCCAATGAACAGATCTAGAAGTTTAAGCAGACAAGAACATGAAAAAACAAGTCATCGCACCTGACAGATCAATACCGAAATAATTCTCGGAAAGCAAAAGAAAATCATCGCCAGAACAAGTATTATTGAAGAAAAACAGAAAACTCAAATGGGCAATGAAAACAATTTTGATGAACATTGTGCGTCGACCAAGCGAAAGAATTACAATACACGAGCGAAATGCATTGCTTATGCCATGAGTAAATAGGTCTATGCAAAATCAAAGAGATGAGATTTCGAACCGAACCGCCCAGAGCAGAGAGAAACAGATCGAGAGAAGAATCGTTTGAAATGAACCTGTAAGGAGTTGGGAGAGTTGAGCGCGGTGAGAACTCGAGCCTCGATTTGGTCTCGCCGAGGGCTGAGGAAAGATGCGTAAAGAAGCAACCCCGGGCGCATTCTTCAGAGAGAGAAGTTGAAAGCATCTTTGTCGACCTGGATTTGTACAAGAAGAGATCGGAGTGGGGATATTGCTTCAGATTGTTGTCGACAATTGAGGGTCCAGTGAGATCGAACCTCTTCAGAATATTTCCCCCCTCAAATTTTAAGGCACCGAGTTCCCCCTGTTTGGTACGGTGGTGAGAAAGAGAGTGAGCCAGGGGGATTGAGTTGAATTTCAAATTAAAGGGAAAAAAGAGAGAGAAAAGTGAGTTAAAAGTTTTGAATTAATTTTTTTAAAAATATTTCATCTTACATATTCTCTTAATTAAAATTTGTAACCCCATTTTTTTATTTTTCTTCAAATTTAATTCATGAAATTTTCTCTCCCCCTTCCCTTACCCGTACGCTCCTTTTCTATAAAATTGTGCTGTTTTTTCTCAAAACAAGTAAAGTCTGGTTCTTTTTTTTTTTCTTTTTAATATGACATTATTAAAAATATACTTCAAAACTGAAAAAATGCTTTACAATCATGAAAAATGATTTTAGGATCTTCAAACAAATGTTTTAGGATAATATTGCTTGGTAATCAGATAAATCTCTTTTCTTTTCCCTTTTTTAAATAAAACTTATGATTGATTTGGTTTTTTTTTCTTTTTTGATATCATTCAGGACATTATTAATTTAGTTCAAATGGTACGATCTGTGAATATCGGAAATGATTTATATATATATATATTCCTATAGTCAGCAAGTTTTTTTTTTTTTTAAAAAAAAAATTGTGTTTTGTACTTAGGAAAAATTAATCTATATGCATCGAAATTGATTCTATTATAATTATAATATCATGAGGGATATGATATCAAAAAACGAGATTATTCTGACAAATGGTTTGCTCCTATAATTCAGAAAACCAAATCCCAACAATTATTCAATTGCTCATATGCTCATGTTCTCAATTTATTCCTTTTTAAATAGTTACAGAAAACGAGAAAATTAAATGAATCAAATGGAGACTTAGAAAATATATTCTGATGCCACAACTGTACTGATTTTGATATAGGTGTATTATATAATTATTATTGTAAACATTATTTACTTTATAAAATATATAGGTGTGTTATTGAATTATTATTGAGAAAGTATAAATAGAGGTATTATAGGAAAAAAATTGACAAAAGTTAAAACTTGTTCTTATAATTAGGACCAAAACAAACTCCAAAATTTGCTCCTATAATTAAGACCGAAGGGAGTATAATTCATAACAACATCGCAAGTTAAGATAACTATAAATTAGAGATAAGATTACAATGGTCATATAGTTTATGATTTCAAGGGCTTTTATTCTAATATTCAATAGGAATAATTATTCGCTTATTTAAACATTTTTAATCATGTAATTTCAAAATTTCTGATATATTTCTTATGAAGGTTTTTATTAATTTACATATTTAAATATGTCATCTATTCGTTATTTTATTTGATTAAATGGTAAAAAGGAAGATATATAGAAATAATAAATATATTAATTACAAGACAAATGTTTATCAATATATTTCAAAATACTATTCTTTAGAAAAAAATTGTCTTGATTTTGATCAATATGCTACTTAGTTAAACGAGGCGAAAATGAGTGAGAGAGTTGATTTTTTTTTTTTTGTTTTAATTGTCTTGGATTTACTTTGCGAGAGATATTTATAAAAAAAAAATTTACATATCATTTTGCGAGGGAACAAAGTTTCCCTCGCAAAAAGTCACTATTTTGCGAGGGAAAGTTCCTCGCAAAATAGGGGACTTTGCGAGGGAAACAATCTTCCTCGCAAAATAGTGACTTTGCGAGGGAAACATTGTTCCCTCACAAAAGTGCGAGAGATATTTTTTTAAAAAAATTACATATTATTTTGCGAGGAACAAAGTTTCCCTCGCAAAAGTCACTATTTTGCGAGGGAAACATGGTTCCCTCGCAAAATTGGGGACTTTTGCGAGGAAAAACTCTTCCCTCGCAAAATAGTGACTTTGCGAGGGAAACATTGTTCCCTCGCAAAAGTGCAGTTTTATATTTAAAAAAATATACATATTATTTTGCGAGGGAACTAAGTTTCCCTTGCAAAAGTCACTATTTTGCGAGGGAAAATTGATTCCTCGCAAAATTGGGGACTTTTTGCGAGGGACCATTGTTCCCTCGCAAAATGAGGAGGAATTGGTGGGAAATTTCCCTCCAAAATGGTCAATTTTGTGAGGGAAAAATTTTCCCTCGCAAAGTGCTCATATTTTGCGAGGGAAAAAAATTTCCTCGCAAAATTGCCCCGTTTGTGAGCTAAACTTATTTCCTCGCAAATTTACTCCGAATTTGCGACGGAATTTTTTTCCCTTGCAAATTCCGTCGCAAATTGGGTATTTTCTAGTAGTGTGACTGTTTGTATTTGTGATGGGTTGGAGTAAGGAGGAATTTGAAAGATAGAATTTAATTATGCCATCACTTTCGGTACGATGGATGGTACTTGTCGAGCCCCATCTTCCATGTTTTCCTCTGGCCGGGATTGCATTTGAGTTGTGGGACATGTGACACCTCTTTGGTTATTATTTTAAGGAGGGGAACCATAGCTCGACTTAAGTTCTATACCTTTGGCCAGTGTATCTTAAGTTTTGGTGAGCTTGGAACCATCTAGTCAAATGAATGAGTTTGTGTTGGACAATGTGTTAGCCTATGACTCTAGTCGGTACAAGGTTGGATGGTGATATAAGGGAGGCCGTGCATATTGCATTTTGTATAATTCACAATTCGAGATAATGATGATCACTTTTGCTAAATAATTTTGTATGAGAAAATATGGTATATACATATATATTTGAAATCAGTCCTTGCTTTTTATCATATGCCATTTACTTGTGTACGGTAGAAACTTTCGGTAGTTACAATTTGCAAGGCCCATCTATGTTAGCCATTGTCATTTTCCAGTATAATTTAAAATAGCTCTCGTTGACAAGTAGACGTCACTATATTGACAAGTCATATATTGATGATTTACAAGCCTATCTATGTTAACTAAAATAGCTCTCATTGACAAGTAGATATGCTTATATTGACAAGTCTTAGAGTAGTTATTGGCAAGTACCGAACCAGTTATATAACTTAAAATAATATAATATCCCAATATCAATTATTGAGGGCAAGAAGGTTATTTCACATTTGGAATTTATATCATTGAGGTCCCTAGGGGACTTTTTTGATAGAGGAATCAATAATGGAACTTTTTTGTTATTTTTTTATGGTTCTTGAGACTTAAGTGTGATTTTCCCTTTATTTTTCCCTCATTATGAGTATGGTTTAAGAACTACGGAACTACATCCACTGGTGTTATTCCTTCATCCTTATTTTCATCTATACATTGGTATAATAAAATCTTATTTATAAGTAACTTTCAATGAATATTATCAAAACAAAAGGGAAAAATTATTAGCTATGTATTATAATTTAACAACTTTTCAATTTTATCCCAATTGAATACTCAATTTAATCATTTTTATGAGCAACAACCACCCAAATTAAGCAAAACAAATTGATGGTTAAAATTAGTTAAAAGCATTAAATGTGCAAGAGATATTTTTTTTCCAAACATACCCTTATTAATGAAGATGATTAGTGAAAGAGAGCATGAGTGAGAAAAACGATGAGAGATAATGAAGGAGAAAAATATATGAGAGATATATGCAATTAACAAGGGGTAAAAATGGAAATTGCATTAAATTTTTAGCCAAAGCAAGATTGTTGCTTATATATAGGGTCAAGACCATAAAAGAGAATATTGCTTATAAATAGAACCAAAGAGAATATACATATTATACCTACCTCATGAATAAAGTTTACACAATAATAAATGAAGGATAATTTTATATATTCACATGAAAAATTCAATGATATACTCTAGAAGTTATAAATATGGGGTTTAAACTTCTCATGTTGCATGAGAAGAAGAAGATTCCTACACACACATGAAATAGTGGGTCTCACATATATATATAAGGGGTTTAAACTTCTCATGTTGCATGAGAAGAAGAAGATTCCTACACACATGAAATGGTGGGACCCACACATATATATAATCTAATTATATATATATATGTGGGTCCAACCATTTCATGTGTGTGTAACATGAGAATACACTTCTCCTACAACATGAGAAGTGTTTTTCCCTATATATAATGCTAATTATATATATATGTGGGTCCCACCATTTTATGTGTGTGTAACATAAGAAAACACTTCTCCTACAACATGAGAAGTGTTTTTCCCTATAAATATATATGACCAAGCCTAATATGACCATATAAATTCTTTTCTCTCCGCTTATAGATATGACGAGAAAAGTATTCACTATTAACTACTTGTGAGGAATAAATTAGCATGTTATTTATAATTTATAAATAATATAATTTATTTATATAGTTTACAATAATATACTTAATAACAATACTGATTCTTTTTTTTTTTTGTCTTTTTTTTGTTTAAGGTTTTTATAATTTTAAAAAATGCAATATTAAAGGTGGCAGGAATTAAGATTTATGTGAACCCAAACGGTTAGGCTGTAAAATTACAGCTCATTTTAGATTTTGTGGACTAAAACCACTCTATAATAAATCTGTACGTACGTACGTTGAACCAATACCCCAATATAAATTTACCCATATTTACGGTCTAGTTACATTATAGATACCCAAACAAGAGTACAAGATTAAATCAGGTTATGTGAGGTTGCGTGGAACTTCAGGCTGAAAAAACTGTTCTCGATCATATTGTCGTCCCCATACGCACACACACACAGCTAGCGAGCAAGGAAACAAAGGCAGCGACATGGAGAATAATCATGATGAATATGATGTTTCTCTTCATGCTATGTTGCTGGCAAGTGCCCAGTCTTACCCCGCAGCCCTAAATGCCGCCATTGAGTTCAACCTCTTTAAGATCATTGGTGAGGGAAGTCCTAAGGGCATGTCACCCTCTGAAATCGCTTCAAATCTTCCAAATCCACATGATATCACGGTTTGCAGCCTCGATCAATTGCTATTTTTGCTTGCTAGTCATTCTTTTTTGGCTTGTTCTTCTTCCTGTTGGATTTTGTGTCTAAATCTCATAGGTTATGAATAAGAAGTCACGTCGGTTCGCCACCGGAGTCACGTCGGTTCATCGATAGGGCTCCATATGATTGTTTCGTCGTCTATAAATTAAATATACGTGTGTGTAGCAGAAAAATAATCTTGTTTTTCTAACACTACTCTCCCATACATATAGTTTAATGTATTTCGCTGTAAGTCTCATCTGTGTGATTTTAAAAGCAGACTCGTTGTGTTCGCTTGGGCTTCTGATTGAGAGTGCCCTTATTCTGAAGACGAAAAAATCCGCTCTGTCTTGGGAGACAATTGTTCATTAACCTTGGGCGTCCGAATAGAGGGAACAAATTGTGTTAAGGAGACAACGTATGTTGGGCTCGGATTTCATCAAAGTTCATTATCATATTTCAACAGTCTTGTGAGTTTTTACTGGTTTTCTTTTTGTGCAGAAGTATAGTATGTTTATAGATTATGCATATTGATTACATAGACTCTGACCCTTTTGAAAAATTACGTTCAATTTTTAAATTTTGGATTCCTGATTTATGAAAGTTAGTTTCTAAAATTATGATTTCTATGGATATATTAAAGTTTTGGGGGAATTAAGGTTACTGTTATTGAAGCCATGACAAAATTTTCATTTAGTTATCGTATGTCTCTAGTATGAATATATATAGAGTTTTAAGGATGCTTCGGTTGTCGCATATGCATGTACTATCCATTACTTTGTGTCAATCTGGATTTGTCTGCTGCAACTATATCCATAGTTTTTGCACTGGACTGGATTATATATATGCAAGTTTGAACTGCGATATTGTGATCTATTTCCGTGTTTAGAACATGTCTTCTACCATATTTTTCCACAGATGTGAGATTTTCCGTGATTTATGTCCATATATGTGGTTATTATTAGAATTGGCTTATCGAGAAACTAAGATTGTAGGCTGTGAAATAATACAATAAAATATGGGAAAAGTGTTTCTCCAGTCACTGGAGATAAATTATCTCCAGTGACCCCCAAAACTACGTCATTTTGAATTAATGAAAGGTGTGTTTGTAATTTTAGGTGAATTAATAAAGGGTACAAAATCACGGAAACACCCTTCATTAATCCAAAACGACGTAGTTTTGAGGGTCATTGGAGATGACTTATCTTCAGTGACTGGAGAAATACTTTTCCTATAAAATATAAGTCGATCTATTCCGATTAAAGTTTTGGGACATTAGGACAGTTAGGAACTGTGGTTGTATTTTTTATGACTTGGTCACCATATTCACGATTCCAAATTTTCTAAAGCGGTGTTTGCGTCGGTGGGTGCTCGGTCATCTTTGTTTTTTTGAGATTGGGTCATAAGAAAACAATGTTTTTAGCAACCAAAATAGGTTTCATTGCATATATCTCAAAAAAAAAAAGAGATAGACAAAAAGAACATGAAAAACCGACTTCAAAAATGCTGGTTATGGAAGGACGAAGCATCAACCCGATCAGAATACAACCGGTCCGACGACTGTGCGTAGGGTATGCCTTTTGGGTGCATCGCATCCGTACATCTAGAGTTCGAAACTCCTTGGGGCCAATTTTATGCAACATGTTTTAAAAAAACTAATTGTTAAGTGATGTACCAAGCAGGGATCGAACCAGCGATGAGTTACTTACTTGGTTGATAGGCGCCTTAACCACTAAGCTGATGGCGCCTCTTTGGTTAACTCAGGGCCGAAATATAATTTAAAGTATATTTAGCGTGGGGGCTCATGTGTTGGGCTGGACTGATTTCTACTGGGCTCTAATTTTTTGTGGATAGTTTTTTGGTTCGTACGTGTTTTGGGCATTTTGTGTGTGCTGTTTTGTTAACTCTGGGCCACATATAAATTACAGTTGGGCCAAATTAAAATGTATATTAATAATAAATCTGTTTGAGCTCAACATAGTTTGGGTATTTGAAAGGCAAGTAGGCCTCAATTATTATTAAATTATGTGTTTCCTGTAATACCAGATTTTCAATTTACCAAAAATTCGTATTTTGGAATATGTTACCATATTAAATTGGTTAACATATGTGACTTAGAGTCACATAGAATAATGGCTATTTTAAAATTAAAAGAGTCATGAAAAAGCTTAAAAACACTTAATTGAATTAAGTGTCAATTAGAAAATAATGGGCAAATTAGCTTGCATTAATTAGGATTAATTGCATAAATTCTCCTAATTAATTAGAGACAAATTAAAAGCATCAAAAGAGGGCTAATTATATTTAAAAATAATTAAGCCAAAGAGAATGAAATAATATTTGTCTAAATAAGCCTTAATTGCCATGGTTAGCTAATAAACCAATGATACAATGAAACATGTAATTAGTGGGCTTATAAACACTTGATTAAGGGAATAAATCAAGCTTCAATCAGCCCCAAACGCCAAGCACATCCAGCTGAATGGAAGAATGGGAAATGAAGGGATTAATAAAGCATAAAGTTAAGAGTTGAAAAGTCAAATAAAGCAACAAACCAATGAAAAGCAAGGAAATAATCAATATTTTGCTAATGGAAAAATGCATTAAATGGTTAAAGAGAAGAGGCATGTCGGCAATGCAATTATATGGAGGAGATGAGGTTTCAAAAAGTGTTTTTTAATCCAATGGTTAAGGTGAGTTTAGGTCAAATTTAATTGCCTCTTGTGTCCTTAAGATTTCCCTATAAATAGAGGGCTCTCCCTTCACAATTCTTCACACCAAAAATCACAATCATCTCTGATCCTTTGATCAAGAGAGTGAGAGTGAGAGTGAGAGTTTTCTTGGAGCAAGAAGGAAGAAGGAGTTGAAGTTTAAGGTAATGTTCTTGAGCTCTAGCTTTTAGTTCTTAGTAAAATTGTAGTTTAATCTAGGAAATTATTAGAAATATTCATTTTCATGTTTGGAAGTCTCCATTGCTTTTAAAACGCAAAATAGAGTGGAAAACATGTTAGAGAATAAGTTTTAGAATCAATAGATCATTATGATAAAAGTTTGAAAAACTGTCGGTGTAAATCCTGTGCTGGCAGCAAACATTGAGGCTATTATTTTATGTACCAAATGAAGTCTTTAAATCACGAAAATTTTCATGAATAAATGAGATATGTAGGGCTTTCTAAATATATAAAATATGAAGCATTTTGAGCTCTACACAAGGATTAACATATTTTTGAAGTTAAGCTATTTTTCTGGGATTAAAAGTGGACAGCGTTGATAAGATATTACACTGGGAATTATTCTTGATGTTTTAGCTTCTGAGAATATTTTTCCTTGAAAATATACATGTCAAGGGTCATGAGGAATTTTTCAGCACTCAAAAATTATTTTTGTAGAATTAATTATGATTTTTCAAAGTTGCTGCAAAATCTGCCCAGAAAATCTAGCAATTGCGTTTTTCTTAAAATGTAAGGGTAAAAATGGAATAGTTAATCCACCGAGGGTAGAAAGGTAAATTATACCTTTAGGATATTATTCTAAACAACATGATATTTATCACAATATCATATAATAATCCGACGATAATGTATAGGATATCCAGGAAGTCCGGAGTCGGGTTCAAAGGTCAGGCATGTTGGCCATTACACGGTGAAAGGTACGTTCGCGTACTAGTAGCTTTAATCACCTATATCTTGTATGATTATATATGATTGAGTGATTCATAGGGAGATGGACAAGATTAGGTCTTGGGTCATGCATCGTGGCTAAGACTCTGTCTTAGGTCATTGTTTATACATTCAGCTTTATACAGGTTATAATCTTGATAATGCCGTTGAGTTTTCCTAGCGCTGAGGACACGAGGGGCCTTCGTGACACTGGTTAGTACAAACGTGGATGACTTTACATGTGCTGTGTGCTACGTACTGTTGTTGTGTTGACATTACATCTACTGTGTGCTTATGTATTGTTGTAACCTTACATCTGCTGTGTGCTATGTATGGTTGATGCTGATATGTAATCAATATCTGTCATATATTGTTATATCTGCTATAGAGGTTAACTATTACATGAGATTCAATTCGATTGAATCTTAGCCTTGACTAATAGTTCAGGAAAGGAACCAGAACTGAAAAGAGGCACCGATAGACGGAGCCGAAAAGAGACATTGATGAATGGAGCCATGAAGAGGCACCGGTTGAGACGAATGCTGGAAGAAGTTTAACACTAGTTCTGGCACGATTCTAATAACGTTATATCAAACCATTTGGTGCTTAAACTAAGAAAGGGTCGTCTATGTGGTTCAGTCATAAGTCGCCGTGAAAGACGGGGAGACTTCCACTAGACTTTACCCGGCGTGGCCAAAGGGTTTGATTAACTTAGTTAGATTCATTGCTACAAGTCTAGTTAAGGCTTGATTTAAGACTGTATAGTTTCTATGTCAAGAGTTGTAATTATACACAAGTCCTGTAATTGTATCACACAAATATTCCTTCGGGATTTTTAATATATCAGGTTATGCCTGGGCATTTTATATCAGTTACTCGTTGTCCAAATGTAAGCGCATGCTCTCCGTTCCGTATTACTTTGAGTGGTAGCACCTCAAACTCTGTGGATTTTTCTAAAACTAAGTGTCAACCGACACAATTTGAAGTATAGAAATTTGGGGTGTTACATTTCCTTGAAACTTTAGAATAAACACAAGTGTATTATGTCTACGACATGGGTACCTTAAAAAGTTATTATTTTGATAGAAGAAATTATATTGAAAATTATGAGATTGCCTTCAAAGAAGGGTTTGTTATTTGTTATCTGCTATTGAAAGCAAATTTTGTGAATTATTAAATATTTTGTGTGATAAGCATATGACAATGATATGAAAAACTTAATCATTTATCTAGTGTAGAGATAAATGTGCTCTAATTTTTCATAATATTATTATTTCTCTTGGTATAAGCATGTATGATTTCATGTATTGGTAGAAATCGATTATAGCCTTAATTTTATAATCATGAATGATTTTGTGGCTATGATTTTATGCTTTTTAAATATTGTGAATAGAAATTATATGAATGCTAAATATTTAAGTTTTGGAATTAAGCCTGGTGGATTTATTAATTATCAAAGTGGTCAATTCTTTATGAATTATTTTAATTCCAAATATTATGGTAAGAGTATAGTTGATTTGTCAATCACCAAAGTGATTAATTCTTTATGAATATTACGGTGATTTTTTAATTACCTATAACCTTGATGCTATGATGTTATGTTTGTATTGTGGGTGAATTGAAGTTTGATATTATAAGGCGTTTATGATTTTTCAATTGTAAGGTTGATTATTTGTCTTTATAATTATTGAAAATAAATGTTGGTAGTGTTATTTAGACACCCAAAGATGATAAATTTTCTAGTTGGGGTATGTATCACTACCAAATTATGTGAAATCTTTATAGCATCATTATAATTTAATGTTGTATATTAGTGAAAAAATCAGACATTGAATTAAATTATGAATGCAATGTTGATTACATCTAGTTTACCACAGAACTTGTGGGGGAAGGCATTTTAATGGCTAACTTTATAATTAGTAGAGTGTCTCTAGAGGCGGAATCTGTTTGATGGCCAAATGGGGGGCCTTCTAAAATCTTCTAAAATTTGTTAAAATATATGTACTTATTATATAATATTTTATTTTGGCCACTAATTTGGCCCCAGCTAATCTTTTATCAAAGCCCATTGGCCTTCAAAATTTTTTAATATATATATATATATATATATATTATATAATATTTTATTATGGCCAATAATTTAGCCTAATTAATCTCTTATCTTCTCTATAATTTCACTATCTCCCTCTCTTTCTTTTCTTTTCTTTTTTTTCTTTTTTCATTTTCCCCTCAAACTTCCTCCACATGCCTTCTCCCTCCACGTCTCCAATCAACGCTTCACTCTCTGCTCTGACTCTGATTGCGTTGAATCCTCTCCACAACTCCACCGTCTAGTTCCACCCTCAGTCTCCCTCCTCCTCCGAGTCGGCGAGTCTCCGACCTGACTGCACTCTGTTCTGAGTACTTTCCATCCTTAGTCTCACTCTTCCTTTGACTCCGAGTCTCCGATGTGTGTGAGGCGTGGCGACATCCGACCTCCATCCGTCTCACAACTACCTGACCAATGACCACCATCTAACTAGGTTTTTTTCCGTCTCTATTCCTCTTCAATCGTATCAAATGTCTGGCCCTGTTATCAAATGTCACACCTCTTTAATCGTATCTCACCGTCTGACCAGCGAGCGACCACTATTCGACGTGTGTGTTTATCGAATGTCAACCTAGATTCATTCATTTTTTGTCTTGGGCTAAAAAAAATTCCTAGTTTTGCCACTGAGTGTCCTACAAAAGAATACAAAGTATACTATACAAAATATGGAAAGGAAAGAAATATTCCTTGAAATATTTGAAAGTGCGAGGGTGGTTGGCTAAGGTTGCGATTTCTAAACCTAAAAGGTTGAGAGTCAAATCTAAGACAATGGAATATATCTTTATTGGCCATGCACTTGACAATAGTGCATATCAGTCTTTGATTTATAAGTCTGATGTATCAGATATCCATGTTAATATGATTATTTAGTCAAGAGACGCTACATTCTTTGAGAATGTACTTCCGTATAATAAGGGAAGTAAGGCAAGTGGTAATAATGATAACGATACTATGATACCGTGGGATACTACGAGCAGTGATGATCCTGTAGGGGAGGAACCTAGACATAGTATAAAATAAAGGATTGCCACATCCTTTGGGCAAGATTTTCTAACTTTTTGTTTGGAAAATGAGCCTCGAACACATGGAGAGACTATGGGCTCTCTTGAAGCACCATTCTGAAAAAAAGATATCAATAGTGAACTTGAATCCATTCTATCAAACCACATATGGGAATTGGTTGACCTTCCTCCTGGCAATAAGCCTCTAGGAACTAAGTGGGACTTCAAAAAGAAGATGAAAAAAGATGGCACAATTGATAAGTACAAAACTAGGCTAGTTGTAAAAAGCTAGAGACAACGTGAAGGCCTAGATTACTTTGATACATATTCACCTGTTACAAGAATTACATTCATTTGGATGTTAATCGTGTTAGCAGCATTGAATGGGTTGGAATTACATCAAATGGATGTAAAGACAGCCTTCATGAATGGTGAATTAGAGGAAGAGATCTATCTAGAACAACTTGAGGGATTTGTTGTCTCAAGACAATAATAGAAAGTTTGTCAATCGCTTAATAAAGTCCGTTTATGGACTTAAGCATGCCAAAAAAGTGGCATGCGAAATTCAATGAAGTTATCAAATGTCTTTAATATTTAATTAATGTGACAAGTGTGTCTATATTCGAAATACTGAAAACGGGTTTGCCACAGTCTATCTTTATGTAGATGACATGTTGATAACGGATAGTAATGATTAAATGATTAAAGCTACTAAGTGATTTCTTAACAGTAAGCTTGACATGAAAGATATGGGTCTAGCATATATTATTTTGGGAATGAAAATCCATAGAACATCTGTTGGGTTGGCTTTATCACAAGAACATCTATACTGCTAAAATTCTTGAGAAATTCAAGAATTTAAACATAGCTCTTATGATGAACCCTATAGATTATAGTCTCTGTCTGTCAAGAAATATTGGCAAAGCTGAAAGTCAAAAGGAGTATGCTAGAGTGCTAGGTAGTCTTATGTATGTTATAAACAGCACTAGACCCGATATTGCCTACGCAGTAAGCATGTTGAGTCGCTTTACAAGTAATCAAAATAAGCTTTATTTAAGAGCTATAATAGGAGTTTTTGGTTACTTAAAGCAAACTCAAAACTTTGCTTCACATTATGAAAATTTCCTTGCAGTTTTGGAAGGGTATTATGATGCAAATTGGATCACCAACTCTAACGACACAAGATCCACAAGTGGATATGCATTCACCCTTAGTGGGGGTGCTGTGCCTTAGAAGTCATCCAAGCAGACTTGGATTGCAAGATCAACTATGAAAGCAAAATTCATTGCTTTAATAAAGCTGGTCAAAACTGAGTGAGGAAGTGGAGTGGCTTCGTAATTTTCTTGAAGACATTCCTAGTTGGCCAAAACGGGTACCGACAGTGTGTATACATTGTGATACTGATAGTTAAGCCGCTATTGATAGGGCCAATAATGTCATGTACGATGGCAAGTCCAGACATATACATCGTAGATATGATACCATAAACAACTACTCTCGAATGGAATCATCTCAATTGATTATGTAAAATCAAAAGAGAATATAGCAGATCCATTGACTAAAGGAATTCCTAGAGAGTTAGTTAGAAATTTGTCCAAAGGAATGGGTTTAAAGCCCATCCATTGTTGATTATCGTGGTAACTCTACCAAGAAGAGTGGAGATCCCACAAACTAGGTTCAAAGAGACAACTAAGTCATGATCGACTGTTAACACTGTGAGTTTTAAACTCGTACTCATTCCTAGACAAGACAGTGCATATATACAATGGTAAGCTTTTAGGCTTATAATGGTTTCTTAATCTGATGTGTTCAGATGATGTATGTTGACTTACATTACAAGAAATCACCTATGTGAGTATGAAGTGTCGGCCACTTCTATGAGAACTTAAAACGGCCGATTCTCTAGAGCACTCGCAGAACCAGGCAGTGTCCAGGGCTAAAATGGACACATCATGAGAACCAATGATGCTAGAGAAGCAACTGTGTGACTTCTATTGTCTTGGTATACATTAAAAGGTCAATGGTTCAAGACAGCACGCCCACTGATTGACCAGTATATCCAATAGGTTTTTACTAGAGAAGGTTCAAAGGCAACCCCTACCTTTCCTGATGTAGTTGCTTCTCTTAGAGGAATTGCACTTTGCATATATATTTATTTTACACTTAGTTAGATGGACTAACTTCTTATCCATGTAGGGGATTGTTGGATTTTGTGTCTAAATCACGTGGGTTATAAATAAGAAGTCACGTTGGTTCGCCACTGGCAATCGCGTTGGTTCGCTGATAGGACTCCATCTGATCATTTCATCGTCTATAAATAGACGTGCATGTGGCACAAAAATAATCTTGTTTTTCTAACAGTACATTCTCATACATATAATTTAATGCATTTCTCTATAAGTCTCATCTGTGCGATTCTAAAAGTAGACTCATTTGTTTGCTTGGGCTTCTGATTGAGAGTGCCCTTATTCTGAAGACGAAAAATCCGCTTTATCATGGGAGACAATTGTTCATTAACCTTGGGCGTCCAAATAGAGGGAACAAATTGTGTTAAAGAGACAACATATGTTGGGCTCAGATTTAATCAAAATTCATTATCAAATTTTGGCAGTCTTGTGAGTTTTTATTGGTTTTCTTTATGTGCAGAAATATAGTATGTTTACAGATTATGCATATTGATTACACAGATTCTGACCCTTTTTGAAAACTTACTTCTAAAGTATTTTCACCAACAATTCCAACAAGGTTGATGATGATGGTAGAACTGAGAGGCTTTAGGCTCTATCTCCTGCCAGCTAGTAAATACATGTTCCCCAATGAAGTTGGAGTCTCTTATGCTTCACTCTCAAACTTATATGCAACCATCTAGAAGTATAGTTCGTTGATTATGTTTCAAGCTAAAGAGATTAATTAACCTATTTTACTAGTATATGGTGTGAATGACAATGACACAAGGGGAACATCAAACAAATTATACTGGATGAGGAAGAGGACCTGTTCAAGAAATTAAGTTCATGGGATGTCCATGTTTGAATATATGAAAAGAGATCCAACCTTGGAAACTCCTTTCCACAAGGCAATGTCTGATCTTTCATTCATGCACATGACGCAGATCCTTGAGAAATACAAAGGATTTGAAGGAATATCAACACTTGTTGATGTTGCTGGTGGCCTTGGCCAATGCCTCAAAATGATCGTCTCCAAGTACCCTTTAATTCAAGGCATTAACTTTGATCTGCCACATGTTGTTCAAAGTGCCCCATCCCAACCACGTAAATATTTATATCATAACCTTGACTTCAATTTTATCTCTAATGCTACTTCAATTAAATTGTATAATTTTTAAAAGTGTTAAGTTACAGTCACCATCTTAAAGTATTTTCCAATGACACTCAGTATCTTATGCTAATTTGTTAATCATCCAGCACCTTAAAGCATTTTTTCTATACCACTCAGTATCCTAAAGTGTTTCTTTTAGTAACTTTTAGCTTCATACAGTATTCTAAAGTAATTTTCAGTAGCACTTGGTATCATTCTTAAGTTTAGATTATTCATTGTTATTGAGAAAAATACTTTAAGGGCAAAGTTGTATAAAAAGTACTTTATGTTCTTTTGGTTGTCACTAATAAAATACTTTAGGACACTAGATGAATCATAAATTATTTTAGAATATTGATTACTATTGAAAAATATTTCAGAGTGTTAAATAGATCTATACCCTTTCCAGAAACATGTAATATTTCCCTCTGAGCTAATACAAAATTTGTTGGGTATAATGATGCTATAATGATGAAGGTCACTAAGCTAAACACAATATAATAATGAAGAAACATGGAATCAAACATGTTGGAAGAAATATGTTCCAAAGTGTGCGAGAAGGTGATGCTATAATGATGAGGGTCACTAAGCTAAACACAATATAATTATATAAATTCGAAGTTTTGATAATGATCAATAAGTTGTACGGATATATGTAATTTTTTCTTGTATGCTACAACTCATAACTGGGCAGATGACAAATGCATACAAGTTCTGAAAAATTGTCTTAAGTCCCTCAAGAAAGGTGGGAAGCTTATTATTATTGACCTAATAATGCCTGAAATACCAAATGAGACCGATAGCCATAAACATGCTGCGATTCTTGACTACACCATTTTTCTGCAAGCTGGTGGAAAGGAAAGGACTGAGAAAGAATTGGAAGCACTCGGCAAAGCTGCTGGGTTTTCTATCTATCGTGTTGCTGCTCGTGTCTTCTCATCCTCGTTGGGAGTCTGAAAGTGGAGCCTAAATACCCAAAGGGGGGTGAATTGGGTATTCTTAAAATTTTAAGAACTAGCTTTGTTTTGGACAAGTGAAAACAGAGTATATCAGAGGAGAAGGGTAAGGAAAGCTTGCACAAGAGAAATTATCCTGGTTCGGTCTTATCCTTGACCTACATCCAGTCCCAAGCCACACTTGAGATTTTCAATCCACTAAAACTCAACAATTGATTACAAACTCGTACTCGAGTAGTTCTCTCACTAGAACTCACTCCCCCTTACAAGTTGCAATCAATACACCCAACCACCAAGTCCCCCGACTTGTGGTTATCTCAATCAATGAATGATTTACGAAATAACTCTCTTACGAGCATATAAGATGAACATTTGAAGTACAAGTATCAAATTGATACAATACGAAAGAAGCTGAACACAATAAATGATACTTAATAAATTTTCGCTCTCGGTAGGTGTATCGGCTTGAGAAGAAGTTAATGCACTCTATTTATAGGTAGAGAACATTAAATGACCGTTGCTTGATGAATCCAACCGTTGTAGGTGATTAGCTTAAGGTGCGGTCATCTTCTCTCTCTAAACTTCGCTAATCCGGTGTTAATTTGATCTGGTGTGATTCTCGAGAATTTGCCCGTTGGAGATTACTTTGCTTGTTGTAGTAAGCATTCTTTAACGTTCGAAGGCGTGCTCGGATGAATTAGCTGAAAGTAGGTAGATTTGCGAGAGGTGCATTAAATGCATTGAACACTTTTTGCTTTATGGCTTTGACCTTCAATAATCTTCATCTCGATCTTAATGAAATTCACTCAACAAACTTGTTAAACATAGCTAGGAATATGATTGAATGAATTATGGAAGCAATAAGATCAAACAACAATGATTTGCAAATTCGTATAATTCAAAAATCAGTTTTTACCGTTGTATACTGGAGTATGTTCATGCTTACTCAAGTATGGCATCTTGTATACAAGTGTCCATACTGCAAGATATCAATGGGATACTCGAGTATGCACCTTTCGAGAGGCAAACCAACGTGTCTTGTGTTTGAAAGACAAAACCTATCTTGGAGTATGCACTCCTTTACCGCGAGTATTGACTTAGCTTGAAAAATCCTTTTTTGCTCTCTCGGAAGTCCAATACTCGAGTTTGGCTACCCATCCAAAGTATTGACTTAGTTTGAAAAATCCTTTTGCTCTCGGAAGTTCAATACTCGAGTTTGGCTACCATACTTTGCAAGTATTGACTTAGTTTGAAAAATCCTTTTGCTCTCTGGAAGTTCAATACTCGAGTTTGGCTACCATACTTGCGGTATTGACTTAGTTTGAAAAACTTTTGCTCTACGGAAGTCAATACTCGAGTTTGGCTACCCATACTGCGGTATTGACTTAGTTTGAAAAACTTGGTTGCTCTCGGAAGTCAATACTCGAGTTTGCTAACCATACCTTGCGGTATTGACTTAGTTTGACTTAGTTTGAAAAACTTGGTTGCTGAAGTCAATACTTAGTTGAAAAACGAGTTTGTCCAATACTGCGGTATGGCTACCCATACTGCGGTATTGACTTAGTTTGAAAAACTTGGTTGCTTTCTCGGAAGTCCAATACTCGGTATGGCTACCCATACTGCGGTATTGACTTAGTTTGAAAAACTTGGTTCCTCTCGGAAGTCCAATATCGAGTAAGCAAACCTATCAAGCGGTATTGACTTAACTTGAAAAACTTGGTTGCTCTGATGTCCAATACAAGTAAGCAAACCTATCTTGCGGTATTGACTTAGTTTGAAAAACTTGGTTGCTCTGGATGTCCAATACTCGAGTAAGCAAACCTATACTCGAGTTTGCAACTATCGAATGTTTTTAAACGACTTTGCAAACTTCAAAACATGTTTTACATTTGTTGTTAATCATCAAAACATATTGAGAACTAACATTCTCCCCTTTTTGATGATGACAACACTTGTAAACTACTTTTGCAAAGAATTTGAAAGATGTAATTTGTTTTGAAATGAAGTTTTCAAAGTTCAAAGTTGAGTTATCAGAAAATCAACCAATTTTGCATTTCAACACTTAAAGTTCAGAGAATGGCAGCGAAGTGGAATTCAAAAGTGTAAACAAGCTGAACTATATTCATTTAAGCATTCTTCATATAATCAAGAACGATATCAGAAAGGATAGACACTCTGATAACTACTGATATCACTCTGATAATCAAAACAAGTTCGAAACATCAAAAAGATAGCTACTAGGACAACAAACTGAGAATGAAGTACAAATGACAAAATCAAACTACCTAGGACAACAAACTACCTAGAACCAATAAAACCCTATACATCTACATCTTTCTCTCCTTCTCCCCCTTTGTCATCATCATACTCGAGGTCGAGGACAAAGATGGGAGGGTGTAGATCACCATGGCCAAAGGGTTTGGATCAAAAGGTATGGAAAATGGAGAAGGTGAAGGGAGAATCTCCGTGGATGGAGTAGGTGGAGATGGAGGTTGGTCGGGTAGAATCTCGTGGAAGGAGTGATAGGAGAAGATGGAATCACGGGGGTAGGAGTGGAAGTGGAGGTGGGGATGAAGTGGTGTGAGGTGGGTGGGAAAGGAGAAGGTAGGTGAGGAAGGTGGGGAAAAGTGAGTCTCGGTGGTTTGGGTCTCGGTATGGATGGCTGGACCTCTGGAACGGGAGAGGATGAGGATGGACCGGTCGTGAACCCAAATGTGGATGATGAAGAAGCACCAACACCAAAATGGTCGATCAGACGATCAATCTTATCCGGGCTTCGATGCAAGCTCATATGTCATGGATAGCCGGGAGTCTAGATCAATGCCCCGATCAAAAATCTCGCTCGCTTCTTGTCGGTGGCATCCTTCGGCTTGCCCAAGTCGGCCTTCACATCCGGAGACCCATCTTGAACTCGCGCGTAGCATGTCCAACTCACCTTCATGATCGTCTATGGGATGAAAGGGCAGCATCGATCATCTCTCTCATCCTTTCTTCGAATCCCAATGATGGAGGAGGATGCCGAGCCTCGTGCGCATATGACGTGATGCACGGGCTTGTGACCTCGGAGGAGCCCTCGGCGGCCCGATCCTTCCGGCTCGAATGAAATCTTCATGAAGTTCAATTGTGTCTTGCCGAAGGATGGGATGAACTTCATCTGCTCAGGTGGTCCCACATACCATATTTTGTGATAGAACATAATAAGGGACGCCAGTGAGGCAAATGGCATATATGATCCCTTTCGGGATGAAAACTTGAAATAGCTGATTTCCTTGAAGAGCCACTGCCCAATGTTGAGGGGATGCTGTTTGATGAATGCCGTGAAGAATCTGTAATCCTTCTGTGTAAAGTGAGTATAGCTCCCTCCTTTCGCACAAAATTGCGAGTGTAGATATACCAAATTACTCGGTGCGGGGATGGCATGTCTGCGGGCTTGAAAGAGAGATGAGCACTCGATCATCCGGTACGTCCGAATAAGCATTAGAGTCCTATACACCTCAGCATTGGTGTATTTTGGTGTGGACGCCGCTGGAGGATGAGTAATCTTGAGGATCTTGTTGATGATGGCGGCAGACAAAGTGAATTGGACCCCCCTGACACATGTGGTGATCCTCTCCTCAATCGCACTTCCTTCTGAGTCCAAGATGTGATTGGTCGCCATGTTGAAGTAGAACATCTTGACCAACTCCGGGTAGTAAGCGGCCTCGATGGAGACGAATGACTGATAGGGCCCGAACCATGGTGAGAGATCCACATTGCACTCTCGATGAATTTGTTCCAGTCAATCTGAAACAACCGCGCGAAGCCACGAGTCGAATCTTGGTCCTTGAACTTGGCATTGAGACCGGGAGGAAGTGGAACCGAGGCGACTTTGAATCCTGTAGGTGCAGACTTGTGAAGTCTAATCTCCTCCACTGCATTGTCGATGAATGGTGAGACTTCTTCGTGCTCATCCTCTTCAGTCTCAGAGTCTGACACAGAGCCGGTAATCTCTACAGTAGAGAGAGAGCCAGAAGCAGGGGTGGATCTCTTGGTCCTTGTTTTTCTGTGAACAACGGTCCTCTTCCCCTTTGCCTTGCTTTGCTCGGCCGTCTTCTTCTTCTTTGTGGCCGATGAAGATACCGGGTCCTTTGACGACGAATCCCTCTTCTTGGGGTTCGAAGGTGGCTTATCTGCAATCGTAACACCAACTCCAGGGATTCTTGTATCAATCCCTGTTTGTAACTTCTTGGGAATCGACTTCATTCTTGGTGCTCTGGGAATTTGAGAAGAAACCGGTTGATCGGACTGAGATTGATCTTTCGACATCCTGAGGTTAGGGTTCCGTCGAGAGAGAGATTGGGAAGAGATTGAGGGTGATTTGATGAGGATTTATGGGAATTTAAGGAGGGGTTGTGACGATTTCAAGGAGAGAAGAAGAGAGAAAGTCGCAACTCTAGGGTTTTTTGGAGTAAGGACGCGAGTATGGAAGAACACGACTATTCGGTATATATAGACAGACCCTTATACTGAGAGTCTAGCTCTTGCTTACTCGAGTTTAGCATACTTTCACTTACAAACTCGAGTAAAGGTGGAAGTATACTAACCTGGACTTCAAAAATGTAGTGTGAATTTTTGAATCAAAGATGTAGTGTGAATTTTTGAACCCACGATGACCATACTCGAGTTTAGCTCTTGCTTACTCGAGTTTAGCATACTTTCACTTACATACTGCAGTATGCCTATTGCAAGATTTCAGGTTTGGCCTCTGTCTGGTCCTATACTGGAGTAAGTCATCCTATACTCTAGTATGCAACTTCTAAAACATCAAAATACCCTGTAAAAACATGACTCAACACTCCGATGCCCAAGTTAGTAAAGATTAATCATCAAAAAGCATAACTAACATTAAATTGAAGGAGAAATGCTTACAATTCATTGGGGTTTACCATTCCCAATTCTCTCCTTATAAATGTGAATTGTTCCTTGGCTAGAGGCTTGGTGAAGATGTCGCCAATTGGAGATGGGTTGGAATGAACATCACTTTGACATCTCGCTTTTGAACATGATCCCGAATGAAGTGATGCCTCACATCAATATGCTTGGTTCTTGTATGTTGCACCGGATTCTTGGCCAAGCTTATTGTGCTTGTGTTGTCACATAAAATCGGAATCTCTTTCAAGTGCACACCCAAATCAGCAAGTTGTTGCTTCAACCACAAGCACTTGAGCACAAAGCAACTTGAGGCGGCTACATATTCAGCTTCGGTTGATGATACGGCCACGGTTGTTTGCTTCTTGCTAAACCAAGACACAAGTGAGTTACCAAAGAACTCGCATTGGCCACTTGTGCTCTTTCTATCCGTCTTGTAGCCAAAGCATGGTCCGAATCCGAATATGCCACCAAAACCTCCGGCTGACCTTTGGGAAACCATAGTCCAAGAGTCTTCGTATCGAGAGATATCTGAATATCCTCTTTACATGTTCTGCATGTGACTCTTTAGGAGCTGATTGAAATCGGCACACATTCCCACACCGAATTGGATGTCGGGCGGCTTGCGGTGAGATAGAGCGTGATCCAATCATCCCTCTATACTTGGTGATATTGAAATCCTTGCCCTCTTCATCACATCCAAGGAAGTGGTTGTGCTCATTGGTGTGTCGCCCCATTGCACTTGTCCATCCCAAACTTTCTCAAAGCAAATCATTCAAATACTTGGTTTGAGATATAAATATCCCATCTTTGCGTTGCTTGACTTGCAGCCCAAGAAAGTAGTTGAGCTCTCCCATCATTGACATCTCAAATTCACCCTGCATAGTCTTGGAAAATTCCTCACACAAGGAGTCATTAGTAGCACCGAATATAATATCATCTACATAAATCTGAACAATTAAAATCTCATTCAATTTATTTTTCTTGATAAATAATGTTGTGTCAGCTTTTCCTCTAATAAATCCTTGATTGAGTAAAAATTGACTCAATCTTTCATACCAAGCTCTAGGAGCTTGCTTAAGACCATACAAGGCTTTCTTTAGTTTAAAAACATGATCGGAAATCGATCATTTTCAAAACCTGGAGGTTGTTCAACATACACCTCTTCTTGTATAAAACCATTTAAAAATGCACTTTTCACATCCATTTGAAAAAGTTTAAAACCTTTAGTGCATGCAAAGGCTAGAAGAACTCTTATGGCTTCCAATCTTGCTACTTTGGAGCATAAGTCTCTTCATAGTCTATGCCTTCCTCTTGGTTGTAACCTTTTGCAACCAATCTAGCCTTGTTACGGACAATGATTGCAGACTCATCACGTTTGTTCTTAAATACCCATTTTGTCCCAATAACCGGATGGTCCTTGGGTCTAGGTACTAAGTCCCAAACCTGATTTTGTCAAATTGATGTAACTCCTCTTGCATAGCTATCACCCAATCATTGTCTGAAAGGGCTTCTTCTATTTTAGAGGGTTCAATATGTGAAATGAATGCAGAAAAGGTTACTTCATTCAAAGTACTCCTTCTAGTTCTTACTCCTTGGTTTACATCACCTATCACTTGGTCCAAAGGATGATTTCTTATAAATCTCCAAGCTCTAGGTTGAGACGATCAGGATTTTCCAAATTATTTTCGAGGATCAGCCTCAAAAACATTTTCGGACACTTCGGAGGAGGAAGGAGTAGTTTTTGAAAAGAATTGATCTTTGAAAATAGTCTCTTCCTCATCATCCAAGAGTTTATCGAGTCATTTTCTGAGAACACAACATGTATGGACTCTTCTACAACCTTAGTTCTAGTGTTAAAAACTCTATAAGCTTTACTCCTATTCGAATAACCAATAAAGATGCTGTATCGGCTTTGGGATCGAATTTACCAAGATTCTCTTTACCATTATTGTGCACATAGCACTTGCATCCAAAAACGTGTAGGTGGCTGAGATTTGGCTTCCTTCCCTTGTAGAGTTCATATGGGGTCTTGTTCAGCTTCTTCCTTAGATAGGCTCGGTTGGAGACATAGCAAGCCGTACTCATCGCGTCAGCCCAAAACACTTGAGAAGTGTTGTTCTCATTCAAAGCATTGCCCTTGCCATCTCGGTGAGAACTCTATTTTTCCTTTCAACAACACCGTTTTGTTGAGGGGTCCTTGGAGCCGAAAAGTTGTGATCAATCCCCATATTGTCACAGAACTCAGCAAAGGCGTTGTTTTCAAATTCGCCACCATGGTCAGTCCTTATACCCGAAATTGAGAAACCTTTCTCGTTGGACCTTCTTGGCAAAGGTAACAAACTGATCAAACGTTTCATCTTTAGATGATAAAAATATTGTCCAAGTAAATCTAGAGTAATCATCAACTATGACCAAAGTATAAAGATTTCCACCAAGACTTTTTACTCTAGTTGGTCCAACTAGATCCATATGGAGTAATTGAAGAGGTCTACTAGTTGAAATCTCATTTTTTGCTTTAAAAGAGGATTTGGTTTGTTTTCCTTTTTGACATGCATCACAGACCATATCATTTTTGAAATTCAATTTTGGAATACCAATGACCAAATCCTTTTTCAAGTAACTTGTCAAGTTGAAACATATTAACATGAGCTAATCGCTTATGCCATACCCAACTCTCATTCAAGTTACTAACAAAACAGTTTTGAACCGAAGCATTGCTAGATAAGTTAAGAGTATAACAATTTCCTTCTCTAGGTGCTCTAAATAAAGCTTTAGTTTTCAAATCATCAATGGAGACTAAATCCTTTCTAACAATCAAGCATTCATTTGAGTCAAAGATAACTAGGTTACCCTTGTCGGTGCTTTGGCTCACACTTAGGAGGTTGTGACACAATCCTTCTACCAGATAGACATCCTTGATGAGAGGACCTTCATTGTTTCCTATCTCACCAATCCCAGCAATTTTTCCCGATTGGTCTCCTCCAAATGTGACTCTACCACCATCCTTTGGTTTGATTGAAAGGAATTTGGATTCATCTCCAGTCATGTGTCTTGAGCACCCACTATCAATGTACCACTTGTTGGGTCTTGATGCTCTAAGACAAACCTACAATTCACAAGGGATCAAGCCTTAGGTACCCATCTTTTCTTGGGTCCTTTGGAGTTAGTTTTGACCTTAGGAACATAAGTTCCTTTCGGTACCCATTGATAATTTCCCACAGGCTTAATTTTTCTTTCATTTCTATGAAAGCAAGATGAAGTAGAATGACCCTTCTTATTACAATAATTACAATGTGCAAAGGGATTTGAAGAATGAACTGATTTTGTGAAATAGTTCATGTACGTTTTTTGACCACTCTTCTTCTTGCCTTTTTTCTTATCAAAATCCGGTCGTAGCCAATGCCACGATCTATCATTTATAAAACGTTGTTGTTTCAAAATGACATTGAGCATTTCACTTCCTCTAGTGAATTTCTCAAGTGCCTTTGTAAGATATGAATTCTTTTTCTTCAGATCAGGACAATCTTCACAAATAGTATTTTCTGAAGAGGAAAACTTTTCAACTTGAAATTCAAGAGTAAGATTTCTGTTTTTCAATTTGAAATATTTTTCAGCAAGTTTTTCAAACTCAGATTGCACAACCATATATTCAGCAAATAACTCATCATAAGGTGGTTTGCAATCATATACCTCTTCAAGGTTGATGCGTAATTCTTCTTCTTCGGCAACTAAGCATACGTTTGCTTTTTCTTCCTCATCCTCATCATCTTCATCAGATGAGCTATCACCCCAAATACTAGAGACATATGCCTTCTTTTTGAATCTGTTGAATTTCTTCTTTTCTTTGTCTTTGTTCTTGATTGGGGCATTTCGATTTGATGTGGGCCGGGCTTCTCACACTCGTAGCAGATAATTGGCTTTTTAGCTTCATATTTGGAGCTACCCTTGTGAAACTTCTTAAAGCCTTGGTCCTTCTTGTAGAATTTCTTGAATCTTCGGACCAAAGCATGCCAATTTCTTCATCTTCGTCTTCATTCTCATTTTCCTCATCTGAATCTTTAACTTTCTTTGCAGCCTTGAGGGCAATTCCTTTGTTCTTGCCATGAACTTCATCAAGTCCCTTCTTGAATTTGAGTTTAGCCTCATACTCGAGAGACTGCCGAATAGAGCAGCATCGACGTCATTGACTCTCCTCGAGCCTCTTCAATAGTCCGTGACCTTTGCTTCCCATTCCTTGTTAAGGATATTCAAGATCTTCCTTACTTGGACTGGTTGGTCATATTCTTTTCCCAAGGCAGCAAGTTGATTGATGAGATGGGTGAACCTCAGCTGGAACTCACCAATGGATTCGCCATGCTTCATTCGTAGAAGATCATATTCGGTCATAAGAGTATTGACTCTATTTTGCTTTACTCCAGCTGTTCCTTCATGAGCTATCTCCAGAGCATCCCACATGGCCTTAGCAGATGATAAGGTGCAAATACGAAAGTATTCTTGTTGACTTAGAGCACTTTGGAGAAGTAACACAGCCTTGCTGTTGAGTGTGACATTTTTTTCGTCATTCTCATCATATTCTTCTTCTAGCTTAGGAACTCTAACTCCATCTTCAACGGTTGATGGCGCATAGTCTCCTCTTTCAAATACTCTCCGAGACCATACTCGTTGCCATGACGAAAACTTTGAACTTTGCTTTCCGAAGGAGTAATGCTCTCCATTGAAACCGGGTGGCTTTGTTGATAGAAGCTCCATCGGGTAAGATACCTTCCATATTGATCCTTCTCGAGATGTTAAGCTCTTTGAGAAGACCTTGCTCTGATACCAAATGAAAGTGGAGCCTAAATACCCAAGAGGGGGGTGAATTGGGTATTCTTAAAATTTTAAGAACTAGCTCTGTTTTGGACAAGTGAAAACAGAGTATATTAGAGGAGAAGGGTAAGGAAAGCTTGCACAAGAGAAATTATCCTGGTTCGGTCTTATCCTTGACCTACATCCAGTCCCAAGCCACACTTGAGATTTTCAATCCACTAAAACTCAACAATTGATTACAAACTCGTACTCGAGTAGTTCTCTCACTAGAACTCACTCCCCCTTACAAGTTGCAATCAATACACCCAACCACCAAGTCCCCCGACTTGTGGTTATCTCAATCAATGAATGATTTACGAAATAACTCTCTTACGAGCAAATAAGATGAACATGAAGTACAAGTATCAAATTGATACAATACGTAAAGAAGCTGAACACAATAAATGATACTTAATAAAATTTTCGCTCTCGTAGGTGTATCAGCTTGAGAAGAAGTTAATGCACTCTATTTATAGGTAGAGAACATTAAATGACCGTTGCTTGATGAATCCAACCGTTGTAGGTGATTAGCTTAAGGTCCGGTCATCTTCTCTCTCTAAACTTTGCTAATCCAGGTGTTAATTTGATCTGGTGTGATTCTCGAGAATTTTCCGTTGGAGATTACTTTGCTTGTTGTAGTAAGCATTCTTTAACGTTCGAAGGCGTGCTCGGATGAATTAGCTGAAAGTAGGTGGATTTGCAGAGGTGCATTAAATGCACTGAACACTTTTTGCTTTATGGCTTTGACCTTCAATAATCTTCATTTGATCTTAATGAAATTCACTCAACAAACTTGTTAAACATAGCTAGGAATATGATTGAATGAATTATGGAAGCAATAAGATCAAACAACAATGATTTGCAAATTCGTATAATTCAAAAATCAGTTTTTTTACCGTTGTATCTTTGCGAGTATGTTCATGCTTACTCAAGTATGGCATTGTATACAAGTGTCCATACCGCAAGATCCAATGGGATACTCGAGTATGCACCTTTCGTGAGGCAAACCAACGTGTCTTGTGTTTGAAAGACAAAACCTATCTTTTGGAGTATGCACTCCTTTCTTGCAAAGTATTGACTTAGCTTGAAAAATCCTTTTGCTCTCCGGAAGTCAATACTCGAGTTTGGCTACCCAGTTGCAGTATTGACTTAGTTTAAAAAATGCTTTTGCTCTCTGGAAGTTCAATACTCGAGTTTGGCTACCATACTTGCAGTATTGACTTAGTTTGAAAAATCCTTTTGCTCTCGGAAGTTCAATACTCGAGTTTGGCTACCCATACCGCGTATTGACTTAGTTTGAAAAATCCTTTTTTGCTCTCGGAACTTCAATACTCGAGTTTGGCTAACCATACTTGCGGTATTGACTTAGTTTGAAAAACTTGGTTGCTCTCTGGAAGTCCAATACTCGCGGTATGGCTACCCATACTGCGGTATTGACTTAGTTTGAAAAACTTGGTTGCTTTTTCTCGGAAGTCCAATACCGCGGTATGGCTACCCATCTTGCAAACCGGTATTGACTTAGTTTGAAAAACTTGGTTGCTTTCTCGGAAGTCAATACGCGCGGTATGGCTACCTATACCGCGGTATTGACTTAGTTTGAAAAACTTGGTTGTACGGAAGTCCAATACTTGCGGTATGGCTACCTATACCGCGGTATTGACTTACTTGAAAAACTTGGTTGCTCTCGGAAGTCCAATACTGCGGTAAGCAAACCTATACTTGCATTATTGACTTAACTTGAAAAACTTGGTTGCTCTTTGGATGTCCAATACCAAGTAAGCAAACCTATACTTTGCGGTATTGACTTAACTTGAAGAACTTGGTTGCTCTCGGATGTCCAATATACGCGGTAAGCAAACCTATACGGTATGCAACTATCGAATGTTTTTAAACCGACTTTGCAAACTTCAAAACATGTTTTACATTTGTTGTTAATCATCAAAACATATTGAGAACTAACATTCTCCCCTTTTTGATGATGACAACACTTGTAAACTACTTTTGCAAAGAATTTGAAAGATGTAATTTGTTTTGAAATGAAGTTTTCAAAGTTCAAAGTTGAGTTATCATAAAATCAACCAATTTTGCATTTCAACACTTAAAGTTCAGAGAATGGCAAAGCGAAGTGGAATTCAAAAGTGTAAACAAGCTGAACTATATTCATTTAAGCATTCTTCATATAATCAAGAACGATATCAGAAAGGATAGACACTCTGATAACTACTGATATCACTCTGATAATCAAAACAAGTTCAGAAATATCAAAAAGATAGCTACAGAATGAAGTACAAATGACAAAATCAAACTACCTAGGACAACAAACTACCTAGAACCAATAAAACCAATAAAACCCTATACATCTACATCTTTCTCGACAAAATCAAACTACCTAGGACAACAAACTACCTAGAACCAATAAAACCAATAAAACCCTATACATCTACATCTTTCTCTCCTTCTCCCCCTTTGTCATCATCATACTCCGGGTCGAGGACAAAGATGGGAGGGGTGTAGATCACCATGGCCAAAGGGTTTGGATCAAAAGGTATGGAAAATGGTGAAGGTGAAGGGAGAATCTCCGTGGATGGAGATGGAGGTTGGTCAGGTAGAATCTCTGTGGAAGGAGTGATAGGAGAAGATGGAATCATGTGGGGTAGGAGTGGAAGTGGAGGTGGGGATGAAGTGGTGTGAGGTGGACGGGAAAGGAGAAGGTAGGTGAGGAAGGTGGGGAAAAGTGAGTCTCGGTGGTGGGTCTCTCGGTATGGATGGCTGGACCTCTGGAACAGGAGAGGATGAGGATGGACCGGTCGTGAACCCAAATGTGGATGATGGTGAAGCACCAACACCAAAATGGTCGATCAGACGATCAATCTTATCCCGGGCTTCTGATGCAAGCTCATATGTCATGGATAGTCGGGAGTCTAGATCAATGCCCGATCAAAAATCTCGCTCGCTTCTTGTCGGTGGCATCCTTCGGCTTGTCCAAGTCAGCCTTCACATCCAGGAGACCCATCTTGAACTCTGCGCGTAGCATGTCCAACTCAGCCTTCATGATCAGTCTATGGGATGAAAGGGCAGCATCGATCATCTCTCTCATCCTTTCTTTGAATTCCAATGATGGAGGAGGATGCGACTGAGCCTCGTGCGCATATGACTGTGATGCACGGGCTTGTGACCTCGGAGGAGCCCTCGACTGGCCTGATCCTTCCGGCTCGAATGAAATCTTCATGAAGTTCAATTGTGCCTTGCCGAAGGATGGGATGAACTTCATCTGCTCAGGTGGTCCCACATACCATATTTTGTGATAGAACATAATAAGGGACGCCAGTGAGGCAAATGGCATATATGATCCCTTTCGGGATGAAAACTTGAAAGAGCTGATTTCCTTGAAGAGCCACTGCCCAATGTTGAGGGGATCGCGCTTGATGAATGCCGTGAAGAATCGTAATCCTTACGTGTAAAGTGAGTATAGCTCCCTCCTTTCTCGCACAAAATTGCGAGTGTAGATATACCAAATTACTCGGTGCAGGGATGGCATGTCTGCGGGCTTGAAAGACAGATGAGCACTCTGATCATCCGGTACGTCCTGAATAAGCATTAGAGTCCTATACACCTCAGCATTGGTGTATTTTGGTGTGGACGCCACTGGAGGATGAGAAATCTTGAGGATCTTGTTGATGATGGTGGCAGACAAAGTGAATTGGACCCCCCTGACACATGTGGTGATCCTCTCCTCAATCGCACTTCCTTCTGAGTTCAAGATGTGATTGGTCGCCATGTTGAAGTAGAACATCTTGACCAACTCCGGGTAATAAGCGGCCTCGATGGAGACGAATGACTGATAGGGCCCGAACCATGGTGAGAGATCCACATTGCACTCTCGATGAATTTGTTCCAGGTCAACTGAAACAACCCGCGAAGCCGCGAGTCGAATACTGGTCCTTGAACTTGGCATTGAGACCGGGAGGAAGTGGAACTCGGGCGACTTTAAATACTTGTGAAGTCTAATCTCCTCCACCGCATTGTCGATGAATGGTGAGACTTCTTCGTGCTCATCCTCTTCGGTCTCGAGTCGACTCGGAGGCGGTAACCCCACGAGTAGAGAGCCGAGCGGGGGTGGACCTGAACAACGGTCCTCTTGCCCTATTGTAGGCTTCGGCTAGAATGTAGGTCTACCTTTCACAACCATAACACCCTAAGCGTAGCACGGATCTTCTGACTAGAAAGTTGCCTTAGGAATATGGAAGGAGTATAGTTAGCATCATAAGTATCGAACGTAGAAGCTTCGGTAGACTATAGAGGTGGGTTAACCAAATAGCTTTGCAAATGGTAGCTATGTACCAATTACGGAAAGCCGTATAGTCTAGATCTTTGTAGCATTGGGTAGAGCAACTGGAGGAATGATGCACTTAAGGATGAGTCTGAGTCCAGCCTAACTTCTCACTGATATCTTCTCTCGTTACAGTTATTTTGTTATGTTTGCTAGTAGCATAACCACACAACCCTCAGAACCATTATATTTACTTCATGCTTTCACAACTGTCATAGCAATTGCGTGTCACTCCTCGGTATCTCAGTCTCTGTGGGACGATACTCTACTTACTCTTTATTATTTGTTCGACTGGTTCACTTGCCATCAAGGAATTCGACCAACAGAAGGCCATATTTGAATTCACTAATTCACTAATAGCTAGATAGGTTCCATAAGATAATGTAAAAATATATATATCATAGTCACTGACTCATTGTTTACAACATCAAGTTAGATGTGGACCTACCACTATAGAATGAAAATGAGATGATCTTGTGATGAGTTATATATGGATGAATAATATAAACTTATTTTTAACTGAAAAATGAGTTGTCTTAATTAAATGGAGCTGATTAATCACCAACAATTAATACATATGTTTCTCTCAATAAGTAAATTTTCTGTTTGAACCTCGCAAGTAAAAAGAAAATTATTATTGGAAAAAGCTTACATCCATAAAATTAGTCAATCTGGCTTTATATGTAGGTGAAACTTATTGTGAAGTGAGCAATCAAATATCAATGACAAGGTCAATAAATACGATTTTTTTTTTTTTTGGGTTAAGGTGAAAAAATGCACATATGTTTTATCCTGAGGAGCATTGAATACTAAATGCTTTTTAGAGGCGCAAAAGTAACCATGAACTTAATTTGAAAATTGGAGCAAAAGTTACAGCATCGTTAAATCTTGCTTGACTGTGTTAATTTTGGGGACAGGGCCCACACTATAGTTCTGAAAATACCAAAATGCCCACTAAAAACACCCTCCAATCCTTTGATTCTTTGATCCAGACATGGAGAAAAACAGGTCACGCATTCTGCAAATCAAAATGGGTCTCCGATCAATCCGAATTTTAACACTCTCTCCCATCTTATTTGCTGCCATCTCCTCCTTCGCCGCCACCATCTCTCTTGGCTCGACTCTCTTAGCTTCCAACACAAATCAAACATGGTCTTCTCAGAACAACATATTCTCTCTCCATTTCATTCCTCCCAACCCCAAAACTGAACCTCTTACCTTCATAGCCACCATCATCTTCTTCGATGACGCCACAGTCATTTGTCCGTTGGTAATGCCTCGGCGGTGGACTCCGGCTGCTCCTTCCAATTCCTTTCCAGCGGAACCCTTTGCCTCTGAAATTCTTGTGGTGGTGGTGACGGTGGCGCTCATGTGTTTCATCGAGGATCTGGATATGTTATTATCCTAGGCTTCTTTCACAGTCTTCATATTCACATAGATCTGTTTGGTTTGAGATTATGGGCCCTAAAATATGCAAACATCACTAAATCAGAGATACATTGCAACGACAAGATGATTTTGGGCTTGGTCTTCTCACATTTTCTTACTTGATTTTTAGTTTAATTTCTTCTTGATGCTAGTTGACGATGAATCAAAGGTGAATAACAAGGGTGAATCGCAGTTTGGGTGGGAGAGGGGATGGGGTTTTTTTTTTTTTTTTTTTTTTTAGTTAGGGGTATTTTGGCACTTTCAAATTAAAATAAATGGATATTATCTTCTTCTAATTGTAGTGTCATTTTTACTCTTATTTTGTAAATTCATGTATATTTTTGCACCTCCAAAAAACATTTGGTATTGGGCACTCCTCAAGGAAAAACACCTGTATATTTGTGCACACTAGCCCTTTTTTTAGAAGAATTTTAAGAAGAAAAGAAATTTGTTCATTGGAGGGATAATATATATATAATGAAAAATTTGATGATATCAAATTTCAAGTTTGGTCAATGGAGTACTTAATAAATGATATGTGTGTATGTAATTGCAGCAAACTTGCGATTTCATATAATTTACTGTCTTTGATTATAAATATAGGAGATAGATAATTGCATAAATTAAAAAAACTTTGTTAAGTTTGTTATTTATAAAAAATGTATGATGGTTTTCCTATAAAGTGGCATTTTTAATCATTTTCATTGGGAACTACATAGAATTTAAGGAAAAATATAATTAATAAGATAAAATAAGTTGTGTCCATACATTTAGGACTATTTTTTTTTTTTTTTTTTTTTTTTTTTACATGCATTTACAGGACTACCTGAGGTAGTATTAATAATGAACTTGGTGTTAGCGAATGGCTCAACCACAACACATACGTACACATATCCCATCTACAATATAAATCACATCTTGATAAAATTCTTTGGTTTATAATATAAATCACTTGTAAAGTATTTAATTAATATTTATTTGTCATGGATGGTCAAGATTATTTATCGGTCATGGATGTTGTTAATTATTCTACTATGATTGATGGGTTATGCAAGGGAGGATATGTAAATAAAGCATTGGATCTTTGTATATTTGTTGAAAAAAAGGGGATTCCTTTGAACATAGTTTTATATAATTCAATTATTAATAGATTGTGCATTGATGGACGTCTTATTGAAGCATTTCATCTATTTGATTCATTAGAGATAATAGATTTTGACACCTTTTGAAATAACTGATGCTAAATTAATATATGCTCTTTATATGTAGAGAAGGATATTTGCTAGATGCCAATCATGTTTTCAGGAAAATGATTTTGAAGGGATTTCAACCAAAATTACGAGTTTACAATTCATTGCTTGATGGTATTTCTAAAATTGATCAACTAGAAGAGGTCTTAAAGATTTTAGAGAATATGGAGACAAAACATATTCGGTTGGACTATTTTACGATCAGTGCTGTAATAAATTGCTACTTCCAAAAGGGTGACCTTGAAGGGGCCCTTGCATTCTTTGATGAATTCAAGAGCAAGTGTATATTACCCGATTTTTAGGCTTCTTATATTTGATTAGAGGCTTGTGTTCCAAGGGAAAGATGGTGAAACAGGCCGTATAGGAGATAATATTTATGAGGAAAAATGAAGATGGAGTAATGAAACCTATATGGATATTGAATAAGACGTTGAATTTTTAGGACACAATTCCTTTTAGGAGGGGAGAATTGTAATATCCCAAAAGTTTTTATGTCATATGAGGTTTAGAGAAGATCTAGAAATGTAAAATTAAGAGTTTTATCTATATTATAAGATAAATGAATTTAAAATTTATATATATATATATATATATATATATATATATATTTATATTTATATTTATATAATATAAAAATGTAGGGCCCACAATTTTTATGCCTCCCGTGACTAATTAAAAATTATATATATTATATTATAAAAAATGAAAATAATAATAATTTATAATATTATATTATAAAGTGGGAGGCAACATATATATTTTGCGGAATGTTTTAAGGGTTCATCTAAGTATCCTGGTGAAAATTTCGCCTAATGACTCAACTCCCATCTATTATACCAACACGTCCGGAACGAAAGCGTGAGCGCGGAGAGAAAAAATAAAGAAAGAAGGACTCACGGGAGAAGAAGTGGTGGAAATTATATGGTGTTGGTAAATGGGAAGGATTCAAGTATAGGTAAAAATAAGTTTGGAATAGATGTAATGTTGATTATTATTTTTTATATATTTATCAATTATAAATATGTGTGTGTGTGTTAAACTGTTTTGTGGTTTATTGTGCCTATGGAAGGTTTGATTTGGAATTTATATTTTAGTCAAAATTATATTGATTAGATTGAAAACTATTCAAGCATGCTTGTGTGTATTAAAACTCATGGTTATGTATTTTGGAAAATGTTTAAAATAATCTATATGTTTTAGATAATATTTTTTGTTATCTTAAAGATGATTGAGGATAGATTATTTGATAAATCTTATTTAGAACTATACTGGTGATTTGGAACTTGTATATACATGGCAATATTGTGATTGTTTGTCATTGATTCATATGAATGGTTGTGAAGTTATGATGCGTTGGAGTAATGAGGAATTTGTATAATGAGATCTCTTACTATGTGTTATGTCATCACTCAGTGTATAGTGTAACACCCCAATTTTCTAAAGCGTTTTCAAATACTTTGATCAGAGTAGAGCATCGGAACAATTTAAAAGAGCGAGTATCTGATAGACATTCACTGTTGGTGTATCTGGTTGCTTATACAGCGGTACATTTATTCGAATATTCAAAAATACGCTAGTACATATCCAAAAAGAAATTCTCCGGCTGGGTCTTCACCGGGTGCGTTTGCCCTTGTCCTCGGTCCTGATCCCTCCGGATCCTGAGGCTATAGCAGGAGCTGAGGTTCAATGCCCATTGAACCTCAGGTAACGGTTAACCTCATGCTTAAATATGATAGTATATGTATGGCAGATATTCATGGCGTTTCAGCAACAATCATTACATAAGCACACAGCAGATGTATCCCAACCGTACATAAGCACACAACAGATTTTTCCTAACAGTACATAAGCACACATGTAAGTACATAAGCACACAGCAGATGTATCCCATAAGCACACAGCAGATGTAAAGTTATCTATCACATATAAGCATACAATAAGCATCAGAGTTAGTGTTACAGTACGCGAACGTACCTTTGTCCGTTCGGATTTCGGTATGTCTATCGGTTCAATATGTTCCCAGATTCTCTCGGATATCCTATCACAATATTTCCGCACTACTCTTTTACAAATAATATGCTAAGGGATATCTTAGCCACTAATCACCATTTCACTCCTGGTGAGTTCATTTTTCAATTTATTCCCTTAAAATTTCGTGAAAAACACTACTTTCAGCATTTCAGACAGAATTTTCGCTAACTTTGAAAATTCATAATTAATTCTAGAAAAATCAAAATGAGGATCCGTAAAATTTCCCAGAATCCTTAGGATGTCTATTTTCAATAAAAAAAAATACTTGTATATACCCAGAATTTATGAAAAATTCCCAGTTTTCATTTTTCACAACAGTGCCCAGAATTTCGTCCATAAAAATGGCCTAACTTCAACCGGTTGTATCTCTTTGTACAAGAATCAAAACACTGCGTATTATATATATTCGGAAAGCCCTACATATCTACTTTATTTCTGGAAATTTTCGTGATTTATGGGCTTCATTTTCAACATAAAATATTATCATTTCTTTTGCTGTTTGCCCAGAAATTTTACCGAAAATTTTGCCAGAACTTCGCTACTTTGATCTTCGACTTCCAAGAATTTTGCTCCACAATATTTTCCACCATATTTTCGAAAAAGACATTTTTAATCATAAAAAAATGAAATCAAAACTTCTTGGAAGATTTAAAGATCAAACTAACCTTTATACTAAAAACTACTAAGAACTACTAAAAACTATAAAACTAAAGACTAGAAACTAAAAACAAGCTTACCTCTTGAAGACTCTTGCTACTCCCTCCTCCATCTTGCTTCACTCCACTCTTGCTTAGAATGGTTTTTGGTGTGAAGAGAATGAAGAGGGAAGCCCTCTATTTATAGTGAAATGTCATGGCATTCTTGCAATTATTTTGAACTTCCTCTTCCTCAATTTCCACCATAGGATCTAAACTTAGTTAAGAAGTTTTAATCTTAACCATTGGACCCATACTTAATGAAGAAGTTTCTTCCAACTGAGTCTTCGGTTTTACTTTAACGAAATTCATTTTTGGTTGCCTGATCAATCACTAATATTTTTAAATTCTGAGTATGCTTTTTGATTAGTAGTTGGATATCCAGATCTATGGTCTAATGAGATTCCCCTGGTTGTACTAAGCTTATTCTTTGCAAAAATAGCATTTACTAGGCTTACTTTCGAGGTTAAATTATGTGGGTTCAAGATAAGTCCTTATATTTTTTCCGGGGTTCCTACTTCTTCACAACTATTTAAATTTGTATAAATTCTCACTTTATTTGTTGTTTTAAGTTTTTTTACTATGTACATCGATATTTCTTTGGATTTCAAACCATTATCCAATTTACTCTAGGATTTCAAAATTTATCAAATTTGCTTTAATTTTTTTTTCTCTCTCTCATTGGTCAAAACCTTTTCTCATGGATTAAGCTTTATGTAGTTAATTTAGACCATTAGATTTTTGAAGGTGGAATATCACCTAGAGGGGGGTGAATAGGTGATCTTTGAAATTTAAAATTGTTCTTGTGTATAAACGAAATAGAGACCAATAAGATAAAAGAACACAAGACAATTTATACTGGTTCGGTCCAATGCACTGACCTACGTCCAGTCCCCAGAAACACTATGGGATTCCACTAAGTTTCAGAAGCAATTACAGACTCTGTAAACGAAGGATGGTCATCTCACTCTCAGACTCCACTCCCCCTTACAAGTTGTAATTGATACACCCTCTCTTAAGGTTCCTCAACCTTAAGATACAAACTTAACAAAGAAATAAGTGTTTTATACTCCTCACGAGTTGATAAAGATATGATCACTAAAGTGTAGTTAATAATACAGATGAAACAGCAAATGAAATAAATCTCGAATTGATTGCACGGCGTTTCGTTAGTTGGCAAATTGAATGCTCCCGCTATTTATAGTTGATGCCATTAATGACCGTTGGTGAGCTTCGTGAAATAGCCGTTTAGACACTCGGATATGTCCATTACTCAGATGAAGCGTTCCACACGAATTCCTCTGGTCTGACTGGTACAGCTGGAATTTTAAGTTCCGACATTCTCTTTCATTCTTACGGTTGTATCCATTGTGAGTTAGCATTTAATGCCACTTGGAGAATATCAGAAACGGTGTTACTTTGCTCATAACATTGGTCTCTGAGAATATCATGTTTAGGTAGGAGCATTTAATGTCTCTGACAGCTGAGATCGATTAATTCAAATTCACCGGTATCTTATGTCTAGATGATTTGAAACTCATGAACAAATCGATTAATAGCATATGGTAATCAAGAATAATAATAAACAGAAGAAGATTTAATCCATTCGATGATTCGTGAATTTCGAACACGGTGTTTTTCAAATCAGCATGAAGTTGCTCGAGCAGAGGTCCAAGCTTGCTCGAGCAAGCTCCTTTGAAATGCATAAGGAAGCACGCTTGCTCGCTGTTGCTCGAGCAAAGTTTTCAGCTTGCTCAAGCATGTTGCTCGAGCATGATAAAATCATGCTCGGGCAAGCTCTTTCTCAAACTGGAACAATTGCACTACACTCGCTGTTGCTCGAGCAAGCCTTCATCACTCAGTTGAAAAAGACTTGATACTCGCTGATGCTCGGGCAACGTTTAGAGGTGTGCTCGGGCAAGCTCCACTCGTCACTTATGAAAAAGCCATTTGTATCGCTTGTGCTCGAGCAGCCAAAATATTGTGCTCAAGCAATGTTGAGACAAAGAGAAAAGATGGATTTAGGCACATGCTTGCTCGGGCAGCCTTTTACTCTTGCTCGAGCAAGCCATTTTCATGCTCGGTCAAGCGACTTTCAGAGATTGAGAATGAAGAGTCGATCGATGTTGCTCAGGCACATTTTTCCTTTTGCTCGAGCATGCTGCTTGGGCAAGCCTTCATCTCTGCTCGAGCAAGACTCCTCAAATCAGTGAAAATGTTCGCCCACGTTTGTTGCTCGAGTGAGCTCCATTCTCTGCTCGAGCATGACTATCCATCTTGCATTTTTCTGCTATGAGCTCAATGATGCTTGGGCATTACAAATACCTTGCTCAAGCATGATTCTAGTTATAATGATGTTGCTTGAGCATGCTTTTATAATCAACTCGGGCATGACTCTTCAACTTGCAATTTTGTCATTCTCACGATGATACTCGGGCATGCCAATTGTTCTGCTCGAGCATGGCTGGATAATTGTGAGATTATGCTTGGCATCATGTTCTTTGAAGCTCTTGATCATATGTGAATAAGCATAATATTCTTCAGTACAAAGCTTCAACTTCCAGAGTATAGAGACTCTCAAGAAGCAATCACATTGACAGCAATTTCCAGCGAGCATAACGTCTTCAGTAAAAATCCAAATTTAGCCAAACACCCCATCTCAGAAAGCTCTTCAAATATTCCTTCCATTTCAATAAGAATCAACTCCAAACTAGTTGTATTTCATCCATTAATCATCAGATGAATGAAGGTTGTTCTTATCTAGCGTTTTTCCAGCATCCAGAACAGACTGTCAACTTCAAAACATCACACACTTCTTCAATTGATCTTCTTTTTCTGTGTTCTTGATGTTTTTGAAAATTTATTTGAGTCTAGTTTCCAATGGCACCAGTTTCAGCTCAATCCGATTTGTCGTTTGTGAGATATCCTCAAAATACCGAAGGTTGGTCTGGACTGTGATGGTGATTCTTGTGGCAACTTGTAAAATTCATAGATAATTCATATGACCTCTTTTTGGCTTGAATTTTATATCAAAATGACGCATTGGATGTCTAGTTTCATATGCCACTGGTTTTGTGTCAATCCAATTCCTGGTTTGGGAGATATCATCGATTTACCGGAGGTCATCAGAAACAGAGCTGAACAGAGTGTGCTGAAAGACAACCTTGCTCGAGCAAGAGTGATTTTCTTGCTCGAGCAAGAGCGGATTTTGCCTAAAAAATGAGTTTGCTCGAGCATGGCTCCTCTTGTTGCTCGAGCAAGGTACTGTTTGGGCGAAAAATTGGCTGGAAACATGTTGCTCGAGCATGGGAATATTTATGCTCGAGCAAGGCACTGTTTAGGTGAGAGAAAAAAGCTGAAATTGCATTATGGCCCCAAAACAAACTAGTATTCTTCCAGAAGCTTGAACTTACTTATTTTAACTCCGAATTAATCCGTTCTAGCTTCTATTTGATCATAGAACCTTGAATATTGATATTTCCATGATATTTAACAAGTTCTACTTTCTTCAACCTCCATTCTTGATCATTCTTCATAATTTAATTTGGACTAACCTATAATAAACAAAGTAGTTAGTCAATGTATATGATATAAAATTTTTGCTCTAGATAATGACATCAATATAAGACATCATCAAAACTATTCAGAACTAACATTCTCCCCCTTTTTGATGATGGCAAATACTTTAAGAAAATATGTATGAATATGAAGATATATTAAATGCATCATATTTTTCTTTCCATTTCTCTCCCCTTATTTGTCATTAGCAAAAAGTTGAAGTATGGAAGATAAACTAAATGAAGAGACATATATGAAAAAAGTTCAAAATGATTATCTCTCCTTAATCATTTGTGAAGAAAACAATTTTCTCTCCCGTTGTGAAAGTATTTGATATGATGCAAGTAGAAAAGAGTTTTCATGAAAATATGTTTGTAAACGATTTGAAGAGGTTTTCAAGAAATCTTTCACATTTAAAGCATATAGATACCAAACATATGCAAAATATTCACAGAATATAAGGAGATAAAGTTCAGAAATGCTCATTTATATTCAGCATATCGAAGAATGATATGTGAAGTCCATTTTCTTGCTGTATGCAATTCAGTTGAATCTCTGTGGCCTGAGATGAAGCAGTGATAGACTTTCTTCCTGTATGGAGCATAGCTTAGCTTCATCAAAGCATCTCTCCTTAATGTAATAGTTTCTCCTTGAAGTGCATTAAGAGATATTCGCATACAGAATGAAATCTCCTGCTACACATTGAAAACCTTCTTTGCAAGAGAGATTTGTCGGTGCAACCAAATATCAAAGTATCCCTTTCGATACGTTATTATCAAATTAAGGTAATGAAAGGAAAATATGATGTTGATTCATCATCAAAACTAATAAAACTTAGTGAGTACAGATGAGCAGACTTAAAAAGGATTTTCTTCAAACAAAGGAGATGAGCTTGTAAGATATAGAACACATGTGAATATGAAGCTCCCCCTTAATGAATGCATGACTAAAAAGTATGAAATTCCCTAAAATGACACCACATAATTCTAAAGATTATGCTTTTTATGATGATAAAAAAAATGTTTAAAAACATAAGACTCATTTTGAAAATGAATGTGGTCAGACTAAATTTCATGAAATAGGATAAATCAATTGAGCCTAGCATAATCATGATATACAATACATATATTGTTTTATAATACAATACCTCACTCAAGTAATATCGTAATTACTTGAGCCATATTCCTCTGTTGTTCATTGATGCATCTAGTCAGTATGATCTGAACTGAAAGTCTCTTAGAGGAGAACCTTCAGAGGGATGAGTGCTTCAAGGGTGTTCTATGAATACTTGAGCTTCTTTGGAATAAGATCTCATCTTTGAAATTTGATCTGAGAATTCATGGTCTGCATCTCATAGATTGTTGATTTAATCAAGTAGTCATTTTGAAAAGCTTTGACAGAAGCTCGATGATCACCCATACTCGAGTAATTTAATCACCATACTCGAGTACCATTTGTAATTTCGGCTTCTGCAATGATCTTACTCGAGTAGCATTATGTATATACTCGAGTACACCAAATTCTATGCTTGAGTACTAAGTTTTGGCTTCTTTGAACTTTGCTCTCTATCTTTGTTTGACTTGAGTCCATCATCAACCCATTCGAGTCACCATTGGGAGAGAATTTTCTTGCATTTCAAGCTTTCCGATATGACCCAAGTTAAACTTGCGTTAGTCTCTCGCATCTTTTCTTCTTGAGAGAGTCCTGCAAGGCAAAAGTTCATGTGGTACCCAGTTCTTTCTTGGGTCCATACAAGATCAGACATGACAACTCCTATGTTCTTACAGGATTAAATCATATGATATTTGAGCAAAGAGTAGAACAGTCAGAGATCTTAAACATAATTTTACCCAATCAATTAAGTTCAGGCCAATGAATCAAAAGAGCAAAAATTAAATCATGTCAAGACAATTTGTAAATATACTTTACATAAAGAGATGTCATTGATATGAATCTCGTGTAATCCATGGATGAGATTAAATATTTTTTTTTTAAAAAAAATGATAATGAAACATGAAATTTTTTTCAAATCTTGAAAGTTCTTTTAAACCGAGATAATGAATTCAAAATTTTCATGAATAAAAGATTCAGTTTGAAACAGATTTGAAATCAATGCTCACTCTAAACAAGGTGGAAGTCAATTAGTTTAATGAATATGTCAATATGCTTCAGATTTAGAAAACATTTTGAATAATTTTCTCAAAAGCAAAAGTCATGAAGATAGAGCATTATCGAAACATGCTTAGTACAACAGAAATATATGAAGCACAATGACTTTGCTATTGTCAAGTGATAATCTTGCCTCTTAGAATTGAACTTAGAAACATATAAATGGTCAAGGCAAGAATTTGAATATAGTTACTCAAAATATGAATAGAAAAATGCTGATGTATTTGAGTAAAGTACATGCTAGAATTCATGGACGATGAGGCACATATTCATTAGTCCAACTGACTAATGGATCCAGAGTATCATCCTAGTAAGTTATTCCATATGATGGTTAATGCATTAACATTTAATGCACTAATAAACATTCATAACGCTTGAAATAACTTATTAACTAAAAAAAATTTATGCTTTAAGCATAACATATTCACAGATTGAGACCTTTTCTTGGAGACAAACTTGAAACTCATATATGATTAACTTGTTAGACATGATGTTCAACAAGTCAGAAATTAAAGGATGAAGAGTTCAAGAATCGCATTAAATTCTAAAGTTCAATATGTGAATGACAAGGAAAGTCAATTTGGACAAATTTGAAGCATATCCAACATTCAAGTAAACAATATTAACTTCCATTTTTTATAGCATCAATTGAATGCAATAAAAGCATGAATATTTTTCAAAAGCATTTGTATACATTTTCACAAAACAGAGTGAATTGAAATCAATAATAAATTTTAAAGTTGTGCACTTCAAAAACATAAACTCAGAAGGTTATGCACAAATTTATTTATGGACCATTTAGCAATCTGAAAAACAATTTTGAAAATCATAAATGATTGATTGCTAATGGAATGCAATAATGGACAAGTATTTATCACCCAAAAATGAATATGTAATCACAGTATGGGGTAAGAGTTAGATATCACCGTAATTCCTCTTGTCCTTGTTGAAACTTGCTTCGTTGTGATGAATTGATGTAGACAACTTCTTTTCCGTCGTTCATCATCAACATCAACCATTGCTTCTTTTGCATACTTGAGACTGTACTCTTACATGTACTTGTTCTATCGTAAGTAGTCAACGATGGTTGATCGACTAGCCAATACTTGAGTATCCCACAAACCATACTCAAGTAGCATATCAGAACCAGTAGGTAATACTTCATCTGTCAAACCAATACTCAAGTATAACTTACCAATACTCAAGTATTGATCCCTGAAACACTCAAACGTACTCATTAATGCCCGATAATTCTCGAGTATGTCAACCAATACTGGAGTACATTTTAAAATTGCAGTTCATCAGAGGGAATTATCAAATCATTGTACAAGCATAAAGAGTCATACATTTTGAACATTGAAATCCTTTTATGAATAAATCTGTCAAATAGATTTTCAAGAGATAAGAAGAAAATTGATTTCAAAATAGTTTTCAATGTTCATTCATAATATCCAAAGTATAAAACCTCAATAATTATTATTGATAATAGCATAGGAGGTTATACCATCGTGTACCTTACACCTTATGCAGTTGGAGGATTGGCTTTGCTTACCCATTGTCTCTTCCCATTATATTGATTCTTCATATGTCTTTCCATGGGTGTCTACAAGGTTCTCTCAGAGGACATAGACTTCAAATGTCTTCTGTTTGATACTTGAGAGAATTTCCTTTTCTTGTTTTCCTCAAGATAGTTGAATGGTATTCTGTGGTAGTTTGTTCTTGAGGTGAAACATACTCCTCTTGCTTGTGTCCATTGCTTCTTTTGATTTGAAGATAAGGTTGTAGCAATGGCTTCTACACGAGTTCTCCTAACTGATGTAAATCTCATTTCTAGTTCATGAGAAACTCTTCGACTCTTATTCTTCTTTATACGTCGAGGTCCTTTCCTTTTAGATTCAGTCTGCACATATAAATCACTAGATGGACATCTTGGTACCCATTTATACTTGGGTCCTTCCGGGTTAGTTCGATCCTTAGGGAAAACATAAGTTCCCTTTGGTACCCATTGATAATTACCAACAGGTTTGTCTCTTCTATCTTTCTTATGAAAGCATGATGAAGTATTATGTCCCTTTCGGTTACAATAATTACAATGAGCAAAGGGGTTCGAAGAGTGGATAGGTTTTTGAAAATAGTTTAAGTAGGATTTTCCACCACTTTTCTTTTTCCCTTTCTTTTTGTCAAAAATAGGATTGTAACCTATGCCCGATCGATCATTTGTAAATCTTTGAGCTTTTAAGATAACATTGAGCATTTCACTACCCTTAGTGAACTTCTCAAGAGTTTTCGTAAGATAAGCATTTTTTGTTTCAAGATCAGGGCATGTTTTGCAAATCACGTTTTCACAAGATGGAGAAATATCTTTAACTTGCTTTTCAAGTAGTTTGATTTTCTTCTTTGAGACAATAAGTTCTTTCACAATTTTACTAAATTCAGAATGTAATTCATTATACTCAGAAAGCAATTCATCATAGGTAGGTTCAGAATCATATACCTCATCATTGTTCTCACATTGCTTTTCTTCTTCAGCAATTAAGCACACGTTCACAGCTTCTTCCTCACTTTCTTTGTTTGAGGAGTTATCTGCACATATAGAAGACACGTATGTCATTTCCAAAGCTTTCCACATCTCCTTGGCAGTAGATAAAGTGCAGATACGGAGATACTCCTTTTGACTAAGAGCACTCTGGAGCATCAAAATGGCTTTGCTGTTAAGAGTTATTTTCCATCTATCATCCTCGTTGAACTCATATTCAGCCTTTGGAACATTAACTCCTCCTTCTACTCTTGTGGGAACATAATCTCCATTCTCTATGACTTGCCAGAGATGATACTCCGTGGCTAAAACAAACACTCTGAACTTTGCTTTCCAGAATGCATAGTGTTCACCATCGAAGCCAGGTGGTCGGTTGATTGAGGAACCGTTAGGTAATATTCCTTCCATGATCTATCTCGGGATGTTAAGCCCAACTAAGAAACCTACGCTCTGATACAAAATGAAGGTGGAATATCACTTAGAGGGGGTGAATAGGTGATCTTTGAAATTTAAAATTTTTCTTGTGTATAAACAAAATGAGACCAATAAGATAAAAAAAACACAAGACAATTTATACTGGTTCGGTCCAATACACTGACCTACGTCCAGTCCCCAGAAACACTCTGGGATTCCACTAAGTTTCAGAAGCAATTACAGACTCTATAAACGAAGGATGGTCCTCTCACTCTCAGACTCCACTCCCCCTTAGAAGTTGTAATTGATACACCCTCTCTTCAGGTTCCTCAACCTTAAGATACAAACTTAACAAAAAAATAAGTGTTTTATACTCCTCACGAGTTGATAAAGATATGATCACTGAAGTGCTGTTAATAATACAGATGAAACAGCAAATGAAATAAATCTCGAATTGATTGCACGACGTTTCGCTAGTTGGCAAATTGAATGCCCCCGCTATTTATAGTTGATGCCATTAATGACCGTTGGTGAGCTTCGTGAAATAGCCGTTTAGACACTCGGATATGTCCGTTACTCAGATGAAGCGTTCCACACGAATTCCTCTGGTCTGACTGGTAAAGCTGGAATTTTAAGTTCCGACATTCTCTTTCATTCTTACGGTTGTATCCGTTGTGAGTTAGCATTTAATGCCACTTGGAGAATATCAGAAACGGCGTTACTTTGCTCAAAACATTGGTCTCTGAGAATATCATGTTTAGGTAGGAGCATTTAATGTCTCTGACAGCTGAGATCGATTAATTCAAATTCACTTGTATCTTATGTCTAGATGATCTGAAACTCATGAACAAATCGGTTAATAGCATATGGTAATCAAGAATAATAATAAACAGAAGAAGATTTAATCCATTCGATGATTCGTGAATTTGGAACATGGTGTTTTTCAAATCAACATGAAGTTGCTCGAGCAGAGGTCCAAGCTTGCTCAAGCAAGCTCCTTTGAAATGCATAAGGAAGCACGCTTGCTCGCTGTTGCTCGAGCAAAGTTTTCAGCTTGCTCAAGCATGTTGCATCATGCTCGAGCAAGCTCTTTCTCAAACTGGAACAATTACACTACACTCGTTGTTGCTCGAGCATGCTTCCAAAGTTTGCTCGAGCAAGCCTTCATCACTCAGTTGAAAAAGACTTGATACTCACTGATGCTCAGGCAACGTTCAGAGGTGTGCTCGGGCAAGCTCCACTGGTCACTTATGAAAAAGCCATTTGTATCGCTTGTGCTCGAGCAGCCCAAATATTGTGCTCGGGCAATGTTGAAACAGAGAGAAAAGATAGATTCAAGCACATGCTTGCTCGGGCAGCCTTTTACTCTTGCTCGAGCATGGTCCTCGAGCAAGCCATTTTCATGCTCGGGCAAGCGACTTTCAGAGATAGAGAATAAAGAGTCGATCGATGTTGCTCAGGCACATTTTTCCTTCTACTCGAGCATGCTGCTTGGGTAAGCCTCCATCTCTACTCGAGCAAGACTCCTCAAATAAGTGAAAATGTTGCTGCCATTTGTTGCTCGAGTGAGCTCCAGTCTCTGCTCGAGCATGATTATCCATCTTGCATTTTTCTGCTATGAGCTCAATGATGCTTGGGCATTACAAATACCTTGCTCAAGCATGATTCTAGTTATAATGATGTTACTTGAGCATGCTTTTATAATCAACTCGGGCATGACTCTTCAACTTGCAATTTTGTCATTCCCACGACGATATACTCGGGCATGCCAATTATTCCGCTCGAGCATGGCTGGATAATTGTGAGATTATGCTTGGCATCATGTTCTTTGAAGCTCTTGATCATATGTGAATAAGCATAATATTCTTCAAGTACAAAGCTTCAACTTCCGAGTATAGAGACTCTCAAGAGGCAATCACATTGACACCAATTTCCGAGCATAACGTCTTGGTAAAAATCCAAATTTAGCCAAACACCCCATCTCAGAAAGCTCTTCAAATATTCCTTCCATTTCAATAAGAATCAACTCCAAACTAGTTGTATTTCATCCATTAATCATCGAGATGAAGGAAGGTTGTTCTTATCTAGCGTTTTTCCAGCATCCAGAACAGCTGTCAACTTCAAAACATCACAACTTCTTCAATTGATCTTATTTTTCTGTGTTCTTGATGTTTGTGAAAATTTATTTGAGTCTATTTTCTAATGGCACTGGTTTCAACTCAATCCGATTTGTCGTTTGTGAGATATCCTCAAAATACCGAAGGTTGGTCTGGACTGTGACGGTGATTCTTGTGGCAACTTGTAAAATTAATAGATAATTCATATGACCTCTTTTTGGCTTGAATTTTATATCAAAATGACACATTGGATGTCTAGTTTCATATACCACTAGTTTCGTTTCAATCCAATTCCTGGTTTGGGAGATATCATCGATTTACCGGAGATCGCCAGAAACAGAGCTGAACAGAGTGTGCTTAAAGACAACCTTACTCAAGCAAGAGTGATTTTCTTGCTCGAGCAAGAGCGGATTTTGCCTAAAAAATGAGTTTGCTCGAGCATGGCTCCTCTTGTTGCTCGAGCAAGGTACTATTTGGGCGAAAAATTGGCTGGAAACATGTTGCTCGAGCATGGGAATATTTATGCTCGAGCAAGGCCTTGTTTAGGTGAAAGAAAAAGCTGAAATTGCATTATGGCCCCAAAACAAACTAGTATTCTTCCGAAGCTTGAACTTACTTATTTTAACCGAATTAATCCGTTCTAGCTTTTATTTGATCATAGAACCTTGAATATTGATATTTCCATGATATTTAACAAGTTCTACTTTCTTCAACCTCCATTCTTGATCATTCTCCATAATTTAATTTGGACTAACCTATAATAAACAAAGTAGTTAGTCAATGTATATGATATAAAATTTTTGCTCTAGATAATGACATCAATATAAGACATCATCAAAACTATTCAGAACTAACAATTTTAGGTTTATTAAATCTAATCTTGACCTTCCATTTATGCTAATCTCTCATTGGTCCAATTAATTTTATGAGGATTAAGAATATTTTCTTAATTTATCATTGGCCAATTCAATTTCACAAGGATTAATATTAATTATTGGTTTAATCACAACCATTGGATTTCCTTGTGTTTGTTTAGATTAAATCTTCTCCCTTGATTAATCGATTTAACTAATCATGATAAATTAGTGCTTAATTAGGAAAGTATTATTTCACCCTCATTTTATACTTTTATTTTGCCTCTTGATTATTTTGCAACTAATCCCAATTAGTGCAAGCTAACTTGTTCATTTATTTATTGGTAATTTCCATTAATTGATTTAGGTGTTTTCATAACATTCTATGACTTTCTATAATTAAATAAAACTATATTGTAATATAATAATCTTAGGGTATTTTATGATTTCTAAACCAAATTACAAAATTTGGGTCTTTGGTTTATTTACTTCTAGGGCAAAATTCCCTAAATTAAGCTACAAAATTTTGAGACCACATATTCACCTATTTTTAATAGGTATTTTCTATCAAAATATAGTGGCTATGCTAAATAGGATTTTAGGGTATCAAATAGTGCATGGTATTTGTCAAGGCCCCTTTTTCCATGTTTTCATTTGGTCGAGATTGCATTGGAGCTGTGGGACATGTAACACCTCCTTTGTTGTGTTTTTTTAAGGAGGGAAGCTATAGTCTAGACTTGAGCTCTGCACCTTTGGCCAGATACATCTAAAGAACTGGTGAGCTTGGGGCAATTCAGTCAAATAGATGGGTTGCTATTGAACTATGTGTTAGTCTAAGATTCGAGTCTGTCAGCAGTTTTAAGGCTGGTCAAGGGTAATGAGGATGGTCTATGCATCAATCAATTTCTTGACATGTTATATATGTGATTTATGATTTTAATGATAAAGCTTTTGTATAATTATTTTATAACAAGCTTGAGACATGTTCTTGGAAATTTCTTGCGAATGATATTTGAAAAATGAATTGATGTTCAATCGTTTTGGAACCATTTTTGGCAGGGGGTTTTGGTAAACAAATTGAGAACTAGTTTGTGAAATTTTTATGTTGATAATATTAATAAATTACTGTAAGTTGAACTTGATTTTGAAACCATATGTTCTCGATCTTGATTTGCATGTATATTTCTGAATAAGCGATGGTTACAGAGATCTTTAGATCTTATGGTTAATATATTAATTTTTTCTCAAGTGATTATTCTTGTAAGAAGCAAAGGAAGACACATATGAACTAGTGCGTCTTAAAGGCTCTTTTGTACTCTTAGAGTTGATGTTATGTCATTTATATTTTTTATCATCAGAAGACTTCCATATTTTATTGACTCTAAAATAATTTTGGAAATTTATTTTGACATTGTAAATATTGAAGGTGGAATATCACCTAGAGGGGGGTGAATAGGTGATTATGAAAATTCTTTCGCTAATTGCTCAAGAACACTTAAAACAGAGATAGGGAGAAGAGCAATGAACACAAGATGTTATACTGGTTCGGTCCAATTCTTGACCTACGTCCAGTCCCTAGAAACACTCTGGGATTTCACTATCTTAATCCTTGATTACACACTTTGTAACTCTTCAAGTAATCCTCTCACTAGGACTTACCCCTCTTTACAAGTTGTAACCAAGTAACCCAGACACAATTACACACTCTGTAAACGAAGGATGATCCTTTCACTCTCGGACTCACTCCCCCTTACAAGTTGTAATTATACACCCACACTCAAGATACCTCTATCTTGAGATTTGAATGAATTGTAATACAAATGATAAGACTCTCTCACAGAGTAGATAGATAATGAACACGAAGCTCAATGATATCTAAAGATATATACTGAGAATAGAAGTTGTATACTTTGGAAGCTTTGTCTCTGTATGTGTTGGGTCTTGTTGATGAATTCAATCCTTCGTGTATTTATAATAGTTGGAGAAATAGCCGTTGGTAGGATTTGAATTTTTCCGTTTGATTATGACCGTTGTTTAGCATTTAACCATTCACGCTAATCTCGCTTCAATTGGGTTTAATGCGTTGTCTCCGGGTCGTCTGTTTTTACGGAACTATTCCGACCGTTGCTAAATCATCTGAAAATCACTCAACATTATGATTAATGATATCACAATAAATGTTGAATAATGTTTAGAAGTAGTATAAGTTCATTTGGAATTCATCTGGATGTTCTTGATGAGAATCCACGATTTCGAACATGGTGAATTTCAAAAACCACAGAGCCCAACTCGAGTTGATCTTTGCTTGACTCGAGTTGCTTGATTCCTACTTAATGACTTGAGTTGTATTAGCTGTGACTCGAGTTGTACCTTATCTCCAAGGTTCTGGTTACTCTCCGTCTGAATGGTTACTCGAGGTAGCAATACCTTGACTCGAGTTATTGCATCATTAAATTCAAAGTGAACATTTGAAAATGCTCTTTAACTCGAGGGACATAATTCCTTGACTCGAGTCTGTAGTACGTTGAAGATGGAGAAATGAAGTCTGTAAGATTGACTCGAGGTGAAGAAATACTTGACTCGAGTTTGTGCATCGTTATATTCAAAGTGTACTTTTGAAGGAGGATATTCACTCGAGGTAATGGTAGTGACTCGAGGCAAAATGTGCTCTCTCCATTCTTGAAACTCTCAGGTTGTCGTTTGACTCGAGTTGGTCTATGTGACTCGAGTTGGATCTTCAGGTATAAGTTGAAATAACTCGAGGTATCTCTGCTAACTCGAGGTAAAAAGAGCTTTGCATTCTTCAAACTCTCGGGTTGTCATTTCACTGGAGGTTTTCCTTGTGACTCGAGTTGATCCTTTATAGTTGTGTTGTATTAGTTGCTCTGACTCGAGTTTGTGGCTACCGACTCGAGGTAAAATGATCTCTCCATTGTTCACACTCTCTGGAACCCTATTTGACTCAAGGTACACTCTTTAACTCGAGGTAAAAACTCTTCTCAAAGTGTGATATTGGCAGAAACTCGAGGCTATGCTGAATTGATTCCAGAAATTCAAGTGTCAACTTTAGAAGGCCATATATCCCTGGTCTGAGCTCCGTTTTGGTTGGTTCAACTCTTGATGGAAATATCTGTGTGTCATTTTTCCAATGGCATAGATTTCAGCTCAATTGGATTTGTAGTTTGTGAGATACACTCAAAACATTGAAGCTTGGTTCTGACTGTGATGGTGATGTTTGTGGCAACTTGTAAAATTCATAGCTCCTTGATCTGAACTCCTTTTGGGTTGAATTATATATCAAAATGACGCATTGGGAGTCTAGTTTCATATGCCACTAGTTTCACATCAATCTAATTCTTGTTTTGATAGATATCATCAAATTACCAGAGGTCACCCGAGCTAAACGTGGAACAGAGTGCACCGAGTTCTTGTAAGTTGCTTTAACTCGAGGTACACTAAAGCCGACTCGAGTTTTTGTCCCCGACTCGAGTTTTTGTCCCGACTCGAGGTAAAGTGTTCTAGGGAGCAAAAATCACTTGGAAATCATCGACTCGAGGTAGATAAGTCGACTCGAGTTAAACCATTCCGGGAGCGAAATTGACTTGGAAAACATCGACTTGAGGTGGTGATGTTCTTGACTCGAGGTAATCATCCCGAGATGCCCAAAAACACTGTATCAAGTCATTAACTCTAGGTAGTTAGTCCATAACTCGAGTTACTTAGTCTTGAAGCTCATTTTTACTCATTTTAACCCCGAATTGAGCCGTTCCAACTTCCATATCATCGTGGGGACTTCTAGAATCAATCTAGGAACTTGTATAATGATTTCTCATTCCATTGAGCAAGTTCTTCTTTCTTCAATCTCCTTTCTTGAATATTTTTCATTATTAAACTCCACATCTACATTAAATATAAGAATTAGACAAAGTAAAACATGAATGTAGTATTCAAGCTTTTTGCTCTGGATAATGACATCTATATAAGACATCATCAAAACTAATCATAACCAACATTCTCCCCCTTTTTGATGATGGCAAATACATTAAGAAAAATATGTATGAATATGAAAATATATTAGATCACATATTTTTCTTGCCATTCTCTCCCCCTTATTTGTCATTAGCAAAAAGATTGAGGTAATGAAGAAATACAGATGGAGAGACAAATATGAAAACAAGTTAAAATTGACTTGTCTCTCCTTAACCATATGTCAAAACAATTTTCTCTCCACTATTATTTTCAAGAAATCTTTCACAATTAAAGTATATAGACACCAAACATGTGCAAAGTTTCTACTGAATATAAAAAGGTAGAGTTTAGAAATGCTCATGTTGGTTTTGCAAATTGTTGAATAATCGAAGAAGTCCATTTGCTAGCTTTCTTGTTGAAAGAGATCCTCTGAAGTGTGCTTGATAGAAGAATCATGAATATCTTGTATGATGTGAATAGAGCAAGAGTACTGGTTGCTTGAAGGCAATTTCATTTGAATATGGTCAATACTTAGCTTCCATCATTTTCCTCTTCTTCCTATTGCTCTTTTGCAAAACGTGTTGGCTTCAAGAGATTTCCCTCTTCCTTTTAGAGCATAGCTTAGCTTCAATGTCATTGATCATCAAAGCATCTTTCCTATCTGTAAATATCGCCCTTTATTTTATTCCTGAAATCATCTGGGTAAAAAGGTCAGAAAACATATCGCATAGCATTGCTTCCTCTACTCTGCTATAGCATTTAGGATGCCTTGTATTGCACTTCAAATCGCTGTCAGAATGCTATAGCATCGTATCAGATCTGCTATTCGATTTCTCTTAAGAACAAAGCAATTTGTTCCATTCCCAGCACACGCAAATGATTTCTACTCTTTAGTCCCTATATCATGAATGTATGCCTTTTTGCTTAGATTATCTATAGTTGAGCTTGGATTTAACATTCAATTTAGCCAATTAGTATAGGGAAAACATGGTATTATTTGTGCTCATCACACCCCTTGTGGATTTTATGCACCATTTGTAAGGTGCCTTATGGTGCTTGAAACCAACTTTGTCTTCCTTGTTATGAAGAATTTGAGAAGGCCAAATTGCATTATTGTAATTGCTTTGACCCACCTTGCATTGAATGAAAATTAAGTTCATATTGCTTCAATCTGTGTCAATTGGGCATTTGAGTGAATTCAACTTTGCCTTCCTTGTTATCCAGCATTTAAGAAGGCCAAATTGCATTATTGTAATTGCTTTCACCCACCTTGCATTAACTGAAAATTAAGTTCATATTGCTTCAATCTATGTCAATTAGGCATTTGAGTGAATTCAACTTTGCCTTCCTTGTTATCTAGCATTTGAGAAGGCCAAATTGCATTATTGTAATTGCTTTTGCCCACCTTGCATTGACTGAAAATTAAGTTCATATCAATTTGTGTCAATTAGGCATTTGAGTGAATTCAACTTTGCCTTCTTTGTTATCCAGCATTTGAGAAGGCCAAATTGCATTATTGTAATTGCTTTCATCCACCTTGCATTGACTGAAAATTTAGTTCATATTGCTTCAATCTATCTCAATTAGGCATTTGTCTGCATGAGATTGGTTAACTTGTACTGCCCTTTTCTCAAACAATAATATTGATATGCATATTGTATACCTCAGAATGTGTTGTTGTTCATCCTCACAACTACAAATTTTTCGTTTCTGTGACCAGATTAACGGAGGTCACTTTCGTTATTCTAATGTGGAATCATAATTGTTCTGATGAATTAATTACATGAAGCAATAAGATGAATTAATTACATGAAGCAATGAGTTCTTTTCCTGAATTTTAGTAGTCACCTTTGTTTTTCCTTAATAACGAACTCTTTTAATTCAGCGACTTCACACTTTTTAGGGTTTAGTTGTTATTATTTTCAATTGTTTTCGGCTTGTCTATCAATGCATCGGTTGGGTTCAATGTTCGGTCATTTTGTTCCCTATTCCTCTTCATTTATGTAGCTGGTTTCATAATTTTGTGTTATCCCCTCTAATTACTTCCATCTTCTTCGTCCTTCTCACATATGTCCGCTAGTCTCGCCCATCACACTTTCATATCCCATAAACGTCTCCTTCAATTTTCCCTCTGAACCTTCACACTATTTGGTTTAGGGTTCGTTATGTCCCATTACAAAAATGAAAAATTTCATTCCAGTATTTTGTTCTTCCTTTTTTAAAAAAAAAAAAATAGAGGCATTCTTGAAATTTTACCTCACCTTCCCACTTAACAACAGCCAATTCTTCATACCAAACATTTTATTTTCCCTCAACTTATGTTCTATTCCTTAGTATGCCAGACAACTTACATTTTTAAGTTTCCTCCTAATCTTCCCTTCCTTTCCTTTCCATCCTCAAATCTTTCTCATACCAAATAGGCCTCTAGGGTTCAAAGCTTCTTCAAATCTTGCCAGAGAACATCACGCAATGGTCGCCGGCGTCCAACAGCGAGCTCATAAGTGTCGTATGCTTGTCCGTGACGAAGAAAAATGTATCACGAGTTCTGGGTTTTGTTGGGTCAGGGTTATATTTAAGGAAATGGGGCAAAATGGTCATTTCACACTTTGAATTAATATCACAAATGTCCCTTGGGGCCTTTTTGAGAAGAGAATTTTTTGTGGGACTCTTTTACAATTTTTTGCCCCTTAGACTTTAAAGGAATTTTCCATGGATTAAATTAGTAGTAGCCCAAATCCCAATAATATGGATAAACTTGGTTGATATTTTCAGTTACACAAAAGACAAAAAGAAATGCCCATATCTGTTAACTTTGACCTAATATTTTTTTTTTTATGCATAAGAGCTTTTCAATCGAACCACGAGATTTTAAAAAACAATTAAAAGTAAGTAAATGTAATAATTATGTAAGAAATTTAATTTTTTTCCAAAAATTCCTGTGTTTATGAATAGGTGAGAGAGAGAGAGAGAGAGAGTAATAATGAAAAAAATGTATGTAATATAATACTTAATTAAAGAGGAAAAAGGGAAAAATATATTTATTATTGAGACATACTCAACAAGTGAGAAGAGCTTATTGATTTTCCCTCTTATAAAAATCAACATCCCATGCCCATCTTCTCTCAGATATTCCTCTGTTTTGTGACTCAATCACACTCACATCTCTCCCTCTCTCTTCAATCAAGCTTCAAATCTTTCACTGCTTTTAAATCTTTTTCTTTCTAACCATTTTAACATTAAGGTACCACCCATATTAGCTCATGTTTTTCTTAAATGGGTTAAGGGGCAATTTCATCCCAAAAGCTTTTCAAGGGATAAATTTGCATTAATTTCAATGGTTGGTTGTGCTAGGACTAATTGGAAGAATTACTTGCCTTGTTCTTAGAACTCGCGTTTTGAGAGTTGAGAAGTGAATGGAAAAACTTAAACCAATAAATATTAGAAGAATATTATGGTCTTTTAACAATATTTGGTTATCATTTTAATTAGAAGGGTATTATGATCTTTTAACAATATTCACAAATTCCCAATAAGGCCTTTTGGCCTAATTAGAAATTTATTAAAGTGTAGGCTTAAATCCGGATTTAGGTATTTCAAATAAATTTAAATGAGATTCTCCATTTAACAAATCCTAAATAAGGTTAGATGTCTCAAAATTGGATTTCAGAATTTGATAATTTTATCTCGTTACACTTCATTTGATTCTCTTCTTCAATTGTTAGGAAATTGACTCACATCCCTAATATTTATGTGTATTTGCTTAATAGTAAATATGAGGCTATTATTGCTTTTAAACAATATAAGAATAAAGTTGAAAATCAACTTAACAAGAAAATTAAAGTAGTGAGGAGCAATCGTGGGAGAAAATATGATGGTCCCTTGGAAGAATTTTGTATAGAATCGGCATTATACACTAGACAACCGGCTTCTTACGCTTCGCAATCAAATGGTATTGCGAAAGGAAAAATCGAAAATTGAAAGAAATGATGAGTGCATTATTAATTGACTCGGTTTACTACAAAATTTGTGGGAGGAAGCCATTCTAATGGCTAACTTTCTAATTAATAGAATGCCTCATAAAATGATACGAGCATACCATATAAAATATAAAAAGGAAGGAAACCTTCCTTGAAATATTTGAAAGTGTGGGTGTGTTTGGCAAAGGTTGAGATTCCTAAACCTAAAAGGTTAAGAAATGGACCTAAGACAGTAGATTGTGTGTTTATTGGCTATGCACATAATAGTAGTGCATATTGTTTTTCGGTTTATAAGTCTGATGTATCAAATATCCATGTGAATCGGTTATTAAGTCAAGGAACGCTAGGTTTTTTGAGAACGTATTTTCGTACAATAAAAGCAATGATAATAACAACACAGTGATATCTCAGGATACTATAACTAATGAAAATCTTGGAGAGGAAGAACCTAGATGTAGTACTAGGCAAAGGATTTCAACATCCTTTGGGCCCGATTTTCTCGACTTATCTATTGGAAAATGAGCCTCGAACATATAAAGAGGCTATGGATTCTCTTGAAGCACTTGTTTTGGGAAGATGCTATCAATAGTGAAGTTGAATCCATTATGTCAAACCACACTTGTAAATTGGTTGACCTTCCTCCTAGCAATAAGCCTTTAGGAACTAAGTGGGTCTTTAAAAAGAAGATGAAAGCATATGGCACTATTGATAAGACAAAGCTATTTGGTAGTGAAAGGCTACAATCAATGTGAAGGCCTAGACTACTTTGATACTTATTCACCTGTTACAAAAATTACATTCATTCAGATGTTAATCGCATTAGTAGTATTGAATAGGTTGGAGTTACATCCTTCTTGAATGGTGAATTAGAGGAAGAGATTTATCTAGAACAACGTAAGGGATTTGTCATCTCAGGACAAGAATAGAAAGTTTGTCGCTTAATAAAGTCCATTTATGGACTTAAGCAAGCCCTGAAACAATGGCATGAGAAATTTGATGAAGCTATGTTATCAAATGACTTTAGTATTAATGAATGTGACAAGTTTGTTTATATTCGAAATACGAAAATGGGTTTGACATAGTCTGTTTTTATGTAGATGACATGTTGATAACGGGTAGTAATAATCAAATGATTAAAGATACTAAGCGATTGCTTACCAAGTAAATTCAACATGAAAGATATGGGTATATTTGTAACACCCTCTGGGGTGCCGGCATTTTTTGCCTTAACTTTACGCAGTAGTGTGGCAAAATCAGAAATATTTCGTTATACTGATAAAACGGAATTTGGATTTGATTACATTACAGGGGTATTTGTAACATCTCATTTTCAAAAGCAAGTATATATATTTTTTTCATCGAGTAGAGCATCGAGCGATTGAGTAACCGATATTTATATTCAAAATGCCGTAAGTCTTGCGATTGACATGTAGCGGTACGTTATACCGAGTGTTTTCAAAGTAAATAACAAAAGAAGAAAGTCTTCACTGAGTCCCTATGCGTGCCGCTTGCCTTTCTCCTCGATCCTCGGTCCTCCGACCCGACGCTATGTTAAGAGCTGAGGTTCAATGCCCATTGAACCTCGTGTAACGGTTAACCTCATGCTTATGTGTGACAAAATATGTATGACAAATATTCATAACATTACAGCATTAACCAATACATAGCACACAGCAGATGTAAGGTTACAACAATACATAAGCACACAACAGATGTAATGTCAATCACAACAATAGTACATAACACACAACACATGTAAAGTCATCCACGTTTGCACTAACCAGTGTCACGACAGCTCCTCGTGTCCTCAGCACTAGGAAAACTCACGGCATTACCAAGACTTAACCCGTATAAACAAAGCTGAACGTATAAACAGTGAACTAAGATAGAGTCTTAGACACGGTGCATGACCCAAGACAAAGTCCTGTCCATGACTCTATAAAATAGTCTATCACATATAAGCATACAATAAGCATCAGAGTTAGTGTTACAGTACGCGAACGTACCTTTCACCGTGTAATGGCCACATGCCTGACCTTTGAACCCAGCCCCGGATATCCTAACATATCACCATAGTAATTAGAATAATATCCTAAGGGATATTTTCACCTCTATTTACCTCTCTACCCTTGGTGGATTTGTTATTTACAATTTTGCCCTTACATTTATTTAAAAACGTAGTGCAGTATTTTCTGGGCAGATTTTTTCGGTAACTTTGAAATATCATAATTAAATCTACAAAAATCGAAACGAGGATCCGTAAAATTCCTTGGACTCCTTAGGATGTCTATTTGTAATTAAAAATATTCAATTTTTCCCAGATTACACGAGTCACTCCCAGTTTTAAAGTTTTGAGCCTCTTCCCAGAATTTTTCCAGAAATTCGTAGCCCAACGTTGAGAATTTTTATCTCACTGTACAAAACTCACTTTAACATGTTCTTAGAATATTTGAAAAGCCCTATATGTATAATTTAACCATAAATTTTCCCAAAATTTTGTAACTTTATTTTCAATATGAAATATTGGCATTTTTATCACTGATTTCAGAAATTCCTACCCGATGAATTTTTGCCGAGCTTCGCTACTTTGCTCATAGTTTTCCAGAAATTTTGCTATACCAAGTAGCTCATCTAATTTTCAAAATATCACTATTTTTAACTATAAAAACATGATATTAAAATTACTCTAGCATATTTAAAATCAAAGCTACTTCTAACTATGAATTTAAGAACTAAAACTTAAAGAACTTAAAGCTAGAGCTAGAGAACTTACCAAGAACTTTGCTCCTTCTTCTCCAAGACTCTCACTCTCACTTTCCCTCTATGTTTCAGTTCCTATGCTTGTGAATTGGTGAGAAAATATGAAGCATATGGCTTGCTATTTATAGGAAAATGGTATGGCAATTGGGTAAATATTTGCAACTTTACTCTTCTTGTGTATGAACCCTTGGATCTAAACTTAGTAAGGAAGTTTTAATCTCATCCATCCATGTGATTAAAAGACCCTAACTTAATCTCTAAGTTTTTCTTTTTGAGAATTAATTTACTTTGATGAAATCTATTTTTGGTTGCTTGATCAATTACCAATATTTGTGAATTTGTGTATGTATCTTGATTAGTAGTTGGATATCAAGATTTATGGTCTAATTAGATTTTCCTGGTTGTGCTAAGCTTATTCTTCAACGTTTGCAAAAATAGCCTTTACTAGGCTTACTTTTTGAGGTTAAATTATGTGGGTTCAAGATAAGTCCTTATATTTTCTCCAAGGTTCCTACTTCTCCACAACTATTTAAATTTGTATAAATTCGCACTTTATTTGTTGTTTTGAGTTTTTTCGTGTACATCGGATATTTTCTTGGATTTCAAACCATTATCCAATTTACTCTAGGATTTCAAACTTTATCAAATTAAGCCTATAATCTCTCTCTTGCTTATCTTCTTCCATCTTATTCCCTCATTAATTCTCCCATGTGTGTGTTGTTTAATTATTAAAACAATAAAACAATAATAAACTCCCTTTATCCTAGTGCTAACCGTGACTTCCCTCCCTTGGCCATTTAATTTGCCTTTTAGATGACAAAGTCCAATGGTTCTTGTCTCTCATTGGTTGATTGCCATGTTGACTTTTCAACACAAGCTAACAAAGTTTAATTAATATTCTTCCTTCTTTCATATTCAAGCAAACCGTGCCTCCCTTCATCTTTTGGCCCAATGGAAGTGTGTTTCTATTGTCTCTTAATAGCTAGTATTAAAGCCTCCCATTGGTTTATTCACATTCACATGGATTTAGATTATTTGTTTAATTAACTAGAACCTTTAGATTTAGCTTTATTAGATTAAATCTTGACCTTTTATTTGCTAATCTCTCATTGGCCCAATTAATTTCATGAGGATTAAGAATATTTTCTTGATTTATCATTGGCCAATTCAGTTTCACAAGGATTTGGCTTTATGAGGCTTAATTAAAGCCTTTGGATTTAGTTTTATCAAATTTAATCTTAGCCCTCCACACCTAATCTTAATTAGCATCCCTAATAAAGTAGTTAAGTGTAATTGTCAAAATATGATTGGTTTCTAAGATTAATTAGAAACCACTTCTATGCTAATCCTAGCCCTTCACTAGCCCTTGTTTCTTAATTAAGGTAATACATCCTCAATTATGCCTTTAACATATGCCACTAAATTAATTGTGAATGTTTATGAAAATAATTCAATTAACATAGATTGAATTATCCACTAATGTTGGCAATTTTCTCTAATTGGTTTAATTATTTCCTCACATACTTTCCTATTTTAAATAGGTATTATTTGGCCAAATTATAATATTTATGATAAATATGAATTTTGGGGTATTACAGTATTCCCAGGGCTTATTCCCCTTTACATTCATTCACAGATAGTGAAAATCAAAAGCAATTAAACACTAATCACTATCGCCCCTCAGTTCTTCAAGTTGTCCCTCTGCTGGGCCATCTTCAAGTAACGCTTTCTCCTAGAACCTCGTGCAGCACTTCTCTTCCCGTGCTCACTGTCTATTGGTTGGTGGTAGGGGTGAGATTCTGAGGAATCCCGATGTGAGACAATACCAAACGATGCATGCAAGATGAATGCTAATGTATGATATACTTGCCTTACACAAGCTCATGTTAACATAATGACATTTCTGCATACTCAATGATTCATGCATCATACTCATGGCCATAGCATAATCATAAACAGAGCTTCAATCATTCAAGTATGTTAAACATCGCAAGCAAGTATAACAATCAAACATATACATACAAGCAATAACATCAATGCATGCAAGTAAGGTAAGCCCACTACCTTTTAAGGACTACTATCCTTACTCGGGTTCCTCTTTCGTCAACCGTCAGGGTTGCTTGAAGTTCTGTCCTTCTCCTTCTGGCCCTAAGGGCATAATCGTACCTTTAGAACCAAGGTAAATGAATGTTTATTTACCTTTTTAACCCTTATTTCATTAAATTTTAATTAAGTAACTTAAAATTGTTACTTTCAGCCTTTATCTTTCACTGCACTTAAAAGTCTAGCAGATTCAACTATTTTTAATTAATTATACTAAAATCATTTTAGTGTTCCGTCAACTCTCACGTGTTCCTATAGAAGTCCACTTTCATAGAAAAATACTTTCAGAGGTCAGGACTTTTCAAATAATTCCCAAAATTTACGTTTTTCTTGACTGCCAATTAAGCTTCCAGAATTAATGACTCAACTTTAAAAATTTGTATCTCACTGATCATGGCCTTAAAAATTACAAAATTTATATTTCCTAAACTCTCAGTGTGTTCTCTGCATGCCTGGAAAATTTGACCATTTTATAAACACTTTAACCCATTCAAAATCACATGTTTAAATCTTCTGACAGTTTTGATGTTCAGGAAGCTGGGTCATCTTGTAACATTTATTATTCACTGACCAGACATCAAACAAATACAAAATACCCATCCTTTTAAAGGTATTCATGTCCTCTACGTCCTGGAATATTTTCAGAGTTTTTAAAGAACATTAACCCAGTAAAAACACGTTGACAAGCTTACCGGTTTGAATTATTCAAAACGGGCAGATTTGACTCTTTATATGTGCTCGTTATTTCATGTGTAAAAACGCCTTTGAAAAATCATCAAAAATCATATTCCCACACAAGTTTTCATAAGGAAAGCGATGGTGGTCTCATATTTTGCAGATTCCAATTATTTCTTGGTGTTTACCATGATTTTCCAGATCTGGGTTTTCAATGAAATCTCAAAATTTCCAAGATGAAGATGGAGATTCTTACCACAACTCTTGATCTAGCTCTTATGGATTCTCCCACTTCACATTTTTCCTCTTCTTCCTTCAATCTAAACCCAAAAATTTCATGCATGTGAGTTATTCTCCATTAATCAAGACATGCATGAGAGTAGAAGCAACCTTGACTAGTAAGATTGCAACTTACCTACTTTGATTCTTCTTCTTCTTCCTATTCTTATTGCTTCAACCCGTGGCTTCTTGTGCATGAGGATGATGATGATGGTGTTGGATAGGGAGAGGCCGTGAGGGAGTTTATAGGAAGTTGAGAGTTTGAGTTGAATTGGTGAATAGGTGTATGTGTGAGAATTGATCACGGCAAGGAGAGAAATGAGAGAATGAATGAATTGTGTTGAATGTGTGTGGGTGAGTGTAATGTCGACGGTTAAGGAGAGAATGAGAGATTGGGAATCTGATTTATTTGATTAATGTGTGTGTTGTGTTTAAATAAGTGACAAGTGTGTGTGTAGGTGTCAAGAGGAGAGTGTAGGTGTGTGTGATCCATGGAGAATAGATGAATGGAAGAGGAATCAAAGTTTGCTATTTGTGTTGATAATGCCACGGCAATGAGAGGTAGTAAATAGGATTAGAATTTTTGGACGTTGTGTGTGTGTATAATCAATCCGTGGTAAATGAATAAGGGAGGAGGTAATCAGATTTTATTTTTTGTGTATGCGTGTTTTTATGCATGCATGACATGTGTAATGCTTGTGTAAGGAGGAGATGACATGTGTTTGTGTAGGTGTTATGTGTGCATGGTGCCATGTGGCTTGGTGAGGAGAAGACATATGTGTGTGTGCGTGTTGGTGTCTCGGTTTGAGTGTTTTCCTTGGTTTACGCAGCGTACTCGGAATTCTTGCTCGGGTTTTACTCGGGATTGCGACACGCATACCGAAACCCGACAAACGAATGCCACGTACCGGTGTTTTCTTCAAAAACGCATGGGCATATCCTACTACCTTGGAAATGCCAAATACTCACTTATACCGGCAAACTTACGCTCAACTAATCGTCCCAAACCTTAGGACATAGTTGGGTGGCATCTTTTCCAACTGGATGTACACCATATAAGCCTTCTGTGCCCCTTTTTCAGTAACACTTTAATTACACGACTCAAATATACTAGGTCCACCGATCGTATAACCGAGTTACTTAGTCGGTGAGAGGCTTTCTATCTCTCATCATTCTTGTAACACTTCCCGAATTGGGCTTAGCCGTCCGCCTAATTTAGGCTTATTCTCAATTCTCAGGGCCTAAAATTCACGATGTTACAATAGCAGACATTATTTTGGGAACTAAATTCCATAGAACATCTAATGGAATGGCTTTATCACAAGCATACTATATTTCTAAAATTCTTGAGAAACTCAAGAGTTTAAATATAGCTCATATGTCAAACCCTATAGATTCTAGCCTTTGACTGTTGAGAAATACTGGTGAAGTTGAAAATCAAAAGGAGTATGCTCGAGTGCTAGACAGTCTTATGTATATTATGAACTGCACAAGACCCGATATTGCCTACATAGTAAGCATGTTGAGTCGCTATACAAGTAATCCAAACGAGCTTCATTAGAAAGCTATGATAAGATTTTTCGATTACTTAAAGCAAACTCAAAACTTTGATTTGCATTATGAGAAGTATCCTACAGTGCTAGTAGGGTATCATGATGCAAATTAAATCACCAGCTCTAACGACACAAGATCCACAAGTGGATATGTGTTCACCCTTGGAGGGAGTGTTGTGTCTTGGAAGTCATCCAAGCAGACTTGCATTGCAAGATCAACTATGGAAGCAGAATTCATTACTTTAGATAAAGCTAGTGAGGAAGCTGAGTGGCTTCATAATTTTCTTGAGGACATTCCTAGTTGGCCAAAGCCAGTACCAGCAGTATGTATACACTGTGATAGTCAAGTAACTATTAGTAGGGCCAAGAATGTCATGTACAATGGTAAGTCTAGACATATACGTCGTAGACATGAGATTCAAATGGAATCATCTTAATTGATTATGTGAAATTAAAAGAGAATATAGCAAATCCATTGACTAAAGGGATTCCTAGAGAGTTAGTTAGAAATTTGTCCAAAAGAATGGGTTTAAGGCCGATCTATTGTTGATTTCGCAAAGTAACTCTACTCAAGAGTGGAGATCCCACAAAATAGGTTCAAAGAGAAAACTAAGTCATGATCAACTGTTAACATTGTGGATTTTTTAAACTCATAATCATTCCTAGACAAGACAGTGCATATATACAATGGTAAGCTTTTAGGCTTTTAATGGTTTCTTACTCTGATATGTTCAGATGATGTATATTGACTTACATCAAAAGGAATCACCTATATGAGTGTGAAGTGTGGGCCACTTTTATGAAAATTAAAACGGCTGATTCTCTAGAACACTCACAGAACCAGGCAGGTGTCCAAGGCCAAAATGGACACAGCATAAGAACCAACAATACTAGAGGAGCAAGTGTGTAACTCCTATTGTTTTGGTATACACTAAAAGGTTGACGGTTCAAGACAACGCGTCCACTAATTGACCATTATATCCGATAGGTTTTTAGTAGAGAAGGTTCAAAGGTAACCCCTACCTTTCTCGATGTAGTTATTTCTTGTAGAGGAATTGCACTTTGTATACATAATCATTTGCTTTTGGTCATGATGGACAAACGTCTTATCCATGTGGGGGATTGTTGGAATTTAGGAAATAATCCAATGGGTTATGGATAAGAACAAGGTTGTAAAAGAAGAGGAAAAATGAAGAAGGAATGTGTGTGTGGATAGAAGTCTCACATCGGATAGTTGGAGAGGAGTTAGAGGGTATATAAGCCTCAATTTTGCTCCTCTTAATTGGACCCTTGGGCTAATCCACTTTTGTGGAGGAGTAAGGACTTAGGTGACCCTTGATCCACGACACACATGCGCGTGCGCCCCATCCGGCCGGCTCGGCTTTGCTCGGTTCGATCGGTTGCGCCGTACTTTGCCGATCTAGTTCGGTTGGCGTGTGTGTAATAAAAAATAATTTTTTATTAAATAATTTATAAATTTCCAATTATTCTCCGAACTTCTAATAATTTCTTTTTTGCCCTTTCGAGATTTTCCCAACCAACAGCTACGAATCGCGATCCGCTTTGATCGTTCATCCATTTTGGTGTGTCTGTTCATACGACATACTAGTTCGCCAGCAAGGGTCACTGGTCGTTTCTGTTCACTCTATTCTGGTGCTTTTGTTTGCACAACACACTAGTTCGCTGCAACAATCGAGTTTATCTGATCAATTTTTCCATCGTTTATAAATACGGCACCCTATTCACAGAATTGACATCCGATTTTTCTCTCGAACACTCCTCTCTGCATACTACATTCTGAAAACATATTCTGTGCGTTACGAAAGCAGACTCGTTGCGTTTGCTTAGGCTTTAGATTGAGAGAGCCATAATTCTAAAGACGAGAAAATCCGCTCTATCCTAGGAGGTAATTTCTCAGCAACCTTAGGCATCCATATTGAGGGAGCAAAATTGTCTTAAAAAAACAATGTACGTTTGGCCCGAATTACTTCAAATTTCATTACCATATTCGGCAGTCTTGTGTGTTTGTTTATGATTTTTTTCATACTATACAAAACCATTGTATACTTACTGTATTAGTTATGTAGATTCTTGTTATTATTCAAATTCTACCTGTTTAGTGTATTTTCTACAATAGTTTTAGCGTGAGGCCCTCCAATTAATATATGACAAGAATATTATTCTAAAGCAAACACTTCTTAGAGTTTTATTTTAGCACAATACATTTGTTTTATTTTGATTAGAAACATGAGGTTTGGTTTGAGACTATTACACCCCTACCGGGCTTGCCCTTTCGGTTGGTGGGTTAGAGGGATCCTTTTTACTTATTACCTTTCCTTTGTTAACTATTCCCTTTTAACATACATCAGAGTGTGCGCGGCAGAGCATATGATCAATTTGGACAACTACAATATACTAGTAAAGGTACGAACAATAAACATAAAAATAGTCTCCATATGGTTAAGGTACAATCTTCCAAAATAAAATATTGAATGGTAAATAAACTCATACGGTCATCCCAAAACAAATATACAAAACGAGATGAGGCATCCTATTTCTTCTTCCATCAGCTCCATGCCCTTACCTTCTTACTTCTAAACAGCTCAGTGTAAATCACCTATATCTTTAGCACGGTCTGGAGTTCAAAATTGAACTCCAGAGTAACTGTTAAACTCATATACTATATGTATGCAGTGCATGTATGCAAATCACAATCATGAGGGTAAACATACCACATATGCATTCAGGATCACAATCACATAACCGTTGGACTACCTAACAAGGCAAGCACCAGGTATCCTTAGCGTTAGGAAAACTCAGTAGCCAGGGCCTCAACACTAACCACCTACCTCAAGCTCAGTAGTGACCTAATGACACAGTCCACTAAGCCCTACAGCCCTACATATCTCAGGCTCAGTAGCAACTTAAGGACACACAATCCACTAGGCCTACTGACCCTACATATCTCAGGGTCAGTAGCAACCTAAGGACACACAGTCCAATAGGCCCTATAGCCCTGCATAACTCAATCATGGCATATAAACTTACAACAGTGACAAAGAGTATGTGAGTAAACAATTACTATCTAACAGCTATTTAGTAATCAATAAAATTCCTTGGTGCTTGAAAAATTACTCCGATCAAATACTGACCCTAAATAGAGTAAATACACCTCTTTTAAATCACTTTTATAAACTCTCCTTTCAAAATCATTAATGTCTCCCTATATACAGAAATTTCCAAAAAGCATGTCCTAACTTCAAAAATTCATAACTAATTCAAGAAAAATATGATTGACGTGAATCCAGTGGCCTTGAACCCTTATTATTTATATTTTATATTTTAAAAAAATACTTCTAGAGAACATTAGGGTTCATACCTTTTCACGGTGCCAAAACTTTGCTCATTTGGACAAAGAAGAAGTTCAGCTTTTCGGGTTGTTTTCAAAAAAAATTTCTCTTCTACTAGGAAACTTGAAAAATTACAAAATAATATATCAAAATGAATCTCGGGATGTCTAATTTAAGCATGTAAAATTTTATGGCCATCCGAATTCATTTAATATTTCAAAACCATTTTATAACTGCAACTGCTCAGATTTTACTATAGCTGGCAGATTACTATTTCTCTTAAGACTTAGGGTTTTCGGGTTCGCAGATCATGACCTTAGCTCATTCTCATGAAAAATTTCATTTTAAAATCAATGGAACCCTTAAAAATATCAAAATCATACCACAACACCATATTTAAGCCAGCTGGACAGAAACCCTAAACTTCAAGTCATAGGGCTAGTTTTGAACTTACCTTGATCTGAGCTTTAACTTAGGTGTTTTTACTTCTTCTCTCGGGTGTATGAGCTTGGCTGGTCCTTCCTTGGCACTCCTTGAACATGCCTCTAGCAGCCAAGAATGTGGGTGATAATGTCCTTAAATAACGATCAAGGGTGCAGTGAAATACTCAGTGCATGGTATTGTCTACCGGTTAATAGGTTATATTAGGGTTTCCTTGCTTAATCTCCAAGTAATTCAAGAACCTTTTGGAGCTGGACATGTGGCACAATATTGGACCATGAAATCAGATTTTATTTGCTTTTATATCAATTATCCAGGTTACCCTTTTGTCGAGTGGTCAATAGGGTGCCTCAGTGGTTAATAGCTCGCTCCCTCTTTACTTTATCTTGAAAGCATTCTAGATTTTTTCCTTGGGCTGATATGACACAATATTAACCATGAAAATCAGATTTTATTTACTTTAATATGAATTATCCAAGTCACCCTATTGTCCAATGGTCCTTAGTGTGCATCGCTGGTTAATAGCTTATTTCTTCTTTACTTTTTCTTCAAGTTTTTTAGATCTTTTCCTTTGGTTGATCACATGTATATGGCACCATCTTACACTCTTAGGCAGTCTAAATATTTGTTCTATTTGACTCCAAAAGAAGTCCCTAATTGGTCCTTGTCGGTTCCCTTTCATCGGTTAGTTTTCCTCCAAGCCTTGGACCTTGTGTTTGAGCTTGTATGTAGGTTAAATCAATTGTTTCTTCCTCTTGATTTTGAGTGGACGAAATTCAATTCTTAATGAGCAAGGAGTTGAATTTTTAAAATGTCATCATTACATTTTACTTTTACTTTTACAAAAGTCAACTCTTGACCCCTGGATGCCATGTGTCCTCTGATTATCATTACGGTTGACTTTTTATTTTATCATGTGATTTTTGCATGGTCTCTTCCCTTTCCTCCAAAAACGTAGGAATCCCCTATTAGTCCAGGAAATGTCGTGTGCATATTTATTTTAGCACATTTTTGCTCAGCTAATTGTCTTATACCTTAAGATATAGCTACATGGCACTTTCCCACCCAATTAACACTGTATAAGTGTTTTGTGCCTCTTTGCACTGACACTTTAATTTCTATGGTCCTTGAACTCTTGGTCAAAATACTCATGCAAAAGGGAGTGCAAAATATCTTAACATATGTCAAGAAGGCACTTACAAATCCCCCAAATCAAATAATCAAGGTGCCCTTACAAAATATCCTCTTAACTTGGCTTATTTTACACATTTTGTTGACTTTTCTCTCTCCCCTTACTTTGCAAGAATTTGAGGCTTATTGAAGAAGCTTATGACTCATCCTTATGAATAAACACATGCTTATGTGTCTCTCATAACAATTGATCAAACTGCCCTTATTTGTGTCTTATCCCACAAGCTACATGTCTTCAAAATATCTTTTCAAACTTGGCTTCTTCAACAAGCTCTTTGACTTGTCAACTCTTTATCCATGTATGACATGTGGCAATTGTGCATTAAATGTTTGTCAAATCTTTTTGACTTCCTTAACAAGCTTGACATACTTAGAGAGCAAGCTGAACACGTGTCACCTTTCTATTCGGCCAACACAAAAGTATATCTTGACTGAAAGACACGTGTTGCATTCCTATTGAACCAACACAAAAAAGTGTCATCATGAATCATTACGACTTACTTTATCAAAGGAACGAATATTGAGACCCAACAAACGATGTCACACACTGATGTTTTCTAAAAAAACGCAGGGCATACCCGACTGCCCTGAAAATACTGTATACTTACTTATACAGGCATATTTTCTCTAAACTAATTATCCTATATCTCAAGACATAGTTAGGCAGCATCCTTTCCAACCAGATTTATGTCGTATGGGTCCTCTGTGCCCTTTTTTCATTGTCACTTTAATTCTGCGGCTTATACATACTAGGTCATTGACCTGTATAGCCGAGTTACTTAGTCCCTGAAAGCCTTCCTATCTCTCGATATTCTTGGGATTCGTCCGGCGGGCTTAGTCATCCACTTACTTTAGGCTTATTTTCAATTCTTAAGGTCTAAAATTTGGGATGTTACGGAGCGGAGGGAGGGGGAAGGAAAAAAATTTCTCTCATCTTTACTAAATAGCCCATGAAACTTTTTTATTATTTCAAAAATTGACTCTCAATAAAAAAGAAATATTCTTCTCACTAATGGCAATTTGGTCAATATCCATCCTAAGATCCGTTTTCCTCTCATCCCCTCCCCTCAAACCAAACGTCATGTTTCTAATATCTGTTTTCCATTTCTTTCTTATATCAAATATCCTGGTTTTCAATTTTAAATAAAGATTGGATATTTATAAATAAGGGTTAAGTAGTAAATTTGCTCCGGAAGTTTTCGCTGAGGAGCAATGTTGCCCTAGAAGTTTTTCTTATCTCAATGTTGCCCTGAAAGTTTCAAAACGTAACAATGTTGCATATTTCCGTTAAAAAGTTAACGGCCAAGGTCAATTTTTGTTAGTTTTTTAACGAAATAGGGCAACATTATTATGTTTTAAAACTTCATGGGCAACATTGATATATATATATATATATATATATATATATGTATAAACTTTTAAGGCAACATTGCTCCCAAGCCTATACTTTCGGAAAGAATTTACTACTTAACCCGATAAAGAAAGAAGAGTGAAAACAAATTAATGATTCTTTTACTTTTCCAATCTTCCCCATAAAAATTACGATGTATGATTATATAATTTTATTAAAATTTAAAAAAGAATAAAGTTAATTCAAATTAATGGTCTGCGAAGGAGGAAAGAAACGTGCAGTGATAGCACTGAGATTTCTTAGTTGATAAAGAAGACGTGATCCTAGAAGGCCGTGGGTTTTTGGAATATGTTTTAGAAAACGCTGTTAAAGAGTCTACTGTGAGGTTAAAATTGTACCATTTTTAATATATTTGGTCAAAATTGCACCTTTAATTAACTAACGGTGTTAATTGTACCTTCAAAAATAGTTTATGGTGCCATTTAAAAAACAAATAGAAGCACTATTTCAAGAAATTATAACAACTTTCTTAACTTGCAATAATTATTAAATCTGAATTAATATTGTGAATGACGGCTTTGTCAAGATACGGTTGAGGGAAATTTTGAATTAAATCCAACTGAAATAATCAAAGTTAAAATTAGGTCTACACTTCTAACAAATCCTTAATAAGGCCAAGAGCCCCAGTCAAGGATTTTTTTAATGTTATTAAAAGATTATAATGCCTCTCTATTGTTTAAAAGGAAATTTGAAGGTAGTTAAAAAGGGGGAAAAAAAGGATTTCTAAATTAGGCCTATCTAACTTAAATTAATAATTCTTCAATATGGTCAATTTCAACTTCTGATGTTTAAAAGATTTTGTTTTTCAAAAATTCATGTATTTATATATTAATATCTATACGAATGATGATATACTTAAATCATTTGTGGATCATAGGATCATGTTTATATTCCAAAAAAAAAAAATCACTTAATATAATAAAAATTGGAGGATTTTACATATAGTTTGCAGCATACTTATCCGCTTCAACCAAACTTAATTGTGGCTTCCTTCGCAAAAAATAATACAACAATAATTTATAAACTTTTGCTTCATTGAGAGAGAGAGAATGATATATATGTGTATGCAAAATATTGGAAAATGATGAATGAATAATATATATTATATATAGTATACATATAACTTAATGAAATATAAAATACAAAGATTGACGATTTTTGAAGATGATGAATATGGAATCCACTCATTTTATAAAAAGCTTCACAGTTAGGAAGTAGAAAATTTTAGAATTGAATCAAAAGTCAGTGCCTCTCTCTTAAGAGTCATAACGGTGATTAGAGTAGGGAAATCGGGGCGGCCCGTTTAAGCACGGCCCTATAGGGCTCGGGCTTGAAAAATTGGCCGAAATTTGAAATTGGCCGCGGGGGCTGGCTCTGTAGGGCCTCGGGCTTAATCGTATAGATATTAATGTTGTTTAGTTTAATGCAACTTACGTTTCATGTGAGGCAATTGTGGACAATGGTTTGTTTTTTATTACGAATTAATGAATGTGTTTATTTGTTGGATAATTTGTATTATTTAAATATTAATGTTGATAATATTTATTTTATAGATTAGAACTTTAATGGTTGCAATTTACTAATTATATTTCTTTGTAAAAAAAACCCAGAAAAAAATAATTAAAATTTGAAATAGTAATTTTCAGGCTCTGTAGGGCCATCCCTAGCCCCTGGTACTATCGGGTTGGGCTTTGAAAAACAGATGTTTTCCTTATCTCGGCCCTGTAGGGCTGGCGCCACGATTCCCGGCTCTAGCGGTGATAGGGGTGGTTTTTTTTACGTTGAATTTTTCTTGATGAGTTTTTTAAAAAGTCGATTATATTATTTGTGTTTGAGATAACGATGGCGAAGTAACTTTTTTTTTTTTTTCCCTCATGGGCACTTGTTTGACATAGCGTTTGAAAAGTCAGTTGAGATGGAAAATGACTGAAAATAGCATAAATCTGATTGAATACTATGTGTGTGTGTATTATGTGATAACTTGGGATACAAATTTAAATTTAAATTTGCTACAAAAAAGCAGTAAAATTACCATCATAAAAATTATAATACTTTGAAAGTACTTAAATAAACCTATCTCCGACATGTTAATTTCTCATTTTATCAGGAACACAATTCGTCTATATTGAAGATAATGATAAGAATGCTTCATCATTTGTATTCTGAACGAGTACTATGTATATATTACTATTTTTTAAATGTTGAACTCGTTTGTCTGGTGAAGTCGGTGAGCGACTTCACGTTTTGGTTTTAAAAATATGGATTTATCTCATAAAGGTTCCTTTTAAATAATTTTTTTAAAGAAAAATTGTAAACTAATATATTTTAGCTAAATCTTGTGGATCATTTTTTTAAAAAGAAAATTAATTTTTAATCTTAAGGTTTGCTATTAAATTTAAAATTATAATAATTTTTAAAATAAAAATTGTAAAGTTTAAAATTATAAGTATGTATTTTGATTGATAATATTTTTTTTTCAGATTTAATGAGTTTCCATGTTTTTTAAAAATATATGGATTACCATTAAAAAAATGTCTGGGATCGGAATATATGCGCCATACTAATCAAAATATTTTCTTCCACATCGATTTGGATCGGACTTCCTTCAGTTGACAGTTCAATGCTTTCAGTAGATTTACATGTCTGCAAGCCCATGCTGTTATGTTGAAATTCCAACAGGAGAAAATGTAAAGTAGATTGGGGCGAGACAATGGTCTTTTTTTTTTTTTACTAAGAAGTCACTGGTGGACCTAGAAGCTCCAAATAATTGCTTTAACCAAGAAGCCACTTCATTCCTAAAATTCCATCATATCTCGAAGTTATGACATATACCCAAAAATCATGTTTTTACTGTCACTGAGCTTTATTGCCACTGGACTTTTTTCTTGTTTGGCAAGTACCCCAGACAGGCCCTAATTTCTCTAGTCGGCAAATGTGTGGTGCTTCTCGATGCCTATTTGGTGCTTTTTTGGCGCTTTGCTAGCACTTTTCGGCATCTTTGTGACGCTTTCACATCCCTCCTCTTGCAGTTTGTGATCATTGTCTCTCCAATCGTCCTTTTTGCTTGGAGGTTGTTTGTTCTTGTCCCACCGACTTGCCGCTCTATTTCTCCGTCATCCCTTCCTATCCAGTGTCTTCCTTTGGTTCTGTTTTTTTAATCCTTGTCTCTCCACCTTGTTCACCTCTATCACCGTCTTCTTTTGTTTTGTTTGCGTGCCAACGTTTCAATCAAAACGGGTGAATTTGATGATATTAAAAATTTAAAACGACTGTGATCAATAAATAAATCAAAGATAAGAGTTAGAAGAATATCACTAAAATGTTCACAATAGATTATATTTATTCGGCCTTAACAGTTTGACCTATGTTCAATCTCCAAAATGTCTATAAGATTTTTACTATTCTTCCAAGACTCCTTAAGGTGTGGTTGGGCACAAGAGAAATTGAGAGGAGGAGTGTGCAAGGAAAATTTTTATAGAAGGGACATCCTCTTATGAGAAATAATTTAAAAAAAAAAAAATAGATTATGAGAGCTACGACACTTTTTATAGAAGGGACATCCTCTTCTATCCTCTATTAATTCTCACATTGAACATTTTTCAGTGTGATGATAGTATAACTAACCTCAAAGAAGTTGAATTCTTAGTATAACTAACCTGCTACCTATATGATGATAGCCCCAGCTAACATTCCTCCATAAGGGGATCAGGTAGGCAAAGAGGTTGAATTGCTGGTATAGCTAACCTACCACATTTCTAATGATCACGCTATTTAATCTTCCTCAAAGCAGGTAAAGAGGTTGAATTGCTTGTATAAGTAACCTACCACATCTCTAATGATCGCCCTACCTAATCTTCTCCTTTAGGGGAGTGGTAAGTCAAAGAGGTTAAATTGCTTCTATATCTAACCTATCTAGAGCCGGACCTATAATTTAGGGTTTGAAAATGGAATTGAGGCTAGAAAGACTAGCCCTGTAGTGTTGTAAGCTCAGTTTATTTTATTTTTTTAATTAAAAAATATCATTGATGACGTTGAGAGAATGATGAAGGCCATAAAAAAATGATAATGTTATTCATATTGTTTGGTATTTAGTTTATGGATTATGATATTGTCTAGTTATTTATTTAATTGTGGACATTAGTTTTTGTACTTAGTTTTGTGTTTTGTTAAATATGGATAATGTTTGATTTTTTGGACTTATTTTTTTATAATATTTATGTTTTGAATTAGGTGTTTTAGTATCCAAATATATAAGAAGTAAAAATATGGCAAATGAGTTTGAAGCCTGCGTGCTAGCTCATGGCCCTTTGAAAATATGTGCCTTTTTGGGACTCGGGCCGAAACCGACCTATTCTCATATTTAAAGTTTATATTTAGAAATGAAGGGAGTACTCCTCTAGTTCTATTTATAAACTACTTCCAGCATTACTCGCACATACCAAGAAAAAACATTAAATCTTATTAACTTTGTTTTAAAATTTAACAACGCTCCAACTTTATCCTTATTAACCGTCCTTATTTAACGTACTATACAAAAAATCTTATTTATAAGTAACTTTCAATGAATGTTATCAAAACAAATGAAAAAGTTATTATCTATGTATTATAATTTAAAAAATTTTCAATTTTATCCTTATTTAATACTCAATTTAATCATTTTTATGAGCAAAGAACCACCCAAATCAAACAAAACAGTTGGTGGTTAAAATTAGTTAAAAGTATTGAATGTGTAAAAGATATATATATATATATATATATATATTCAAACATACCCTTATTAATGAAGATGATGAGTGAAAGTGTAACACCCCAAATTCCATACTTGAAATCATGTCAGTTGACACTTAATTTTAAGAAAATCGCCAGTGTTTGAGGTGCTACAGCTTAGAGTAATGCGGAAACGGAGAGCATGCACTTATGTTTGGACGGTGAGTGACTGATATAAAATGCCTAGGCCTAAGCTGGTATATTAAAAAAATTTCTGAAGGAATATTCATGTAATACAATAATATAGAGCTGTATAATTACAATTCTTCATGATAACCATACAATCTTAAACCAAGCCTTAGGTAGACTTGGGGCAATGAACCTAACTTAGTTAATCAAACAATTTGGCCAGGTAGGTGTCTTTGTGGAAGTCTCCCTGAATTCACGGTGACTTATTGACTGAACCACAAAGACGAACCCTGCCTAGACACTAAACTGTTTGGAGTAACATCGTTAAATCTGTGCTAGAAAGAATGCTCTATTGACGCTTTTCCGGCATTTGCTTTGACCGGTGCCTCTTATCGGCTCCTCCCTTCGGTGCCTTCTCACGGCTCCATCTACCAGTGCCTTCTTTGGTCCTAGTTCCTTTCTTGAACCTTAGACAAATCTGAGGTCCAATACCCATCGGACCTCAGGTAACAATTAACCTCATATGAAAAGTATAGACAGTATATGTGTGACAGATATTCATTACATTACAATATTAACCAATACATAGCACACAACAGATGTAAGATTACAACAATACATAAGCACACAGCAGATGTAATGTCAACACAACAACAGTACATAGCACACAGCACATGTAAAGTTATCCATGTTTGCACTAACCAGTGCCACGATAGCCCGTTGTGTCCTCAGCGCTAGGAAAACAATCTCACGGTATTATCAAGACTATAACCCATATATAGCTGAATGTACAAACAATGACTTAAGACAGAGTCTTAACCATGGTGCATGACCCAAGACCAAGTCTTGTCCATGACTTTATGAAATCATCTATCACATATAAGCATACAAGACACATCAGAGTTAAAGTTACTAGTACGCGAACGTTCCTTCTTTCTACGAAGTTAACAATATGCCCGACTCTTGAATCCGGCCCCGGACTTCCCGGATATCCTAACTGTAACACCCCGTTTTTGAAATGAGGAATTTTTTTTTTGTCAGAGTAGAGCATCAGAGTAAATAAAAGAGTGAGTAACTGATAGATATTAAAAATATTAACTATGGTGTATTTGACTAGTTATAATAGCGGTACAATTATCCGAGTATTTCAAAAAGAAATATATATCAAAATAAAATCTTCGGCCGGAACGTTATGCGTCTTTGCTTGCCTTTATCCTCGGCCCTCGGCCCTCGACCACGAAGGCGATGTAAGAGCTGAGGTCCAATGCCCATTGGACCTCAGGTAACGGTTAACCTTATGCTCAAATATGACAGTACATGTATGACAGATATTCATAATATTACAGTAGTAATCAATACATAAGCACACAGCAGATGCAAGATTAGTACAACAACAGTACATAAGCACACAGCAGATGTAAATTCACACACACGTCTGCACTCTCCAGTGCCACGACAGCTGCTCGTGTCCTCAGCGCTATAAAAACATCATTATGGCGTTATCAAGCCTATAACCCGTGTTCAAAGCTGAATGTATATACAGTGATCCAAGATAGCGTCTCAGTCTATAAAATCGTCTACCACATGCAAGCATATAATAAGCATCAGAGTTAGTGTTACGAAAGACGTACACGAGTCGGTGATAGCGGTACGTATGTCGGTCGGTATGCGTTCTTGGATAGCCTATAATAGTAATATCGCTTCGTTAATCTATAAATAATATCCTAAGAAATATTCTAGCCATCATTGACCTTTTTTACTCTTGGTGGATTCATTATCCAATTTTTAACCCCTTTATTTCCAAAAAAAAAAACGCTGATTACAGCATTTAGAGCCAGAATTCCCGCTAACTTTGAAATTTCATAATTAATTCTATAAAAATCGAAATGAGGATCTGTAAAATTCCCCGGACTCCTTAGGATGTCTATTTTTGAGTAAAAATATTAATGTTTTCCCAGAAATTAAGAAAAATTCCCATTTTCCACGTTTTCATATGCTGCCCAGAATTTTTTCCAGAATTTCGTAGCATATTTTCAAGAATTTTTAACTCCTTGCAAAAAACTCTAAATGACACACTCTAGGTATATTTGGAAATTTATATATGTATACTTTAACCATGAAAAATTTCAGAATTAATTAACTTCATTTTCAACATAAAATTATGGTGTTTTTACTACTGACTTCAAAAATCACCTACCCAAAAAATTTATTTAGAACTTCGTTCTTTGATGTTTCTCTTCCAAAAATTTTCTCTATCACTTCCTTCATCATTTTTTCGAAATAAAATCATTTCTAAACATAAAAACATGAAAATAAAATTACTCTAGCATATTTAAGATCAAGGCAACTTCTATCTATGAATTTAAGACTTTAAACTCAAAGAACTTACTTACAAATGCTTCAACTCCTTCAAGAAGCTCCCAACTCTCTTCCACTCCTCTCTATATTCAGATTGCTATTTGATTTTTGGTGTGAAGAACAATGAAACCCAAGGTGCCTATTTATAGTAAAAGGTTATGGCTCTTTGGTAAATTTTTAAAACCTAATTCATCTTGTTTTTAAGTCATTGGACCAAGGTTAATATTGAAGCTTTTCATCCTCACCCTCCAGCCCACATGAACCGTGCCCTCCCCTCTCTCTTTCTCTCTTATTTTGTTTTTGTAATACCCGGATAATTATCTATCTGGAATACTATATTTTAGCAAATAATACCTATTTGGAAATAGGTGAATATGTGGTTTTAAAACCTTGTAGGATACGTACTTATTCTATTGTTGAGGGAAATTTCTAATGAAATTAGAGGGATTAAAGTGTCAAAATCCCTAAATGCAATTATGGGCCATGAAATGCCCGAAAATATTATGATAAATCCCAAGAGGCAATAAAATATTTATTGAAAATTAGAAAGTATGTTGTCTCTAATTTTAGGAATTTTTGGGATTATTTCCCTTGAAAAATAATGAGGCAAAATTAAATATAATTTTGGGGAGCATAAATTGCCCTATGATTTTTAATATTTTACATGGAGCATAAAATACCAATATCAGTAAAATAGTTGTGAGATAATGATTAATCCTAATTAAGAAAATTATCAACAATTAGAAAGTGATTAGTTAAGTAATTAATGGCTAATTGTTTAAGCTCGAACAAGAGAATATTTAAGGTAGATTATGGAAAATCCTTTAATTAAGTGTTTATGGCTAATATTAGCATAAAAGTGTGCTTGCTAATCAATTAGAAAAGATTAAGAAAAATTGGTGAGATTAAGAACATGAAAACCCTAAATCCTAAAAGATTGCTAATCATGGGATTAAAGGCCGTAATTAAGCTTCTAGCTAATTTAGATAAATTAAAGAAAAAATAATAATAATAAAGGGACGAGAAAAACCAAAATTTGAGTGTGAAAAGGGTTGTGGGTTTTCCAAAGATAATATCATGATATTTTGTTAATTAAATAATAATATAATTAAGATATTTGTGGAAAAACCAGTTGGATAAATGAGAAGATAGAAATTAAATCCTATCTAGAAAACCATGAACTAAGTTTCTTAGGTCGGGACATATTACAAACAAGTGAATTTTTGTCGAGAAGTTGGTGTTAGCGGAAGTCATTTCCGTATGGCGGGGCAAATAAGGGATCAGATGAAAAGATATTTTGTAAACAAAGGGCAGATAACAAAAGTGAGAACCAATGGAAAATAAATCGTAACTTGAAATCCTTGAACTAAGTAGAAAACAATGGACATATTATGAACCGGTGGATTTTTGTCCCGAAATTAGCATTACCCGAAGTAATTTACGTAGAACGGCGTCTGTCGAAAATGTTCAACAGACAACGGAATACCCTTAATGGGATCAAAAATTTAGTTAACTCAGATATTTCCAAAGAGGAAGAATAGAACTTCAAGGTGTGTTCCGGATTTTTGTGATTTTCTAAGATTACGCGATTAGAACACCGAACGGGGACTTTATCGGTAGAAGTTCATAAAGCACATGGATGACATCATGTTGGTGACATGGGGTGACATGTGGGGGAAAATTTGTGGTAGAGAAGAGAGGAGAGTGTATGGTTTGCAAGAAGCCACATCTTCGTCTTCTTAGATTGATGCAAAAGTTGATCCAAGGGTTGAGATCCGTGGAAATTCTCTATAAATAGCCAACCCCTCTTCACTTCATTCCTCACCAATTCACAAAGGAATCCTAGAGAGAGGTTAGAGAGAAGTGAGAGCAAGGAGGAGCGGGAGCTCACGGGAAAAAAATAGCGAAGTCTTTGGGTAAGTTCTTCGGTCCCTAGTCTTAAGCTTTGGTAGTTCCTTCGGTAGTTATAGTAGAAATGCTAGATTAATCTTTAATCTTCCAAGTTAGTTTAGATATCATGTTTTAGGGATAAATATGATATTTATTTCAAAAATATATTGGAGATGGAGATATGTCAAAATTTTGGAAGATTAGAGTTAAAGTAACGAAGTTGGGCGAAATTCCGCCAATTAGGAGAGTTAGGGGCAAAATGGTAATTGGTACCTAAAATGCCTATTATGATGTTGGGCCTTGATAATATGATATTATCCTTATAGGATATACGTAATCACGTGCATTGTCGTGCATTGTCAAAAAGTACCGAAGTTAGTCAACGAAGGTGCGTTAAAGCATCTTGTAACTTTAACTACGATGTGTCTTGTATGCATATATGTGATAGAATGATTTATGAAGTGATGGACAAGACTAGGTCTTGGGCGGAATCTTGTGACTAAGTTTATGGGGCTTAGATCACCTATTTATACATTCAGCTTTATACGGGTTATAGTCTTGATAATGCCGTTGAGTTTTCCTAGCGAGGACACGATGGGCGTCGTGGCATCGCGGTTAGTGCAAACGGGGATGACTTTACATGTGTTGTGTGCTATGTCTTGTTGATATGTTAATCTTGCATCTGCTTTGTGCTTATGTATTGATTCTTTGTAATGTCATGAATATCGTCATCCATATACTATATTACCCGAGCATGAGGTTAAGTTACGAGGTTCAATGGGCATTGAACCTCGGCTCTTAACATAGCGTCGGGGTCGGGAGGACCGAGGATCGAGGAGAAAGGCAAGCGGCACGCATAGGGACTCTTTGAAGACTTTCTTTTGTTATTTACTTTGAAAACAGTTGGTATAACGTACCACTATCGTCATGTCCCGGGACTTACGGCATTTTGAATATAAATATCGATTCTCGGTCGCTCCGATGCTCTACTCGATTGAAAAAAAAAATATCTTGCTTTTGAAAATGGGATGTTACGGTTTTTCTTGGTCACCAAGTTTTGGAAAGGTTCCAACTTAATCAACAAGTTTTGACTTGGTCCAACTTGTTCATTAAGTTTGCCAAGCTTCTAGATCACTTCTTCCTTCCTTTCTCTTGCACAAATCCGTCCCCCCCTTTTTTATTCATTTTGTGTTTTTATTCAAGCCTTTAAGATAATGTTTTGAGCTCCATTATTGGTTCTTTTACTTTCACTTGGATCTTGCTTTATGATGATTAATTAAGGCCTTTGGATTTTAGCTTTATGGAATTAAATCTTGGCCTTCAATTTTTAATCCTAATTAGTATTCCTAATATAATGGTTTATATGTTGTTAGTATTCCTTTTTATGCTAATCTTGAATTCCTTTTGGCCTTTGATTATTACTTAAGGTAAAACACCCCAATTGATGGTTCTAAATATGCCACTTTAATTAATTAAGAACATTAATTCTATTGCCTTAACTCAATTAACTTAATTATCCACTAATTGTTTTTAATGCCCTTTAATCAATTTAAGTATTTTCACAACCTTTATGGCTTGTCTTTAATTAATACAAGAACTAAATGTTAATATTTTAATTAATATAAACTTAATTGCCCATTAGTTGCCGGTGATCTTCTCTAATTGGTTTAGGTATTTTTATGTCATTTTATTGCCTCTTATGATTAAATTAAGACCATGCTTAATTATGATGATTTTATGATATTTAATGATTAAATATGAACTAACCATTAAATTGTAAATTATAGGACATTTTATGATCTCTAATTTAGAAATTTGGATTTGGATTTATTAGATTCCAAAGACAAATTTCCCTAAAAACTATAATAAATCAATTAAAATTTAGAGACAACATACTCTCCTAATTTAATAGGTATTACTTGCCAAAATATGATATTTAGGAGCAACACAAATTTTAGGGTATTACACTAACATATCACCATAACACTTAAAATAATATCCTAAGAGATATTTCCACCTCTATTTACCTCTCTACCCTTGGTGGATTTTTTCTTTACAATTTTGCCCTTACATTTATTTAAAAACGCAGTACTGGATTTTCTGGGCAGATTTTTCAGTAACTTTGAAAAATCATAATTAATTCTAGAAATATCAAAACGAGGTTCCGTAAACTTCCTCATGACCCTTGACATGTCTATTTTCAAGGAAAAATATTCCAAGAACCTAGAACATCAAGCATCATTCCCAGTTTTAACGTTTTACAATGCTGTCCAGTTTTAATTCCAGAAAAATGGCTTAACTTCAAAAATTCATATCTCCTTGACCGGAGATCAAAAAGTTACATATTTTATATATTTGGAAATCCCTACATGTATACTTTATTGATGTAAAATTTCATGATTTATGGGCTTCATCTTATACATAAAATAATAGCATGAATTTCGCTGGCTGCACAAAGCTTAAATACCGAAAATCCTTCAATTTTCAAAACATTGATCAATTGATTTCAAAACTTATTCCCTAACATGTTTTCCACTCCATTTTGCATTTTAAAAGCAATGGAGACTTCCAAACATGAAAAGTAATATTTCTAACAATTTTCTAGACCAAAACTAACTTTCTACTGACTACAAAACTAAAAAGCTAGAGATCAAGAACTTGCCTCTTGAAGTTCTTACTCCTTCCTCCCTCTTGCTCCAAGATCTTCATCCTTCTCTTAAAATCACCAATTTGGTTTGAGTTTGGTGTGAAGAAATGAAGAGGAGAAGCCTCCTATTTATAGGAAAATTCCAAGGCTTATGTTTGGTTCCAACACTCTTCTTCCACCTACCAAACACTACCTATTCCACTTACCAAACACCTCTCCCTCACTTCCCAAACACTCCAATTCGTCCCCCCATCTCTCTCTCTCCTTTATCCTCTTCCAACTCCATTAAATGATCCCATGTGATCCCATTAATTGTCTCTTCCAATTTGTCCCCTTGCCCATGTGCCAATTCACATGTGTTTGATTATCTAATATAAACAATTCTCCCTCTTCTTCCTCAAGCCACAAAAACGTGGCCCCCTTCCTCTTTGGTTCTCAAATTGTGTCTTCTAATGTGTCACACAAACAAGAACTCTAGCTTCCTATTGGTTCCTCAAATTTCACTTGGATTAAGTTTAATTGTGTGATTAATTAGAACCATTAGATTTAGCTTTATTAGATTAAATCTTGCCTTCTATTTGTTAATCTCTCTCATGACTTTAGGGGCTGATTTAATTAAGCCTAATCATTCCCTCAATTATGTGCTTAATTGTCCTTTTATTGCAAATGTCATAGGTTAGTTGATTTGCTATTTAATCAAGGCTATTAGAGCATTATTAGCAAACTTAATTTCATCTCTTTAGGCCCTTCATTAAGACATTCTCTAATTAATGCTTTCTAATTTGCCTCTTGATGAATTTTGAAGAACTACTTAAACATTTAATTAGTGCAAATTTAATTGCCCACTAATTGTTGTTAATTTCCTTTAATTAATTTAAGCATTTTTATAACCTTTTATTGCTTATTTTAGTTATATAAGAATCATGATTTAATATGATAACTATAGTTTATTTTATGATCCTTAAATATGATCTTAAATTTAGCCTTTGGTTTGTTCAATTTCAAGGAAAAATTACTTACAATAACAATTAATAAGTTACAAAACTTGAGACCACATATTCACCCTTAATTAATATGTATTATTTATCAAAATATAGTATTTATGATAAATAAGAATTTTGGGGTATTACAGAAAGAGAGGATGAATGAGAAAATTGATGAGATATAACGAAGGAGAAAAAGATATGAGAGAAATATGCAATTAACGAGGGGTAAAAATGGAAAAGTGCATTAAATTTTTATACAAAGTAAGATTGTTGCTTATATATAGCACCAAGACCTTAAAAGAGAATAATGTTGCTTATAAATAAAACTAAAGATCAGATAATATATATATTATACCTACCTTATTTACAAAGTTTATACAATAATAAATGAAGGATAATTTTATATATTCACATGGAAAATTCAATGATATACTCTGGAAGTTATAAATATATATGACCAAGCCTTATATGACCAGATAAATTCTTTTCTCTCTGCTTATAAATATAACTACAAAAGTATTTATCTATCTAACTAGTTGTGAGGAATAAATTAGCATGTTATTTATAATTTATAAATAATATAATTTATTTATATAGTTTACAATAATATACTTAATAACGATATTGATTCTTCTTCTTTTTTTGTTAAGGTTCTTATAATTTTAAAAAATACCATATTAAAGGTGGCAGGAATTAAGTACATAATATGAACACACACATATTAACAGATTAAAGGTAAATACGTGTGTGTACGTACTGATGTTTAAGGAGAGAGATATATAGTAGAAAAATAGATTATAAGTATAAAGCTGAGGCGAGAGTTGTAAGGGTGATTGTATTTTTGTTGGTATGAATTCGTTTTCACGTGTAATAAAAAAAAAATAAAAAATACAGACAATTTAGGGTTCGCTTCTACCATGCATCATTACAGACCTATAATTAATGATGCTGACGTTGGTCTTATAATTAATTAAACAGAGAGTGGAGCATATAAATAAATCACCAATCGGTTCGATGTGGGCGCTTAATTATTGGCCTGAGAGTCTTTAATAAATAAATTTGATTATTATTTAAAAAAAAAAATCAAATAACAGCATTCCTCGTGTTATTTTATAAGCATGCATGCATATTAATTACTTTTTTCCTAGCCTCTAATAAATAGAGTAGCTCCTTGTCATGGTCTCACCGTGACGAGTCCCACATCGGGCAGGATGAGGGAAGTTTCTTGGGCATAAATAATATGGAGTAAGCCTCTGCTATCAGCTTAAGCTTTTGACATAGTGGTTAGCGCTCCTCACACTCAGCCCAGGAAAATATCAGAATGGGTGACCCCCTGGAAAGTTCTTGTGCTGTGCTTCCGAGCGTCACAAGTAGTATCAGAGCCGACCTTGCCCCGCCCCGCTGTGGTGGCCCCTCTGTGGATGGAATGGAGGTGGACCCTCACTCGGTGATGGGCAGTGGTGGTGGGCCCCTCCCGTGTGGTAAGGGGTGGGCCCCGTGGTAGGTCACCCCTGTGTGGTAGGGGGTGGGCCGCCTTCCCCGTGGACGGGGACCCTACTCGGTGATGGGGCATCACCAGGATGGGTGGGGGAGCTTGTCACAATCTCACCGTGATGAGTCCCACATCGGGCAGGATGGGGGAAGTTTCTGGGGCATAAATTGGGAAGTTCCTGTGCGTTGGTGTGCTTCCGGGCGTTACATCCTACTTTAATTTCGTTGTGTACGAGCCTATGATATATATATCTTTCTTTAGTTTATATATATATATATATATATATATTATTGCACAAAATGTAACCTCCATGATAATGCACGCTTTCTATCTATTTATGTCTCATCACTCAGATCACGTCGCACCCGAATAGATCTTATTTATGTCTCAGCAAGGGTTGCCGGTCGATTCTGTTTACTCCGTTCTGGTGCATGTAACATGTAACACCCCATATTTGGTACTAATATTAATGAGTAGTATATCATAATATCATCAGAGTGGAGCGAGTAAGTAACTGATAAGTGGCTACGGTCATCTGAATATTCAAAAAGTTATATTTAATACGATCCCAAAATAAAACTCTGTCCGAGTCTTCATGCATGCTGCTTACCCTTTTCACCGGCTCCTGATCCTCCAGAACCTGAAGCTAGGGTAAATGCTGAGATTCAATACCCATTGAATATCAGATAACAATTAACCTCATGCTCAAGTATAAACAATATATGTATGACAGATATTCATTACATTTCAGCATTAACCATACATAGTACACAGCAAATGTAAGGTTACAACAATACATAGCACACAGCAAATTTAAAGTTAACAACACAATAATACATAGCACACAGGACACATAATGTCATCCACATTTGCACTAACCAGTGCCACAACAGATCCTCATGTCCTCAGCACTAGGAAAACAACACTATGGCGTTATCAAGACTATAACCCGCACACAGCTGAATGTATATGAACAGTGATCTAAGACCGAGTCTTAGCCACGGTGCATGACCCAAGACCTAATCTTGTCCATGACTCTATGAATCATCTATCATATATAAGCATACAAGACAACATAAGAGTTAGAGTTATAGCACTACTACAAAAAAAAACCCAAAAAACGACCTAAATAAGACTCAATTAACGTCCCTTTTCAGAGGGACGTCTCGAAAGGGGTAGTTATTGTTATCACTTTTGGCGTCCTGAATAAAATTTAGGACACCTCATGAAAGGCGTCCTAAATGTAAATTCAGGACTCCATAACTCTCACTTATGGAGTCCTGAATTTAAATTCAGGACTTCGTAACTATCACTTATGGAATCCTGAATTTAAATTCAGGACGCCGTAAGTGCCTAATTTTTTTAAAAAAATTATTTTTTCGCATCTCCCATATGGCTAATAACGATGACAGAAAGTGAAAAAGAACAAAGATGAAGAAAGGTTCCTTAAGGAAACTTAGACTAGAAACAAAACTAATCAAAATCGTCAAATTACATGGAAGATAATTAATAAAGTCACTACATTGATAAATGATTTTGAACAAATAAGAATTCCCTTGAATTAGTTAGAGTACTAGGCAAACCTTCAATGGGATATTGAGGATCTTCAGCACCTAAAGTTTACAATGTAGAACAATATTTTTATTCCCAATAGAATTATAAGGTTTCTCACTAAAATTTGTAAATGTTCATATATAACCCTTGCAAAAAAAAACTTAGAGTGGCAATACAAATCCACAAAGAGGACAGAGGCATTCAGTATAGTATTACTATTGAAACAATGTAATAAGTCTTCAAGAATTGCAACTAGGAACTGAACATAAAAAATGCGAAAATGCAACATCTTTCGGGATTTCTGGTGGGTTTGGGCACAGATCCAAATTAAAGAATTATTAAAAAGGAAACCTATCTTTCATATTTAAATCTTCTTATTTCTTGCGAGACTTTATAGGAAAGAGTACCTCATTGCAAAACCGGAAAAATCCCATCCATTGATCCATGTTTATGATGAAAGAAAACTATCTCCAAATGTACGTTTGGTTTTCACTCATGACCTTTAATCTGAAAGAGAGAAAATGATTTCAGTTATATATATGCCTTGCTCACAGGACTCCTACTATATGTTTCATAGGGTGACACATGTAAAGTTTTTAAAGCATGATAATATATGGGTGAAGGTGCATTTTTGCCAACATACTATTAGGGAAGGAGCATCCAGCACAAATATTAATTGTTGGTACCTTAAATGCAAAAAAACAATTACAAGGTACTAAACTATACAATCCCGTTAGGCATGTTAATTAACGGACGTTCAGAAGATTGCCACGTGGAATTTTTTGTCCAAGATGGCCTTTTTTTTTGGTCCGCTGGCTTTTTTGTTTGTCCAGGTGGCCCTGTTTTTTGGGTTTTTGTTTTTAAAAGACAAGGATAAAATGAGAAAACCCAAAGCTATTGAGATTCAGACGCGTACTGGGTTCTTTGACTGAAAAAAAAGACGAGTATTGGGTTCAAAGAAGTTGAAAGAAACAGAGATCGACGGATGTTGATTCTTCTTCCCATTATTTGGTTTAGTGAGGAGGGTGGAAAAACGAAGAGATCGATGGCGCTATGAACGGAGTCACTGAGATCGATGGCACCCGAACGGAGTCACTGAACCCAGAATCCACAACCAAGGCTCATGATACCATTCTTGCCGACAACTCTGTGATCAAGCGTCGTGGAAATCTGTGTTGCTACAATTACGATCCCTCTGATTGATTTTGTGCAACGGTGTGGTTCAGGGACATTTCATCGATTGCTTTATGAGATCATCTTTGTCCTAGTTCTTGGCGTCATCAATGGCGCCACCCAAGTAATTGCATCGGTTATTTGCTCGATCTCGCGGCAGGGAAGGGAATCGCGACCGAGACAGAGACCTCTGGTCTGTGATTATCCTGTTTCAAGTCGCGATTGAAGCTGTCACCAGAAGCCCTCATTTTTTCTTGCCGAGGATCTCTGCATTTTTCTGTGGTTCTTGAAGCAAACGACGAGTCTTCCATCATTGGTTGAGTTTTTGACCCAGATCGTGATTTCTTGGATGGTGGATGCTGGTTTGTGTTTCCAGTTACCAAGATTCAAGATCTTCTCCTTTTCTTCGCTGGGATTTTACTCATCCATGACTTCTTCTTCTTCTTCGAGTCCGACCCATTGTTGGAGATCTTCAGCAATTAGGCGATTCTTCACGACTGAGTTGTCAAAGAAGCACCACCCTCCGCCTGCACCTTGCTGTCGACGATGAAAAAGAAGATGCCATTCAACCAGATCGCCGTCGCCTTTTCTCCCAGATCGCGTTTTCGTTTTGGCCTCCTATGGGTTTCGCCATTCTCTCTTTTTCTCTGCTCTGTCTGCTTTTCTCCAGGAATGCGATTTCCTTTTCTCCAAAATGATGATTTCTCCACCAACGTGTTTTCCTCTTCGATTTCGTTCTCTGGTCTCAACATTTTTCATTTTCTCCAGGAACCCTAAACCAAAAAATAACGCACAGTCAAAGTTTTCTGACACAAATTGCCATGTCTTCCTTTAATCTTCACCACATCAGCATCTGAACGTCCGTTAATTAACATGCCTAACAGGATTGTGTAGTTTAGCACCTTGTAATTGTTTTTTTGCATTTAAGGTACCAACAATTAATATTTGTGCTGGATGCTCCTTCCCTAATAATATGTTGGCAAAAATGCACCTTCACCCGATAATATATAGTAGCAAAAATCTCCTTGTTCAACTGCTGAGCCTGCATTCCACATCCAAGTAAGCAAGATAATGAATTCCAAATTGGGAGAAATCTTGATTTAAAAAAATACTTTTCCTATTGCAAGAGTCCTACGAAGAAAATAAATGACTTTTAACGCATAAGTTGCCATTGTTGCTAAAGAAACTTGCGCAAGTTCAAAATTGCAGGCATGAAAAACTGGCAAACAAACATGCAAATTCAAATCAAAATGGTTTTAACTAATGAAATCACAGTAAAATTCTGATTTCAGCTGCATGGTCAATGTAATACCCTAAAAATCACTTTTAGCATAACCACTATATTTTGATAAATAAAACCTATTAAAATAGGTGAATATGTGGTCTCAAATTTTGAGATGTGTTTATTCTATTTTCTAGGTAAATTTTCTTTAGAATTAAGGTGACCAATGATTTAACTTTCTGAATTTTATTAGGCATCATAAAATATCATAAAATACAATAAATACCATATTAAACTATGATTCATGTGGAATCTAAAAATAAAAAAAAAAGCAAGAAAGTGTCATGGAAATCCTTAAATAAATTTGGAGAAATCAATAACACTTATGACCAACTAAATCTTCACTAAATTAAATATTTGAACAAACCTTCATAATTGATCAAAGCACCAATTTTCATAATTTGTTAAGAGACTAAATTCTCTAATAACTTATAATTAATACCTAGTTCATATTTAATTCATAAAAGGCCATAAAGAATTATCAAAACACTTGGACAATTAAGAGGCAATTACCAATAATTAGTGGGCAATTAAAATTACACTAGAAGAATATTTAGGTAGTTATTTGCAATTAAATTTGCAAACATTAAAATATTTATGCTAATTTTCGATATTAATTAATAATTAAATTAAAAAGGCATAATTAAGAAATGTATGAGATTAATTAGTGATCAAAGGCTAATAAAAACCCAAGACTAGCATAAAGATAAATCCTAAGGCCCTAATTAAGTATCATAAAGTGTAATCCTTGTGAAGTCAAAATTAACCAATGAGAGAATTCTTTCTAGATGAGTATAAAGTAATTAAAACACAAAATTTGAAGAGAAAAGAGGGAAGTGCACAGTTTTTTACACACACAAAGTGAATAAAGAAATTGAAGTAATCAATTAAAAGAATTACTCAAGATAGTTGAGCACATGCAAGTCATAAATAATGGAAGAGGATAATGTACTTTTAATTAAGAGACTTAATGACCATGGAAGAGGATAAATTGGTGGGAGAGAAACCAAGAAAGAAAGTCAAATTGATATCCAATGAGAAAATTACACATAAGATAATTAGATTAATCAATAGGATTAAATCAAGACTTAATCAAAGGGAAATCTATACAAAATAAATTGTATCTTGAGATCCATTGATCAAAAATCAAATGTAAGAAGTGATTATTAACAAGCAAAATTCAAGCTTGAGATTGACTATAATCAAAGTCATTTCCTCAACTTTTGAGGATTATGTCCAATTGAGAAAATGAGAGATTATGGTCTCTAATTAAAGCCAAAAATCTCAAGAGTTCAAAACCAAAAAGGGAATTTGAATCAAACTTCATTAAGGTCCCCAAATGAATTTTTATCTAGTGATTCTAGCAATAGAAGTGGTAGGAAATTCTAGAGAAAGCCAAGAAGTAGTAGGATATTTTGCAAAAGTGTTTGGAAGAGGATATGGTACTTTGGGATAGAACAATTAATGGAAATGGAAGAGGATTAAGGAGAGAGATAGGGGGTCAGATTTGAGGGTTCTAAGGGCTAGGATCTGTGCTTTTAATTTACCTAGATCCAATGGCCATTATGCAAGATGAGGGGTTGTGAATAGTGTCATGGACTTTTACTATAAATAGGGGTTGGGGTCTTCATAATTCCTCACCAATTCACAAAGCAACATCTGAAATATAGAGAGAAAGTGAGAGTGAGAGCCTTGAAGAAAGGAGGAGCAAAGTTCTTGATAAGTTCTCTAGCTCTAGCTTTAAGTTCTTTGAGTTTTAGTTCTTAAATTATTAGATAGAAGTAGCTTAGATCCTAAATATGCTAGGATAATTTTATTTACATGTTTTTATAGTCAAAATTGTATTTATTTCTAAAAATTGATGGAGAAGAAGTTATGGCAAAATTTCTAGAAGAAAATCATCAAAGTAATATTGGCGAAATTTCATCGGTTTCGGAATTTCTGGAGTCAGTGATGAAAACGCCATAATTTCATATTGAAAATATGGTCACAAAATTCTGAGAAAATTCATGGTTAAAATAGACATATAGGGATTTTTAAATATGTCAAGAACATGTAAAAATGTTTTTTTTACAGGGAGATAAAAATCCTTAAATTTAGGCTACGAATTTCTGGAAAAATTCTGGGCAGAGGCTCAAAACTTTAAACCTGGGAGTGATTCGTGTAATATAGGAAAGAGTGATTATTTTTAATTGAAAATATACATCCTAAGGATTCCAAGAAATTTTACGGATCCTCGTTTCGATATTTGTAGAATTAATTATGATTTTTCAAAGTTAGACAAAATGCTGCCCAGATTTGTACCAGCGTTGTTCTACGAATTTTGAGGAAACAAAGTGGAAAATAAATGTTGCAAGGGCAAAATAGTCATTAGTCGCCAGGATATCCCTTAGGATATTATTTTTAAATTAATAAATATGATATTACCATTATAGGATACGCGTGATCACCGCTCGACCGTCAACGTACCGACAACACCGACGAAGGTACGGACGCGTACTGTAACACTAACTCTGATGTTTACTATATACCTATATGTGATGGTTGTATTCATAGACTGAGATTCTGTTTTTAAAAGTATTGAGTATACATATACATCTATACACGGGTTATGGTATTGATAACGCCGTTGAGTTTTCCTAGCGCTGAGGACACGATAGGCCATCGTGGCACCGGTGAATAGTGCATCGTAATAACGTTCATATGCAATGGTCGTGTTCGGTTATTATCTTTCATATGTGAATATTCTGTGATATCATGAATAAACTGTCATACATACTTGTTACGTGAACATGAGGTTAACCGTTACCGAGGTTCAATGGGCATTGAACCTCGCTCTTACCATAGCTTCGTGGATCCGGAGTAAATAGGATCGAAGACAAGGGTAAACGAGATGTAGGAACCTAGGTGGAGAAAGTCCTATTGACATGTACTTTACGATATCGACATTTGAAAAAAAAAAATTGTAACACGTTAAAAGCACATACATTACAATGGATATTTATCGATTTACTTTTCAATACTATTTACTTCGATGCTCAACTCGATCAAGATACCGTGAAAACGCTTTCGAAAATTGGGATGTTACGGTCAAAACGTGTGTGTTAGGATGAAGAAGGGGGCCCTGACCTAAACAAACATCCAAAAAAACTAACCAATGTTGGTTATGATTAGTTTTGATGATGTCTTATATGGATGTCATTATTGAAAGCAAAAAGATTGAGTAATATAATTATCTCCTACATTGACTAACTACTTTTTGTACTTAATGTAGACTAATCCAAGATGAATTATAAAGAATGATCAAGAGAAGAGAAGAAAGAAAGAGTTAGAGTTATGGAGAACGATCAAGAGAAGAAGAAAGAAAGAAGAACTTGTTGAATGAAATGAAGATATCATTATTCAAGTTCTAAGATTGATGCTAGAAGTCTCCAAGGTCATATGGAAGTTGGAATGGGTCAATTTGAAGTTAAAGTCAGCAAAAATCAACTTCAGGATGAGAAAACTCGAGTTTGGAACACAAAACTCGAGTTTGGGACTCAAAACTCGAGTATACAACTCAAAACTCGAGTTTGTAGTGTCTTCAGCACCTCGCGTCTCTAGACAAGTAAAAACTCGAGTTTGGAACACAAAACTCGAGTTTGGGACTCAAAACTCGAGTATACAACTCAAAACTCGAGTTTGTAGTGTCTTCAGCACCTGCGGCGTCTCGGACAAGTGAAAACTCGAGTTTGGAACACAAAACTCGAGTTTGGGACTCAAAACTCGAGTACGCAAGTGCTAAACTCGAGTAAGGAAGAGCTAAACTCGAGTATGCAAGTGTAAACTCGAGTTTGCAGCGTGATCAGCTCTTCAGCAACTCTGTTTCACGTTTCAGTACAGGCGAGGTCTGGTAATTCGATGATATCTCTCAAACCAGGAATCGGATTGACGTGAAACCAGTGGCATTTGAAACTAGACATCCAAAGCGTCATTTTGATATATAAATCAAGTCCAACGGTGTCAATATCAAGGAGCTATTATTTTTACAAGTTGCCATAAGAATCAACGTCATAGTCCAGACCCACCTTCGGTATTTTGAGTGTAACTCTCAATCTACAAATCGTATTGAGCTGAAATCAGTGGCATATGAAAATAGACTCAAAGATATTTCCATCAAGAGTTGAACGGACCAAAACGGAGTTCAGACCAGGGAGATATGGCCCTCAAAATTTGACAGATAATTTCAAGAAAGCAATCAAACTTGTTGAACTTAAGTGCAAACTGCAGTATAGGTTTTCATACCGCAGTTTTGGACATCCAGAAGCGAACCAAGTTTTTTAAATGAAGTCAATACTGCAGCTTTCCTTGCCAAACTTGAGTATTGAACTTCCCGAGAGCTAAAGAATTTTTCAAACTAAGTCAATACTGCAGTTTGCGTAGCCAAACTCGAGTATTGGACTTCCGAAGAGCAACCAAGTTTTTCAAGCTAAGTCAATACTTCCACCTTTACTGCAGTATGTAAGTGAAAGTATGCTATACTCGATAAGCAAGATCTATACCGCAGTATTGGACTTCAGAGAGCAAAAGGATTTTTTAAATTAAACCAATACGCAAGAAGGAGTGCAAACTCGAGTATAGGATTTGTCTTTCGAACATAAGACACGATGGTTTGCCTCGAAAAGTGCATACTCAAGTTTCCCATTGGAAACTGCAGTTATGGACACTTATGTATGCAAAACTGCAGTTTGCATGAACATACCGCAGTTTACAACGTTAAAAAATGATTTTTGAATTACACGAATTTGCAAATCACTCTTGTTTGATCCTATTGCTTTCATGAATCATTCACTTATGTTCCCGGATATGTTTAACAAGTTTATTGAGTGAATTTCAGTTAGCACAGATGAAGATTAATGAAGATCAAGGCAAAAAGCAAAAAAGTGCTCGGTGCATTTAATGCACTTCGCAAATCAACCTTCTTTTGGATAATCCACCTGAGCACGCATTCTCAACGGTCAAGAATGCTTTCTTCATCAAGTAAACTCTTCTCCAACGGGCAAATCCTCAGAGTTCCACATCAGATCATATTAGCACCTAGATTAGTTGGAGTTTAGAGAGAGAAGATGACCAGACCATAAGCTAATCACCTACAGCGGTTGGATTCATCAAGCAACGGTCATTTAATGCTCTCTACCTATAAATAGAGTGCATTAACTTCTTCTCAAGCTGACACACCTGCTGAGGACGAAAATCATTCAAGTCTCATATTTATTTCTTCAGTTTTTTATCGTGTAGTATCTTGTGATACATTGAGCTTCAAGTGCTTATCATATCTACTCTTAGAGAGAGTTTGTTTCCTTGTATATCATTCATTGTAACAATCTCAAGTCGGGTGACTTGGAGATTGGGAAAATCGAGAATACAACTTGTAAATGGGAGTGTGTCCTAGGTTGAGGAGCATTCTTTGTTTACGAGTGGGTATCGATTGTGTCAGTACAACTTGTAAGGGGAGTTAGTCCTAGGGAGAGGATAACTCTTGAGTACGAGTGTGTATCGATTGTTTACAATTACAACTTGTAAGGGGGAGTGAGTCCTAGGGAGAGGATCATCCGAGTACGAGTGTGTAATTGTTATTGAGTGATAGTGGAAAATCCCGAGTGTTTCGGGACGGACGTAGGTCAAAGAGTTGACCGAAACAGTATAAATCCTTGTGTTCAGCTTCTTCTTCCCTCACTCTACTTATCTCTGTTTTCATAGCTTCAAAACAGAGCAATTTCTGAAAAGTTTTAAAATACCCAATTCACCCCCCCTCTTGGGTATATAGCTCCATTTACAACCAAGAAATCAAACTCCCCACCATAACTCAAGACGACCTATCTGTTAAGCCATTCAATGGGTTAGGCAAGAAATTCAGTCACGGGTACTTAAGATAATGAGCATGACAAAATTGTTAGTTGCTTACTTGTTCTTCCTGCCTTGTTAAATATCTCATTTTGTGAAATTTTAGGATTTTCTTCCTTTTTTGCTTTTGGTCTTAGATATTGGAAGTGTTCAAAATTATAAAAACCACATTAACCGCAAACAATACTATGGCTACTCAATATGAAGTGGCAAAGCATCACAACAACAAGAGATTTTTTTTTTGCCCCAAGGCCCGATTCAACACAATCTCAATAGTGTTATCAGGTTTTTCATTATAATTGTGACAAAAGAAACTTTTCGAGGGTCACTAATGCGGTGATGGAGTACACATGTCATAACTTTGGCTGACAAGGAAACCTAATGAACTATACCATGAAAATGAACAAAACAAACAAAAGTTATATCCAACAGGAATCATTGCATATTTCTATTTGAAGCAATGACTTACAGAAAACCATGCTAAACTACCATCCTGCATTCAAAATTGTCTTGAAGCAATGACATGAACAAATGAGCGAAGCATGTTTGCTTGCACATGCACACGTGCACCCATAAAGATTGGCTTAACAATGTGATCGCCTGATCCAGCCAAAAAATGCGAAGTATGACATTTGCACTTGAAGAAGTCATTAATCAACTATAAGTTTCAATCTAATAAAAGGCATCTCTTCAAAATCAATTCAACCAAATCATACTATCAATATCATTAATAATCACATTGTAAAGCTCAGATTCTAGCATGATCCATGAAAATCTCCAAATCCCCTACGGGAAAAAAATTCATCCTCGGTCCACACTAAATAAGGGAACTTATAAGAAACAAAGCTAATTAAACCATTTCTTTAAGCAAATAAACAATAGTAACAACCACCATCAACATGTTAACAAAAGTCATTCCTAAGAAATTTGTCAATCGAAACAATAACAGAAGCATTCTCAAGTTATTCATAAATATAAGCTCTCCTTAGTAAAATACTATATGAATACACCTTTCAAATGATGTAACTTCTGATTCAATTCAAGCTGAGTAGCCCTCTCCTTTACATCACCTATGGGCATGTCACGGATGAACCCAATTAATTACTTTCTTTAATGGCTGCAGCAGAAATATCACCTTTAGTAAAAGAGTTTGCAAACTGCCTAAAAGAACTTTAGGTACCAGTAATGTTAATTATTCCAAAACATCTACATATCAAGATAAAAGGGCAGCGGCGATGAGGGAAGCGAGAGGAAATAGTGGACTTGAGCTCTATCTATTTGGCAATAGGGATTTAGCTTAGAAACTAAAAGGGAACGCAGGCTGGGCAAAATAAAGGGTGTAAGTGGGCTTTTTGGTGTCCTGAATCTCAATTAAGAGCGCCAAAAAATCTTTAAAGGCATCCTGAAAAACTATCAGGACACCCAAAAAATAAATTTAGGCATCCTGATATTAATTCAGGACGCCAAAAAATGTTTTAAAACGTCCGAAATTTTATCGGGACGTCAAAAGATATTTTAAAGCGACCTGAAATTTTATCAAGATGCTAAAAAATTGGAATTAAGGTGTCGATTAAATTGACGCCAATAAATGGAATTAAAGGCGTCGATAATTATTCAGGATGCCAATAAATTACATTAAGGTATCTTTAGCACAATTCGGGACGCCAATTAAAAAAAATAAAAAATAAAAAAATTCCTAAAACTTGGCGCCAAGGCGCTAAACAATTAATTTTTGGTGCAAAAAATTTAATTTTAGGTGCCCTAAATAAATGTTAGGACACCTTAATTTATTTTAGACGTTCTAAAATTTATTTTTAGGACGCCATATTTTGGAATATAAGTATATTATTACAAGAATGCCACTACGTTCACTTTTAACTTCCTTTTAAAAAATAAAGACGTCTTTTAGGGAAATAGTAACCCTTTTTTGCAGTAGTGTAGTACGCATCCGTACCTCAATCCGTGCAGCTAACGATACGTTCGTCTGTTCAGTATGATTCTTAATTCTTCCAAATATCCTATCATATTATTACCGCATTATTTCCTTTATAAACAATGTCCTAAGAGATTTCTTAGCCACTTTTTACCTTTTTACCCCTGGTGAATATGTTTTTCCAATTATATCCTTTTATTTCCTGAAAAACGCAACTTTCAGCATTTCTTCTCAGATTTTTCGGTAACTTTGAAAAATCATAATTAATTCTAAAAAAATCGAAACGAGGTTCCGTAAAATTCCTCACAATCTTTGGCATGTCTATTTTTGAGAAAAATAACGGTTTTCACTCAAAATATGTGAATCAATGCCAGTTTAACATTTTCTAATCACTGTTCAGATTTTCTCCCAAAAACATGACCCAACTTCAAGAATTGTTTCCTCCCTGTACAGAACTCAAAACACTACGAATTTCGCATATTTAGAAAGCCCTGGGTGTCTTCTTTAACCATAACAAATCTCATGATTTAATGACTTCATTTGATACATAAAATAATAGTCTCAACGTGGCTGACTCCAGAAACTTCAAACCGAAAACCTACCGGTGTTTGCTATTTTAATCTTCGGCTTTCAAAAATTATGTTGCACCATATTTTCCATCAAATTTTTGTTTTAAACCCATTTTTAACCTAAAAAACATGTACACAAAATTACTCTTGAAGATTCAAAATCAAAACATAACTTTACCATAAACCAAAAGACCAAAGCTAAAGAACTTACCTTGAACTTTGCTTCTACTCCTTCAAGCTTCTCCACATTCACTCTCAATACTTTAGAAATCAGCTACTTGGAGTTGATTTAGTGTGAAGAATGAAGAGGCAAGCCCTCCTATGTGCAATTACCAAATTGCCCTTCTCTTCATCTTTTGTAACAAGTTTCTCTCTCTCTCTCCCCCCTCCAATCCGTCCCCCCCTTCTCTCTCCTTATCCTCTTCCATTTTATCCTCTTCCACCTTATCCTCTTCCATTTTGTCTTCCTCCATTTTCCCCATGTGCTTGGCCATCCCGTCCTTCCTTCTTGACTCATGGTATGCGTTTTCTATGTGTCTATCATCTAATGATTCAAGCTTCTTATTGGTTCATTTATTTTCATGAGGATTTAGCTTAATTTGGTGATTATTTAGGACCATTGGATTAATTATATGTGCAACAATCTCAACCATTGATCTCATTTGCAATTGTTAACTTTTCATAATTGATTAACAAAACTTAATTAACTCTTAATCCAATGCTTATATGCCTTTCATTTATGTGTATTATTGCACAATTGGTTTGTTTGCTAATCATAGTTATTATCACTTTATTATACAAGTTTAATTGTCAATTAGTATTTGCTAATTTGCTTTATTTATTTAAGTGTTTTCTATTACTTTCTTGTCTTTATTAGTTATAAAATAACCATTATTTTATGTGCTATTTTTATAACATTAAATGATCCCTTAATCTCAGTCTTACATTTTGCATTTTGTTTATTTAATTCCAAGGAAATTTGCTTAAAATTATAATCAATTATTTATAATAGTTTGAGACACATATTCACCTTCATTTTTGCTAATTACTCATCAAAATATAATACTTATATTAAATAAAAAAATTTCAGGTATTACATAACATTCTAATTTTTATATTAGAATTTAATTACAGCAATAAAGAATTAATCATAACACATGAATTTGTCATATAATTATCAAGATCAAATTTTTGTATTTAAAATATTATTTATTAAAAATAAATGAGTGAAAATAATAATATTTGTTGTTGTTGTTTTGTTAATATAAATGAAAAGAGAGAGAGAAGAGAAGATTAAAATAGATAAATACTAAAAATAAACGTTGGGTCCTTTATAGTAATTTGTCTGTCAAAGTAAATTTTTTTTTCCTAAAAAAAAAAGGCAATATGGTGGCACCTATTGGAGAGGGAATTGGCGTGGGGAAAAAGCAAATCCCCACCGCCATCCCTCCCCTTATATATATTGTATGTGTGTGTATCATGTGTAATGAGTAGTGTGTGCCTGTTTTCCGGTGAGTGAGTGAGATGGTGAGGAAGAAGGAAAGGAGGAAGAAAAGAAGAGTGAAGAGGATATTTTAAAGTATGTTATTTATTCCATAAGATAATTTAGGTAGTTGAATTAATTTATTTTTAACAAATTTTCTTCATGAAAGTTATTCTACGTATTTTTCTCTTTCTAATGAGAGTAATATTGTATTGAATAGTGAAAATTTTGGGATTAGAATTATGATAAAATTTTGAGTTTTGATAGTATATGACGGTATATATCAAGAGCATGATTAATAAGTAATTTTAATCAATTTATATTTATTAGTTGGTAGTTGTGGGAATTTAAATTTAATTCTCAATCTAAAAGAATTTATGCTTTATGCTTTATAGGATTTTTCTACCGATTAAATGAAGTTTAAGGTATTTATTTAGATTCTCGGAGGTAATGTTGTCAATTTAATCGGTTTAGTTTTGCTAAATTTGGAATTGTATAAAATTATGAGTTGGGATTTGAAATTTAAATTAGAGTTTGATATGACTTTGATTATATGTGAATTTGAATATTTGTTAAATAAATTGGGTTATACTTATATAAATTAGTGTTATGTTAAGAAAATAAGATTTGTGATAATAGGTGTAACATGTAACATCCTGAATTTTGGACCCTGAAAATTGAGAATAAGCCTAAATTAGGCAGACTACTAAGTCCGGTTCAGGAAGTATGACATTTCCTAGACAGAGATAAAGATCCTCTCGCATGTTTGAGGAAAAAGAGTTTTTGGTGGGCCTAGGTTTGAAAAGGTGCGGGCCCAGGGCAAGATACCGGTGAGGCATAAAGCCGGTATGATGAAGCAAGGGCAAAATGGTCAATTCCTTGACCTTTGGGCGTTCAATTTCGTTTTATATGAGAAGGGAGAGAAAAGAAGATGATTTTACCCATATTCTGGTCCAAACACAAGACACGGGACCCGCAGGCGATAAACCGATAGAAAAGGGGACCTATAGGGACCAGTTAGGGGATAATTTTGGACAAAATGAGACAGATGTGGGGCCACCTTGGAAAGAGGGAAGGTGCCACATGAATATGCCCAAGAAGAGGAGAATATCGGGCAAAGTTAGAGAAAAGTACAAAAGAAGCGTTTTTGGACCCGACGGGACCAGATCGGAGCCGCTAGACCCCGAATTTGACCGATAAAGTGGGGGAATGGAATTGTTTAGAGGGGATCAGTTTTTGGGACTCTCTTATGCGCATGTGATCTGCCCAAATTGATAAAAACTGATTAGCCAAGCTTAGTCAAATGAATTAGTAGCATGTGGGTCCCAAATAGCCTTCTAGAATCACATTGGATAATTCTTGTCAAAATTGAAAGTTTGAATCTGATTATTTGGGCAGCAATCACGCCACTTATACCTCCTAGAAGCCTCTCAAATCTTCACCTGGGATAAAGATGGAACTAAGCCAATTACTTGCCAACCGAATGGAAAAATTACCCGATTACATTGGAACTAGATGGTTTCTTTTGCTATTATTAAATATACATGCTCTCTCTCCTAGACCATGGGGAGCACGAAATTTGCAGAGAAAAGAGAGAGTGTTCAGCCAACCTCCATAGCCAAGCTCAAGCTCCAAGCACCTAAGATCATCAACTCAACTTCCGATTTCGGGTAAACACCGAAAACTCAACTCTTTAAAGTTCAAAGTTGGGATTTTCGTGCTTCTGGTTAGGGCTTGGTTTTAGGTCTGATTTTGGAGTTTTTAATGGTCCCAAAGTGCTTAAAACGTGATTTTGTGTGGGGTTAAGCTATGGTTTAAGTTTTCTAACTCAAAAACCCCAAAAACTCAAAGAAAAGGCTTACTGCCGGTGTTTTGGATTCTGGGCAGCGAAGCTTCAAAAACGTTTTTGGAACAGTATCGATGTTGGTTTGAGCTGAAATTTTATAGAAGAAAATTAAAAATCTGGGGCATCATTTTGATAGGTAATTCGATATATTTTTGATGTACCAATTGAGAGATACAGAATTTCTAAGTTAGCTCTGTCTGCAACAGGGCGAAATCTGACCCAGGTGTGAAAAGTGAGAACCACACCGAAATAAAAGTACTTTTAGAGTCTAAGAATATTTTTCATGGAAAATAGACATTTCAATGGTTCAAAGGGCGCTTGTTTCATGTAAATATTATGTTTTTGGAATTTATTAAAAATCTTACAAGTTGGGTCAGAAACACTGGATTTCTGGAAAATGAGGTTGGGCTCGGTTTTGGTAGAAAAAACGTGGTGGCATTTTTGTAAATACTGAATAAGTGTATTTTAATGATATTTAGGTCAAGAAACCCTTGGAAAATCAGCGGGCCCAATAAAAGAGTAAGGACAGTACTCACCACACTAAGTAGTAACCGTTTTACTCAAATATCTTTATGTGTTTTGTTGTATGTATGTGTTTGCCATGTGTGTTTTTCTCTGTATATGTTGTGCCAAATATGCATACGGTGTTATGTGATTCCTAGCCGAGGACGTTCAGTCGAGGCCGGCCTTAATTGGTGGCTGAGCGGGTTGAGTTTTCGGTCCGTGGGCGGCCTAACGAGAGGCGGCTTTACGGGTTGAGAGTCCCGTGAGACCGAGGCTTGCCTTGGTGAGGTAGGCATACGGGTTCTATGGACCGTGGTGTATGTTATACTGTGGTATGTTCGGATGCATACGAGGGTTCTGATTTAGGCCGGGCCATAGGATCGTTCATCCTTTGGCCGAATCATCTTATTCGGATGGCGGCGGCGACACCTCCAATGGTAGGAAATACATTACTAGAACTTGCGTTTCATTGGTAACTCACTCATAATATGTTTGTTTATGTTTTCATAGAATGAAGTGGATGAGGGCAAATTTCCACACTTAGCACTGTTGCGATCCATGTACAAGGACATTAGCTATCTCTCCTTCAAGATGCAACCTGGCATTGTCGGCGTAGACAAGACCTATGATTTTACAGTTGACCAAAAAGATCTTGTCGAATTTTTGCATATGGAGGATTTAGATTTAGTCGTTCTTGAAGCTGCGATAATGTACGTTTTTTCCCCCTTTGATTATTGCATTGATCTTTTTGTTTGCTATACTTAACAACGTTTATCATTTTATTTCGATCATAGTGTACGCTACGACATATGCGTCCAGAAAGGCCGAAAGGATTTGTATGGATTCTTAAGTCCAATAAACACGGCCACGGCTCGCAGTGTGTTAACCAAAAGGACGCTTTATGTTGGTGGTACAATTGTCCACAAGATGATCGTTGTTATCTAGCCCCAATACTTGAAGGTACGTAATTTAGTTGTCTATTTAAGATTTTTAAGAATAAATTCCTTTCTTATCTTAATTAATATTATAATGTGTTTGTTGTAGTGGTCATTGGACCCTGTGTGTTGTTTGTCCCTCCAAGAACGCATGTTATTGGTTTGATCCCTTAAGAGGTGGCAAGCGAACGATGAAATCAAATCTATGTTTGCCAAGTAAGTAAATTTTTGTCTAAATCATTGATTCTTCATTTATATGATCTGTTTTCATGTCTGTTAATTTCCATTTTAATGTAGTGCATTCGGGCGGCTAGATCGATTTGGAGCACCGAGCGAGGGGCGGACCAAAGTGGTTTTATCCGAAAGTAAGTAGTTTCATTTCAAGTTATTTCATTGACACAATGGTAGCTTTCGATATGCCTTTATCCGTTTTAACAATTTTCTTTTGATTTATAGTGCCCAAAACAACCAGGGAACTCGAGTGCAGATACCGTTATGTTTTATATGCATACCATCGTTACGGGCGGGCGTACTACGGGTTTTCAAAACGTACGTGATCGCTCTGTTTCTCAAATGATAATATTTTTTTTTCTACTTGAGTTAATTATTTTATTCGCTTCATTGGTTTAACTTATACGTTGTTTTCCAATTTATAGCTTTTTGATAGTCTCGGCTCCGTGCTCGGAGGAAGAGATTGATCTGATTCGAGACGCTTTGGCTGCAAATTTTCTTCAACGCATATAGATATGTACATCATGTGTTGCCTTGTTCGGCCTTTAATAGTCTTGGTTTTCGTGGAATTGGTAACTCAGATTTGTAAATAGCCACGAAAATTAAATCATATCAATCATTTAGAGTTTTGTTGTTCTTTGTGATCTTTGTTCGTATTGGAATTGAAACTCGGAGTGAAAGTTGAATTTTTGGTCAGTTTAAGTAATAGTTTGTTGTTGTTGTTGGTCACTTGCTATTGTTCTTTGTTGTTGGTCTTTTTGGTTGCCAAGTGCTTTTGGTCTAAACTGATCTATCTTATTGAGTCTTAAAAGTTTTGGTTATCACTTAGCTTCTTGTTGTTTGTTTGTTGTTGTTGTTGGTCTTCTTCTTTGTTTGCCAAGTGCCTTGTTTCTTGTTGTTGGTCTTGCTAGTTGCCAAGTGCGTTTTGGTCTAAACTGATCTATCTTATTGGGTCTTAAAGGTTCTGGTCACTTAGCTTCTTGTTGTTTGTTTGTTCTTGTTGTTGGTTTTTGCATCTCATATATATATGCATTTTCTCGGTTGCCAAGTGCCTTGTTCTTGTTGTTGGTCTTCTTGGTTGCCAAAGTGCCTTGTTTTGTTGTTGGTTTTTGATGTTGTTGCTTGTTGTCAGACGTTGTTGGTCTTATTTGCATTGTTCTATTGCACACGGGTTTCAGTTTTATATCAATGCAAAAGGGGGAAATTTTTTTAAAAAAAATTATAATATAAGGCGTCCCGATTACAAATAAGGACGCTCAAAGTGCGCTTTTTAACCAAAAAGGCGTCAAAAAAGGCGTCCCGTTTTTAACGTAGGACGCCTAAAAAAAGGCGTCCTATATTTATTGTAGGACGCCCTAAAAAAGCGTCCTTTTTTAAACATAGGACGCCCTTTAAAAAAGGCGTCCTACAATAAACATAGGACGCCCTAAAAAAAGGCGTCCTATATTTATTGTAGGACGCCTAAAAAAGGCGTCCTTTTTTAAACATAGGACGCTTAAAAAGGCGTCCTATTTTTAACATAGGACGCCTTATAGGCAATTTTTTCAACTACCCTAGTCGACGTCCTTCGCAAAAAGGACGTTAATTGCCTCTAATTCAGGACGTTTTTGACGTTTTTTGTAGTAGTGTAATCTTCCTCTTTAAGGGGAGTGGAAAGGTAAAGAGGTCAAATTGATTGTATAGCTAATCTACCTAGAGCCGGGGTTTGAAAATGGAGTCGAGACTAAAAGTCTAACCCTATAGTCTTTGTGGGGCCACTTTATATCCTTTTTAAAAAATAAAAAATAGGGATGATGTTGATACGATGAAGGCCATAGAGAAAAAAAAATGATAATGTTATTTACATTGTTTAGTGTTTTATTTATGGTATATGATCGTATCTAGTTGTTTATTTAATTGTAGACATTAGTTTTTGGACTTAGTTTTGTGTTTTGTTAAATATGGATAATGTATGATGCGTTGGACTTATTTTTTATAATATTTATCTAGTCTTCGATTGTTGAGAAATATTGGCGAATCTAAAAATCAAAAGGAGTATGCTTGAGTGCTAAGCAGTCTTATGTATGTTATGAACTATACTAGACCAGATATTGCCTCCGCATTGCACATGTTGAGTGTCTTTACAAGTAATCCAAACGAGCTTCATTGGAAAGCTATGATAAGAGTTTTGGGTTACTTAAAGCAAACTCAAAACTTTGATTTGCATTATGAGAAGTACCCTACAATGTTAGAAGGGTATTGTGATGTAAATTGGATCACCAGCTTTAATGACACAAGATCCAAAAGTGAATATGTGTTCACCCTTGGAGGGGCTGCTTTGTCTTGGAAGTCATCCAAGCAGACTTATATTGCAATATCAACTATGGAAGCAGAATTCATTGCTTTAGATAAAGCTGGTGAGGAAGCTGAGTGGCTTTGTAATTTTCTTGAGGACATTCCTGTTTGGCCAAAGCCTGTACCAGCAGTGTGTATACACTGTGATAGTCAAGCAACTATTAGTAGGGCCAAGAATGTCATGTACAATAGTAAGTCTAGACATATACGTCATAGACATGATACCGTTAGACAACCACTCTCGAATGGAATCATCTCAATTGATTATGTGAAATCAAAAGAGAATATAGTGAATTCATTGACTAAAGGGATTCCTAGAGAGTTAGCTAGAAATTTATCTGAAGGAATGGGTCTAAGGCCGATCCATTGTTAATTTTCGTAGTAACTTTACTTAGAAGAGTGCAGATCTCATAAACTAGGTTCAAAGAGAAAACTAAGTCATGATCGACTGTTAACACATTGGAGTTTTTAAACTCATACTCATTCATAGACAAGACAGTGCATATATATAAGGATAAGCTTTTAGGCTTTTAATGGTTTCTTAATTTGATGTGTTCAGATGATGTATGTTGACCTACATCAAAAGGAATCATCTATGTGAGTGTGAAGTGTTAGTCGCTTTTATGAGAATTTAAGATGACCGATTCTCTAAAACACTCGTAGAACCAGGCAGGTGTCCAGGGCCAAAATGGACACAACATGAGAACCAACGATGCTAGAGGAGCAACTGTGTGACTCATATTGTCTTGGTATACACTAAAAGGTCGACGATGCAAGACAACGCGTCCACTGATTGACCAATATATCCGATAGGTTTTTACTAGAGAAAGTTCAAAGGTAACCCCTACCTTTCTTGATGCGGTTGTTTTCGTAGAGGAATGACACTTTGCAAACATAATCATTTGCTTTTGGTCATGATGGACATGTGGGGGATTGTTGGAATTTAGGAAATAATCCCATGGGTTATGAATAAGAAGAAGGTTGGAAAAAAAGAGGAAAAAGGAAGAAGAAATGTGTACGTGGATAGAAGTCTCACATTAGATAGTTGGAGAAGAGTTAAAGGGTATATAAGCTTCAATTTTGCTCCTCTTAGTTGGGCCCTTGGGCCAACCCACTTTTGTGGAGGGGTGAGGACTTAGGTAACACTTGTTCCACCACAGACACACGCGCCGCCGTCCGGTCGGCTCGACTTTGCTCGGTTCGGTCAATCGCGCACGCCGCCCTCCCGATCTAGTATGTGCGTGTGTAAATTTTTTTTTTCTTTAAATAATTTTCTAAATTTCCAATTAGTCTCTAAACTGTTAATAATTTTTTTTTTGCCCTTCCGAGATTTTCCCAACCGGTTGTGAATAGTGATCTGTTTTGATCGTTCGCTCTGTTCTGGTGCGTCTGTTTGTATGACGTACCAATTTGCCAGCAAGGCTTGCCGGTCATTTCTGTTCGCTCCGTTCTGGTGCGTGTAACATTCTAATTTTTATATTAGGATTTATTTACAGCAATAAAGAATTAATCATAACACATGAATTTATCATATAATTATCAAGATAAAAGTTTTTATTTAAAATATTATTTATTAACAATAAATGAGTGAAAATAATAATATTTATTATTGTTGTTGTTAATATAAATAAAAAGAGAGAGAAAGAAAAAGATTAAAATAGATCAATAATAAAAATAAATGTTGGGTCCTTTATAGTAATTTTCTCTTCAAAGTTTTTTTTTTTTTTTTTTTTTAAAAAAAAAAAAGGCAATTGGTGGCATTTTGCCACTGTTGGAGAGAGAATTGGTGTGGGGAAAAAGCAAATCCCCACCGCCATCCTTCCCCTTATATATATTGTAGGGTAAATGAGAAAAAATACACATGTGTTTTATCCTCCTAAGCGTCAACACCATATGCTTTTTTTGGAAGCAAAAGTAACTACGTGGTTAAGAAAATGGAGCAAAAAACACACTTGCCATTAAGAAACCAAACATCCATTTTTTCGTGTTTTTCGTGCGAGTTAAATTTGCCGGATGTGTGGGAATACGTGGCTTTAATCAATGGGAATATGTCATTTAATTCCTTCACCACCGACCCGTGTCATTTTCGGTGTTGAGAGAATAGCTTCGATTGAAAGCACCAAGCACGGTATGACGACCACCGAGGAAGGAGGAACCGAAAGCAAGCTCGATGGCTTCATCTTCAACATCAACAACTGGCAGAAACAAGAAAGCAAGAAAGAATGAACATGAGCAGAAAGATAGAGCCTGAGGGAGATATTGGGGGTGGGTGTGAGAGAACTCTTTCTCGATTTGCCACCGGAGATGAAGGAAGTATAACAAATGCTTAAAGAGTTACTACAAAATAATTTAGTATAACAAATGCTCCTTAGAAATTACTTGAATACACCTAAATAATTGATGAAAGACTACTAGTGAGAAAGAAATGTATAAAATGATTCTCATATGCTTTACGAAATAGCTTCGTACAAGTAACTTGCATATGATAATAAAATAAATACATATTAGTATATCTCTTGTTAGGCTGAGCTCAATGTTGAGTTTACAACCTTACTTTAAGTTCCTTTACAGCTTATGAAACCCTTAGCCGTGTCAAACATGTAACTAAAGAGACACAATAATATCTGAACCTTCCTTTCTTCATATATGTATGCCTCTGTTTTGTATCCATAGAAGCAGAAATAAACAGAGTATCCAGTCATCCATATATATGCCTATTTCTCTCCGTGGAAGCTTATTATTTGAAGCTAATGATTCTCTGTCATCTCTATTTTGGGCTTCAGTTTCTGATAACAGAGAAGCCATTTGCTTTCTTGCTACTATTCTTGAAGAAGATTGGTGCTGCCGTTATTCATGTAACTTGAGTCTTCCGGATGATCTCACACTATGCCTTCATCATTCTTATTGCTTAGTATAGATCATAAAACCACGCTAATAGTTGAGCAAATTCGAAGGATGAATGAATTTTTTCAACTCTAATATAAATCTGCCATCGTGCCCCTATTCAGACTCTTCTTCTCGTATATCTTTATTTACTGCAGCCCAAAAATCTCTAAAGCCTTTAACAAGTTAACGGGGATACAAGTCCCCTCCCCTAGAACTTCTTCAGCTTCTCCAATCAACACGCACAAAAAGTTTGTTTTTTATGGCCCACAGATGGAAAACACGCGACGATGAAGAAGTTAGCATCAATAATTGACTCCATTGACCCAGCTGCCACGTAGGAGTAACACATGGACAAGCTGGTAAGAATTTTAAAAATTAACGGCAGTTATCTAACTTTAACAGAAAATGTGACTTTCGCTCCTAAAATGTAACCATATGTGTATTTTTGCTCCCAAAAAAAGCATATGGTGCTGGGCGCTCCGGAGGGTAAAGCATATGTGTATTTTTGCTCCTTTACCCTATATTGTTTGTGTAATGCGTAGTGAGTGTGTGTGTGTGTGTGTGTGTGTGTGTGTTTTGTGAGTGAGTTTGTGTGAGTGTGTGTGAGGAAGAAGGAAAGGAGAAAGAAAAGAAGAGTTAAGAGGATATCTTAAGGTATGCTATTTATTTTATAAGATTATTTAAGTAGTTGAATTAATTTATTTTTAATAAATTTTCTTCATGAAAGTTATTCTACATATTTTTCTTTCTAATGAGAGTAATATTGTATTGAATAGTGAAAATTTTGGGATTAGAATTATGATAAAGTTTTGAGTTTTGATAATATATAAGCGTATATATCAAGAGCATGATTAATAAGTAATTTTAATCAGTTTATATTTATTAGTTGATAGTTGGGAAATTTAAATTTAATTCTCAATCTAAAAGAATTTAGGATTTATGCTATATGATTTATAGGATATTTCTACCGATTAAATGAAGTTTAAGGTATTTATTTAGATTATGGAGGTATTGTTGTCAATTCAATCGGTTTAATTTTGCTAAATGAACCGTATAAAATTATGAGTTGGGATTTGGAATTTAAATTAAGTTTGATATGACTTTGATTATATGAAATTTGAAGATTTGTTAAATAAATTGGGTTATGTTTATATAAGTTAGTATTAGGTTAAGAAAATGAGATTTTTGATAATAGGTGTAACATCCTAATTTTTATATTAAGATTTAATTTTATGCAAGAAAGAATTAATCATAATACATGAATTTGTCATGTAATTATCAAGATAATTTTTTTAAAAAAAAAGATATGATTTATTAGAAAGAAACTAGCTAAGATAATAGGAAAAAAAAAAAGAAGGAAAAAAATGTTGGGTCTTTATAGTAATTTTACTCAAAAATAATAAAATTTAAAAAAAATGGAACTTAAAAAAAAAAAATGGCACATGCTGCCACTATTTGGGGAGGGGAATTAATTGATTTAATTCCCACCGCCTTCCCCTCCCCCTATATATTGGTGTGTGCATAGTGTGTGTAGTGTGTGCGTATTTCCGGAGAGAGTTTCCGGAGAGTGAGGGACGGGAGTGAGTGAGAGGGTGAGGAAAGAAAGAAGTGAGGAAGAAAAGAAGAGCCTAGAAGATATTTTAAGGAAAATTTACGTTATTTATTTTATAAGTTCATTTAAGTAGTTAAATTAATTTCTTTTCAATATAGTATTGATTATTGAAAATTTTGAGATTAGAATATTGACAAAGTTTTGAATTTTGATAATAGATGATTGTATATATGAAGAGCATGATTAATAAATAACTTTAATCGGTTTAGATTTGTTAGTTGGTTGTTGGGAGACTTTAAATTTATTTTCTATTTAAAAGAATTTAGGATTTATGACATATAATATATTTTTACCGATTAAATGAGGATTTAAGTATTTAGCTGAATTATTAGAGGGATTATTAAAGGTTTAATCGGTTACTTTTGCTAAATCTTGAACAATATAAAATTATGAATTGGGATTTTAATTAGAGTTTGATATGATTTTCATTATATGGGGATTTGAAGGTTTGTCAAATAAATTGAGTTATGCTTATATAGTTTAGTATTAGGTTACGAAATTGAGATTTGCAATAGCAATATTCGAACTTATAATTCTTCTTTCTTTCTTTTTTATTTATTGGAGGTTATATTGAGAATTAGGTGGATTAGATTTAAGTATTTAGGTGGAGGTTATAATATATTTTTACCGATTAAATGAGGATTTAAGTATTTAGTGAATTATTAGAGGGATTATTAAAGGTTTAATCGGTTACTTTTGCTAAATCTTGAACAATATAAAATTATGAATTGGGATTTTAATTAGAGTTTGATATGATTTTCATTATATGGGGATTTGAAGGTTTGTCAAATAAATTGAGTTATGCTTATATAGTTTAGTATTAGGTTAAGAAATTGAGATTTGCAATAGCAATATTCGAACTTATAATTCTTCTTTCTTTTTTTTTTTATTTATTGGAGGTTATATTGAGAATTAGGTGGATTAGATTTGAGATTTATAAATGAATGCGAATATTTGAATTTTTAAATGAAGCTTTTATTGTAGGAAATTGGGTATTTTGGTTAAATTTATAAATCACATACGTCTAATTAATTTAAAAAGTCACAATATTACTTTAACTTTTCTCACATCTTCTCAATGACTCAAATAAACTTATGAGGAATAATAATAAAAAATAGATTATGAGAGCTACCGACACTTTTTATAGAAGGGACATCCTCTTCTATCCTCTATTAATTCTCACATGAACATTTTTCCTTGAAAATAAGATTTCTTTTATGAAAAAAATGGTTAAAAAATCTCTAATCAAAAAATTTGTTACCCAAAGTACCTAAGGATGCTTGTTCTCAAGTGAACAAAACCTCTCTTCAGTTTCAATTGAGACGAAACCTAAGCTCTCTACTCAATTCCTTCCTTAAGTCAGGAATTGTTCGGGTAATAGCCACGCCAAATGAAGCTCTTTTCTTGGTTATGTGAAAAGAATGAATGCCTCTTCCAATGTCGGTGCAGGTTTGGATATGTAAATTTTTTTAGAAAATGAGCGCTTTGCCCTACCTACCCTTCCTCCTCAAGGGGAAGAATTAGAGCATGCACCCAAAGAAGTTGAATTCCTAGTATAACTAACCCGCTACCTATCATATGATAGGCCCAGCTAACATTCCTCCACAAGGAGATCAGGTAGGCAAAGAGGTTGAATTGCTTGTATAGCTAACCTACCACATCTCTAACGATCACCCTACTTAATTTTCCTCCGAGGCAAGTAAAGAGGTTGAATTGCTTGTATAACTAATCTATCACATCTCTAATGATTGCCCTACCTAATCTTCCTCTAGGGGAGTGGTAAGGCAAAGAGGTTAAATTGCTTCTATATCTAACCTATCTAGAGCCGGACCAATAATTTAGGGTTTGAAAATGGAATTGGGGCTAAAAAGACTAGCCCCGTAGTGTGGTGGTAAGCTCAGTTTATTTTTTAAAAAAAATTAAAAAATATCATTGATGACGTTGAGAGTGATGAAGGCCATAGAAAAAAAATGATAATGTTATTCATATTGTTTGGTATTTAGTTTATGGGTTATGACATTGTCTAGTTATTTATTTAATTGTGGACATTAGTTTTTGTACTTAGTTTTGTGTTTTGTTAAATATGGATAATGTTTGATTTTTTTGACTTATTTTTTATAATATTTATGTTTTGAATTAGGTATTTTAGTGTCCAAATATATAAGAAGTAAAAATATGGCAAATGAGCTTGAAGCCTGCGTGCTAGCTCATGGCCCTTTGAAATTATGTGCCTTTTTGGGACTCAAGCCGAAACCGACCTATCCTCATATTTAAAGTTTATATTTAGAAACGAAGGGAGTACTCCTCTAGTTCTATTTATAAACTACTTCTAGCATTACTCACACATACCAAGAAAACATTAAACCTTATTAACTTTGTTTTAAAATTTAACAACGCTCCAACTTTATCCTTATTAACTTCGTCCTTATTTCACCTACTATACAAAAAATCTTATTTATAAGTAACTTTCAATGAATGTTATCAAAACAAATGAAAAAGTTATTACCTATGTATTATAATTTAACAAATTTTCAATTTTATCAATATTTAATACTCAATTTAATCATTTTTATGAGCATCAACCACCCAAATCAAACAAAACAAACTGGTAGTTAAAATTAGTTAAAAGTATTGAATGTGTAAGAGATTTTTTTTTTCTTTTTTCAAACATACCCTTGTTAATGAAGATGATGAGTGAAAGAGAGGATGAATGAGAAAATTGATGAGATATAATGAAGGAGAAAAAGATATGAGAGAGATATGCAATTAACTGGAGGTAAAAATGGAAAAGTGCATTAAATTTTTAGACAAAGTAAGATTGTTGCTTATATATAGCACCAATACCTTAAAAGAGAATAATGTTGCTTATAAATAAAACCAAAGATAATATATATATTATACCTACCTCATTTACAAAGTTTATACAATAACAAATGAAGGATAATTTTGTAAATTCACATGGAAAATTCAACGATATACTCTGGAAGTTATAAATATATATGACCAAGCCTTATATGACCATATAAATTCTTTTCTCTCTGCTTATAAATATGACGAGAAAAGTATTTATCTATCTAACTACTTGTGAGGAATAAATTAGCATGTTATTTATAATTTATAAATAATATAATTTATTTATATAGTTTACAATAATATACTTAATTAATAACGATATTGATTCTTTCTTTTCTTTTTTTGTTAAGGTTTTTATAATTTTAAAAAATGCCATATTAAAGGTGGCAGGAATTAAGATTTATGTGAAACCAAACGGTTAGGTTGTAAAATTACAGCTCATTTTAGATTTTGTGGACTAAAACAACTCTATAATAAATCTGTATGTATGTACGTTGTGAGGTTGCGTGAACCTTCAGGCAGCTGTCTCGATCATATCGTCGTCCACACACACACACACTTATATACAGCTAGAGAGCAAGGCAACAAGTATAGGCAGCAACATGGAGAAAAACCATGAATATGATGTGTCTCTTCATGCTATGTTGCTCGCAACTACCCAGCCTTACTCCGCAGTCCTAAATGCCGCCATTGAGCTCAACCTCTTTAAGATCATTGGTGAGGGAAGTCCTAAGGGCATGTCATCCTCTGAAATTGCTTCAAAGCTTCCAAATCCACATGATAGCACGGCTCACCACCTCGATCGATTGCTATTTTTGCTTGCTACTCATTCTGTTTTGACTTGTTCTTCGTCCAACAAGGTTGATGATGATGGTAGAACTGAGAGGCTTTATGCTCTATCTCCTGCCGGTAAATACCTGTTCCCCAATGAAGTTGGAGCCTCTTATGCTTCAATGTCAAATTTATACAACCATCCAGCTTATATGAAAGCTCTGTAAGTATTTCATCTACATTTGATTATGTTTCACGCTAAAGAGATTAAATAACCTATTTTACTGGTATATGGTGTGAATGACAATGACACAGGGGAAACATCAAACAAATTATACTGGATGAGGAAGAGGACCTGTTCAAGAAAGTTCATGGGATGTCCATATTTGAATATATGAAAAGAGATCCAACCTTGGAAACTCTTTTCAACAAGGCAATGTCTGATCTTTCATTCATGTACATGACGCAGATCCTTGAGAAATACAAAGGATTTGAAGGAATATCAACACTTGTTGATGTTGCTGGTGGCATTGGCCAATGCCTCAAAATGATCGTCTCCAAGTACCCTTTAATTCAAGGCATTAACTTTGATCTGCCACATGTTGTTCAAAGTGCCCCATCCCACCCACGTAAATATTTATATCATAACCTTGACTTCAATTTTATCTCTAATGCTACTTCAATTAAATTGTATAATTTTCAAAAGTGTTAAGTTACAGTTACCATCTTAAAGTATTTTCTAGTGACACTCAATATCCTATGATAATTTTTTAATCATCCAACACCCTAAAGCATTTTTCTTGTAGCACTTAGCATCTTAAAGTATTTATTTAACTTTTCTAGTAACTTATAGTATTTTCATAGCACTTAGTATTCTTCTTAAGTTTAGAGTATTCATTGTTATTGAGAAAAATACTTTAAGGGCAAAGTTGTATAAAAACTTCTATATGTTCCATTGGTTGCTACTAAAAAAATACTTTAGAATACTAGATGAATCATACATTATTTTAGATATTGATTACTCCCTCCGGTCCTAATTGTAAGACAACATTTTAAAGTTGGTTTTGGTCCTAATTATAGGACAACATTTTAATTTTTGTCAATTTCTTCCTAAAATACCCCTATTTATTCTTTCAACTTTCAAGTGCATTTGGTTTTTAGTGAGTATATGTATATTAGTGCATAGACTCCTCAATTAATGAAACTTTTAAATTGTTGAGTGTACACACACACACAAATATATATATATATTTGTGTGTGTGTGTGTGTCTATATATGTGTATGTATGTATGTAAGTGTGTGTAACTGTCAATATATATGTTTGTGTGTGTACATATAGACACACACATATGTGTGTGTGTGTGTGGATATATTTACACACACAAACATATATATGTGTGTGTGTGTCTAGATATATATGTGTGTGTGTGTGTGTGTGTGAGTGTAAGTGTATGGGTGTATGTTTATTGTGTGTGTATATATGCATATGTGTGTAGATATATATACACACAAACATATATATGTATGTGTGTGTGTGTGTGTTTATCTAGATATATATGTGTGCGAGCACGTGCATATATTTACACACACATATGTATTTATAGTCAGACCATTGTTTTAATTAAAAACTGTGTAGAAAGAAAAATTATAGGTGGAAGAGGTATATGGTAGAGATTGTTGATTCACTTTTACTTTTGTCATTTTAAATTTATATGAGAGTATTTTAGGAAAATGAGTAAAATTAACTAATTTAACTTCTTTCTTTAATCTCCACAAAATCGGTTAAATATGTCTTATAATTAGGACCGGAGGGAGTACTATTGGAAAAATATGTCAGTGTGTTAAATAGATCTAAACCCTTTCCCAAAACAGGTAATATTTCCCTCTGAGCTAATACAAAATTTCTTGGGTTATTAAAGGAATCAAATATGTTGAAGGAAATATGTTCCAAAGTGTGCCAGAAGGTGATGCTATAATGATCAAGGTCAGTAATCTCAACACAATTAAATTATATAAATCCGAAGTTTTGATGATGATCAATAAGTTGTACGTATATATGTAATTTTTTCTTGTAGTCTACAATTCATAACTGGGCAGATGACAAATGCATACAAGTTCTGAAAAATTGTCATAATTCCCTCAAGAAAGGTGGGAAGCTTATTATTATTGACCTAATAATGCCTGAAATGCCAAATGAGACCGATAGCCATAAACATGCTGCGATTATTGACAACGTCATGTTTCTGCATGCTGGTCGGAAGGAAAGAACTGAGAAAGAATTGGAAGCACTCGGCAAAGCTGCTGGGTTTTCTATCTATCGTGTTGCTGCTCTTGTCTTCTCATCTTCGTTGGGAGTCTTTGAGTTTTATAAATAATTCAAATAAAACTGAAGTTGTTTGCTGTGTGCTGTGTGCCCTGTGTGTGTGATTGTGAAGGGAGGAATGATATGGAAAAACCATTTTGCAAATCCCTATATATAATTTCTCTCAATTTTTAATTTGGTATCCACATGTTTCTCTCTTTATTAAACCATTTAATGCTGTTCTGTTAACATCGTTAACTTCTGTAATTTTACTCTATTAGCAACTTTAGCCCCTACGTAGCAGCTAACCATGATAACAGAGCAAATTGAAGAATTTAATCTAGAGAGAAAAAAAGTGTAGGTACCAAATAAGTTGAATTCCTTGTATAGCTATCCTGCTACCTAACTAAAAATCGCCCCACCTAGTATTCCTCCACAAGGGGAGCGGGCAGGCAAAGGGAAGGAGATCCTCTCCTCATCTTGTTTCTCATATTCTCTCATTGGCCTCATCTGAGCCTTTGATTTGGGAAAGTGAGAGAAAAGTGAAAGTAGTATTGTATTGATTGGATGGATATGATTCAGAGATTATGATGAATGATGATAGAAACCCAACCTCAGGCAAAGAGGTCAAATTGCTTGTATAGGTAACCTACCACATCTTTAATGATTGCCCTACCTAATCTTCCTCCTTGAGGGGAGTGGAAAGGTAAAGAGGTCAAATTGATTGTATAGGGGGGTTTGAAAATGGACTGGGACTAAAAGTCTAACCCTATAGTGCTGTGGGGCCACTTTATATTCTTTTGAAAAAAAAAAATGATGATATTGATAGTGATGAAGCCCATAGAGAAAAAAATGACAATGTTATTTATATTGTCTAGTGTTTAGTTTATGGTTTATGATCTTATCTAATTGTTTATTTAATTGTACAACAGAGTAATGAATGTGAAAAGCCAGAGTGTAAGGAGAGGGCTATGCGAATAGTAAAAGACAGGAAAGTGTAGATGAGAGGTAGTGATTGGAGGAGAGAATCAAATGAAGGTTAAATGCACAAAATTATCAAATTCTGAAATCTTATTTTGAGACATCTAACCTAATTTATGATTTATTGAATTTAATAACCCAATTTAAAATTTGAATAATTTAACCATTTTTTAAAGAGATTTTCTCTTTTTAAAAATATTATAAAATATAATAAATTCATATTGCTGAACGTAATACTTAACGCAAACTAAATCTCACAATCTTAACGTTTGCCAAACACAATCTACCGAACTCAGTATTCTGCAGAATCAGCAGGAAGCCCACTGGACAAAGATCATTCATGTTTCACACACCAATCATTCCAAGTCCGACATTAATGGTGTGTTTAGAATTAGAAAAAAAACAAACAAAAAAAAATGGAATTGAAACAGAAAATAAAATCCCAACACTGATATTTTTGAGAATTTTTTTTTTCATTTTATCAATTTTCATCCATTGTCATCAATTGAAGAAGATATCAAAATCAAGCTAAATGATTCAATCATCTGTATCAGAATTGGACTCAGAATCTTCCTCCATTTGCAACTCCAAAGGTCTCAACCTGTTTGTATTGGCTTCCAATGGGGTAGTCCATCATCATCATCATCACTAGAGTCTCTCTCAATCTCTGGTTGGGAGGTGTTTCCGTTCAATTTTTCATTTGATTCATCTGTAACCCCAGATTTAAAAATTGCAGGCCTAGAGGAAACGATGATCATAAGAGTAAGTACATGATTTATAGGAAGATAATAATTTTAATGACAAAAGTTAAAATAGGGCAGATAGAGTCTGTGCCTCAAGGTCAAACTGAGAATCCTTTTATACTGAGGGGAAAAAAAGAGAGGAAAGTAGTGACATATTCGTGCACTATCATTCTTGCTAGATGGAAAGATCAGAAGTATGAACAAAGGCATACCATTGTGAAGATTTCTGAAGCACCCGAATTTGTTCATGGTATAGAACTTGGGAAACAATACATGCAACCTTGCTACCTGATTCAAGAGCTTTTTCTTTCCCACTTTCATCCACAACAACATAATTCCCTGCACATTGAGAAAGAACCTTGAGTTAGTTGAATTATAAAATAAAGGCAGAATTCAAGAAAAAAGTTTTCAAAAGCCAAGTTTAATTTTGTGATTTCCTGATCTGAAAATCAGGTTCATCAGTTGATGAATTGGTGTTGTCTAAATGCAGATGATCAGATCAGATGGTTCCATATTGAATTCCCTGGAAAAATCATGGAAACAGCTCACCAATCTATGTTTCAACTTTCAATCATTATAGACTAATAAAGTACCACAAATCATTTACACCACTAAATGAAGAAAGTAATAAACTACCATATTGGTCCTTAAAAGACAGCACCATAATTTATTTCATGAAAGTTTATGATATGTAAATTGTAAATAAATGAATAATTAGGGGAAATTGTTAGTTAGTGGAATAAGGATTAGTTAGTTAGCCGTAGGGTCAGTTAGGATTAGTTGTCATTCTGTTATGAGTTGTATTAGACAGTTGCCTTGAGAGTCAATCTCTATCCTATATATAGATGAGACTGGGCTAACAGAAGGGGATGTTCAGATTGATTGTGTTGAATATGATGAATAAATGAGCAAAGTGCAGCCGTTCTGCCTCTCTCCCCTCTCTTTTCCCCATTTCTTCTACATCCTTCCTATCAGTGGTATCAGAGCGGGTCATTCCCGGCTCCTCCGCTGTGAAATTCTGACTTCTTGAATCAGCAATAGCCCTTCTTCCATCGGCAAGGCTGATAGTCAAGAACAATCAAAGAGACGTTCAAGAACAAGTGCAATTCTGAACCACGGGAGTCATTCTCTCTAGGATTCAAAGTGGCATTTGGGATTATTCAAGAGCGTCCACAAATCCGAACAAGAAGCAGGTGCCATTTTTGATTCAGCCAAAGTCATTCTCTGCCGGATTCGACTTGGTATTTGAGAAATAAACCAAGAAACTCAAAAAGAAACAAGAAGAATCGATCAAGACAATTTTTCGACCAAGAACCAGTGTTTTTTAATCACCCAGAATTTCCAAGACGACGTCACCATTACCTTCAAGGTTCGACGACCCAGTCTCGAACTAACACAGCGTCAAGGCTTTGTATTAGTGCATGGTGGCGACATGTTCTCAACTTCCACTACCGCCATGCCCGACGACTTGGCTGAACGTGTTCAGGCATTGGAGTCGACGGTCGCTGGCCTGCCAACGGTGGTTCAGACAGCCATTGCCGACCAGCTTGCTACGTTCTTGGCGGTACAAGAAACGCGACAACAAGGCAACAGGGACAACGAAGCACAGGGTCATGTTGAAGCTCATCACAGAGGTCCTTACCGGCAACGCCAAGGGGCGGAGTACACTCCTCCGACTCGGCAAACCAAAATTTATTTTCCACGGTTCCAACGGCAAGACATTGAGGGGTGGGTGTATAGTTGTGAACGTTACTTCGAAGTCGACAACACCCCTGACAATTGGAAAATCAGATTGGCGAGTGTCAATCTAGATGACAAAGGATACATATGGCACCAGTCCCTTATGGATGAAGAACAGAACAAAGCCATTTCGTGGCATGAGTACAAACGCGCCATTCAAATTCGTTTTGGGCCTATGAACGGCATAAGCAGACCAAGAACAAAGATATGGAACGTTCTTGGACCCACCCAGAGTGCGTTGAGTGCGCAAGATTCAAGTCGGACGACGCTGCAAATTGATGAAGTGACGAAGCTCCTGGGTATTCCCAAACAGAAGAAACTCGAAAGCCACCATGATGGATTCATAGGTAATTCTCGCCGACCAGAAACGTGGCTAAGCATGAACGAGACGATTCGTGACGATGTGGAATCGGGCTCTTCAGTGCCGTCGTCACTTGCTCTGTGTTCGGCCGCGGTCAGGAGAGAGAGCTATGATGCGGCGAAGAAGACGACTTCAGTTTCGGTGACGTCGACGACTACTTCTTCTCCATCGACGCCGATTATCAGTCTACCTTTGAGTTCAAGTTCTTCGCCGGAAGTTTCTGTCTCATCTCCGACGTCAAGTTCTCTCGCCTCATCGATGTTCGAGTTAGATGTTACCATACCAATTCATGATTTAGCACTAGCTGTGAGGAAGAGTGGTGCTTCAAATGAACATCTGTGTGTCGGAGCTGAGTGCCAAGAGTTAAGGAGGGGACGTGGCTCAATGAGGGAGGATGAGAGAGCAACTGACTTTGGGGTCACGTGGGTGAAGACGGTGCAATTTGAAAAGTCAACTGCATACTGTTTGTCTTGCAATTTCTGCGGTCCTTTGGATTGGTTAATTTCAGATTGAGTGTTTCGGCTTTTCATTTGCAGAAAATGGGCCAAGTTTGTTGTTGCAATTGGGTCTCCAAAGGCCTGAATATATAAGTGATGGGCTGCTACAAAAAGGGCTCTCACTTGTTCCATATTCTCCTACCCAGAGTTTGCTATAAATTTGGTTCCGAGGTAAGTTAATGACAATGCTCGTTGGGAGGATTTGTTCTCTGATAGGAAAAGCAAAGACAAAAAGGGACGCAAGCGAGTATTAAATGCAAATGTGGGAGCAATATCTTCTGGGTCAAGGTTGCAAGTTGCAGATTTTTGCTATGATGAGAAGTTCTCCAGATTCTGGTTTTTGTTGCAGCAGTTTTGTATTTTTGAAGTTTAGTTTTATATTTTTTGTCTTTCATCCTTGAGGGTAAGGATGTTTATGGGAAGGGAGTATTGATATGTAAATTTTAAATAAATGAATAATTAGGGGAAATTGTTAGTTAGTGGAATAAGGATTAGTTAGTTAGCCGTAGGGTCGGTTAGGATTAGTTGTCATTCTGTTATGAGTTGTATTAGACAATTGCCTTGAGAGTAAGTCTCTATCCTATATATAGATGAGACTAGGCTAACAGAAGGGGATGTTCAGATTGATTGTGTTGAATATGATGAATAAATGAGCAGAGTGCAGCCGTTCTGCCTCTCTCCCCTCTCTTTTCCCCATTTCTTCTACATCCTTCCTATCAGTTTACTGCTGCCATCAATTTAGGCCCCATTTAGTTGGATGAGAAGCCGGGGAAACTGAATGAAAGGAGACTTGTTTCTAGGCCTTAGCACATTTGGTTGGCAGCAACGGAAAGAAACAGTTCCACCACAGGAGACCCTTTTCCAGCAATTGAAGTAGAGGTGTTTCATTTTCATTATAGGCGGGAGAGATATTCAGGGGTGGGAGAGATACGAAAAATGACCCTACAGCCCATCATATCCACCCATCATAGTTTCCTTTTCCTTATCCCTCCTTTCCTTCCTCAATTTTCTCTGCCAACTAAACAGGCCCTTAGTCCCAACTCAGGGTCACAACTACAATGACGTATTCATCAAAATATTATAACCATATTGTTGGCAGTGAATTTTCAAGAACAACATCGATGACATGGGTACCTTTCAAGGACCAATATAGTAATTAATTCAATAATAATCAAATGAAAGGGGCAGAACATGAAATAAAGAATAGTTATTGGTGATAATAGGACCAACACATGAAAGAAATATATGCAGGCTGTAATTGCTCTCAAGGTCTGTTTGAGCATTCGAAGGGATTAAATTCAAGATACTTAGAAAATAACATCAATGATGCAAAGTAACTGGATCGCCAAGAGTCCAACAACAAGACATAATGCAGCTGCAGCTGCAGCTGGCAGAGCATTTTCTTATAGGCAACCAGAAACTATTGTATTACTTCATACACAGAACAAACCTCGTTTTATCCACATGCTCTTCTGGAATTTAGCTGGAAATAGAGCTAGTGAATTCTCACCACGTGCATCCATTACCTATTGAAACATACAGATAAATATGGAATCAGAAACATGAATTATTGTGTGTATTTGAAACAGGGTCACTGATAAAGACAGTAAAGCATCTGGACTGTGCATGCATGTATATGAACAGATAGATGGTATCTTGAAATTCATCTTTATTCTAACTTTATAAATAATCATCGCATTGTGCAGGTTCATTTTTATTTGCTTGGTATTTCTATTTCCAGTTTTCAGATAATTTTGAGTTTATGACAAATTTGTCAATGTTCACAGACAAAGTGTTCTCCCATTTGAATCTCCATATGTGGCTTTAGTCACATATTCTCAAGTCTCAACAAGCCCTAGACTTTGATGGAAACAGTCTCCATAGTTTTTCTCAGTTACTCAAGCTAAGAACCAACGTTTTATAATTGATAGAACATACTTTTGTACCCCAAACAAAAACCCCCCCCGGAGAAAAAAATAAAAATAAAAAGGCATGACTTGACTATTCGATCAATGATTCTAAAAAGTACTCGTCTCATTCCTTGAAAATTTTTAACTCACCACTCATAAGTTTTATCATCAGTCAGAAATAGAGCAAAAAAACAAGGCAAATATACAGACTGCAGAAGCTATAAACTAGCAAGTAAGAACCTTTCATGAACCAATTACTCATGGCGTATATCTTTCAGGTCCAAAATGTATAAATGAACATACAAGCAAGAAGCAAAGGTTTTTATCAATTTAGTGCAGGTAAGACAAAAAATAATAAAATAAAATTCTGAGTTTCAAGTTAGAACATAGAGACATGAGTATGCACCATAACAACAATCAAGGATCACATGGGGAAATAAAATGAAAACTGCAGCATCAGTTTCCTCTGGTAAAGAGGCCCAGGAAGATTAAACAAACACCTTCCCCACTCTCTTTCCCTCACTTTCATGGTTATTGAAAGAGGAAGAAATCAGACTAAACCATAAATGATAATCAAATATGCAATGTTGCTAGAAGAAACCAGTGATATGAAAATGAGACCAGAAAAGGAAGCCCTAGAAGACCTGATAATTATGAAAGGGGGTGAAGTTCATACCTCAATGAGATTAGAACCCCGAAGAGAGACGACCTTCATGATACTTTGGCCGGCTTGAAGGGCCACGTCCGGTTCCTGTTTTGCCCGCAGCAAGTTCTTTCTTCCTCCTCCCATGGAAGTTTCCTGAAATCTCAACCTAAAACCCTAGTTCTCTGTCGTCAAATTATCCTTTCGGCGGTGATAGAGGATCGTTCCTTCAACTAAATATATTGTCAAGTCAGAGGAAACGCACAGAGAGCACAGCTTGATTTGTCAATTTTACACAAATCACAGAATCTCCGCCAAAGGAAATGAGAAGGAACGACGGAGGAGGGAAACTCACAAAAACCCAAGAGGCAACAGCTAGACGGCGCAAGACGGAATTGGCTTTGTTCCTTTGCGGACCTTTGTCCGCTACGTCCGCTGCAGCACAACACGGCGCCGTTTTGGCGGCACACACATTCGTTCCTTTTTTTTCTTTTAAAAAAATTCAAGCCCTTACGATAGTTGAAAAATAATTGAGAATACTATTCACACGGAAAAAATATTTTAAGATATTGATTGGTACTAAAAAAATATTTTAGAATACGACTATAATTGAAAAATAATTCATGATCTTAAAAAAATTATTTTAGGATTTTGAAAAAATAATTTAAATACTGATTACTACAAAAAAATATACTTTAAAATATTTTTTTAAGATCCTAAAATAATTTTTTTAAAGTCGAACTATTTTTTTAGTAGCAATCAATATTTTGAAGTAACTTTTTTAATACTAGTCAGTATCCTAAAATATTTTTTAACATCATAAAGAATTTTGTCAGTATTATTCAGCATCATTAATTATTATTTTACTATCTGGTAGTCCCTGAATTTTTTTAGGGTAAAAAAGGGAACCAGGTGTGTGGCACCAAAATGGCATTGTGTAATGCTGCTACGGACAAAGGTCCGCAAACGATCAAAGCCAAATCCCGGCTAGACCAAATCTTCACACATACAAGAGGCTGGGACAAGGGTCTGGGCTAAATTTTCTTTTTCTTTAAAAAAAATAAAATAAAAAAAAAATCAAAAAAAAAAAAGAAGAAGTTCATTGCCTAATAAAATTTAGGGTTAAAGTGACAATTTTGTCCCATAAGTTTTCATGGAGAGGCAATTTTATTTTGAAAGGTTTTTTAGAGCAATTTTACCCTAGCCGTTATCCCATTTAATTTGGACTGTTAATTAATTAAATATGTTAAACTAACAGTTTACATGTCATCTACATCATTTTTATTAATGTGTAAATTTGTTCGAAAAATTTTAAATATAACTTTAAAAAATAAAATAGATAATACATTCACTTCCGACATAAATTTAAACCTTAACAAAAATTATATGGAGGACATATGAATTATTAACTCATCATATTGGTCAACTGACAACCAAAATTAATTAGGATGATTGTCAAGGCAAAATTGCTCTATTTTTTACACTTTCAAAATAAAATTGTCCCTCAAAAAATCTAGGGCAAAATTGCCCTAGAGAAAACTCGAGGATAAAATTGTTATTTAACCCTAAAATTTAATATGTAATTTTCAGTGTATAAAACTTTACTATCTTTTCAAAAAATATATATATATTTCACATGGATATTTAATTTTAATTTATTATTATAATATATATATATATATATATATATATATATATATATATTGGGAAATGATATATTCGGTGACTAGATATAAGGTTTTTTCCAGTGAGGTATATACTACACTGTTTTGACCAATTCACAAGCTATGTCACTAGTAAAAAAAAGGTAGAATAAATTGAAAACAAAATTCAATAGGAATCCATTTCAGATTGAGCTTAAAAAAATCAATATGACTTTTACATTCAAATGATTGAAATAAAACCTAATTCCTTAATTTAAAAATAAAATCGGTAATGGAAGATAAAAATCAGAATCAGTAATTCTCTATTCTTTATTCGGTAATTCTCTGTAAACTATCAGTTAATTCATGGCAACAATAATTCATTTCAATTTCAAATCGGAATTGGTATTTTATCACAACAATTCATCACATTTGGAATCGTAAAAATAATTCTTTGCAGACTATCAATTAATTAATTGCAATTTCAAATCAGAATCGCAACAATAATTCATTGCAATTCATCGCAACAATAATTCTCTGTTTTTTTTTTTTTTTTTTTTTTTTATTTTTTTTTTTTTTCAGTGACATAGCACATGAAGTGGTCAAACCAACGTAACATATACCTCACTGGAAAAAACCTTATATCCCATCACTGGATATATCATTTCCCCATATATATATATATATATATATATATATAAGGAAAAACATTTCTCATGTTGTAGGAGGAGTGTTTTCTTATATCACACACACACATAAAATAGTGGAACCCATATATATATATAATTAGTATGTATATGTGGAGTCCACTATTTCATGTTTGTGTAGGAATCTTTGTTACAACATGAACCTCATATATATATATTTTATATATATATATATATATATATGGCTCCCCTTAAGTGTCTCACATGATAATCGAAACGTCTATGTAAGCGCAACGGCCTCTGGCTTGTTCCTCCTCTTCAGGGGACTCCCGTTTTATCTTGGTTATTCTTCTTTTTTTCTTTGTTAGCTCCCTCGGCTGATCGGAGGGAATCTCACTCCAATTTTTGTAAGTTGATCTACTTCTCTGTTTCTACAATTTTTTGTGGTCCTTGTTACTTTTTCTTTTATGATCTGTATATTGCCAATTTTTCCTTCGGTAAATTGTTTGTTCGCCTTAAAGAGAATTAAAATTTAGGTTAATGGGTACTTTCTTTGATCCCGGTGTTGCCCATTTTTCTTGGATCCGTGGTACTTGTGAGGTTGATCGTCATTGTGATAGCACGCTGTTCTACTACTTTTCTCTTCATGAAAGTTCTAGCTGGAAAACTAGACCTGCACGTCAAAATGGGTTCTATATGTAGTTTCAAGTACATTCATATGCTTGAATGTGTTTTGTTGTGTAAATTTTCCCACATTTTGCAATGTTGTAGCGCAATCTGCGTTTTAACGCTTATTTCCTTCTTCCTATCTCTTATTTTGAAAAGCCGAAGCGTTTTTTCTCATTCTTATAATTTGATTGCAGATTACTGTTGATAGTGTTTTTATTTTCTTTTCATCTGAATGAAATGGATAACGAAAATGTTTTCCTATGCTTCACTTTATCTTGGAGCTCCGATGAGCGTTGGAGGACTGTACTAATGAGCATTAGAACAATTATTTGTGGATCATTTTCCTGTAGATGAGAAATTTCTCACAATTCTGTCCACCTAATTTCTCCCCAGCTTTTTCTATTTATGATGATATTTGCACTTTTTGTTAAGGCTACTATAGCCTATATGTTTTGTTTTTATATGGTTATCGTTTAGTAAAATGAGTTTTTGTGCTTGTGCTTGCTTTGATATACAGTGCTTGATATGGCTTCTCACACCCCCAAGAACATCCTCATCACTGGGGCTGCTGGATTCATTGCATCTCATGTTGCCAACCGGATGATTCGGAACTATCCTGAGTACAAGGTGGTTGTGCTGGACAAACTTGATTACTGTTCTAATTTGAAGAATCTCCTTCCTTCAAAATCATGTCCCAACTTCAAGTTCGTCAAGGGAGACATTGGAAGTGCTGACCTTGTCAACTACCTTCTCATAACTGAGAACATTGATACAATTATGCACTTTGCTGCTCAGACCCACGTAGACAATTCATTTGGTAACAGCTTTGAATTCACCAAGAATAGGTACTCATGTCCTATTGGAAGCCTGCAAGGTCACTGGTCGGGTCAAAAGGTTCATTCATGTGAGTACAGATGAGGTCTATGGGGAGAGAGAAGAAGATGCTCTGGGGGAAATCAGGAGGCTTCTCAACTTCTTCCCACAAACCCATACTCTGCGACAAAAGCTGGAGCAGAAATGCTTTGCTTGTCATGGCGTATGGTAGGTCATATGGGTTACCGTTGATCACAACCCGTGGAAACAATGTTTATGGGCCAAATCAGTTTCCAGAGAAGTTAATTCCAAAGTTCATCCTTTTGGCTATGTAAGGTAAGCCTCTTCCAATCCATGGGGATGGTTCTAATGTGAGGAGTTATTTATATTGCGAAGATGTTGCCGAGGCTTTTGAATTAATCCTTCACAAGGGAGAGGTTGGTCATGTTTACAATATCGGTACTAAGAAGGAAAGGAGAGTTACCAATGTAGCTAGAGATATATGTGCTCTTTTTAAAAAGGACCCAGAAACCAGTATAAAATTTGTTGATAACAGACCATTCAATGATCAGAGTTATTTTCTGGATGATCAAAAGCTGAACTTAGGTTGGTCAGAGAGGACCACATGGGAAGAGGGCTTGAAAAAGACCATTGAATGGTATATTAAGAACCCTAGCTAGTGGGGTGATGTCTCTCTGGAGCACTGCTTCCTCATCCAAGGATGCTGATGATGCCTGGTGGAGTGGAGAAATTTTTTGATAAACCCGAAGATGAGAAATCTGAATCTTACGGCTCAACTTCTTTCCCCCTCCTCTTTTATACAAGTTTTATACAATTTTTTCTAGTTTTAGTGTGAGGCCAATTAAAATATGACAAGAATATTATTCTTTAATTAGGGCAGTGATAGCACAACTAGGCTATGATATTTTAACGGCATGTTTGAGTTGGTGCTTAAAAAGTAAGTTCACGCAAACTGAGACAAAACTTCTCTTACATATTTACCTCGTATACCATAAATCATGTTAGAAAAACAGCTTCCTCCACTGATACAAACGGACACTATTGATAAATAAGTTGTGATCCTAGAATGCTGTGGGATTTAGATGGATCAATCAAGGAAGGCCAAAGAGGGAAATATGTTTTGGAAAACGGTGTTAAAGAGTCTGCTATATTAGTTCAAAATTGCACCCCCTAAAGCATTTAGGGTGCTTACCCTTAAATAAAAATTAGGCATGTTGGCCCGATTAAAAATTTATTAAAAGTGTAGACCGAATTTTGGTTTTGATCATTCCAGCGAGGTTTATTAGAATTTTCCCTGGGTTTATATACAAATGATCCACATATAAGTGATTATTAACTAGGTAGTGGATTCATTTGGTTTTTTTAATGGTATTAATCAGAACTCATAACCAATCTATATAATGCATCATTGTTTGCCATAAAAACACTAATAAATACTTCACGCAAAATCATCTAATAAATGGTTGTATTGTTTATAAAAAGTAAATAATGGGGTCTTTTTCTTTAAAAAAAAAAACATTATACTATGTATACAATTAGTTAGGTGATAAACATACATGAGAGTGTAAATCAATATTCAAAGTCTTATGCAAATTTTAGGGTGATTTTGACTATTATTAAACTATAAATACTAGATTTTGTCCTCAAATGTGCTCAAACATTTGGATTACGGCAATTTTGAATTCAACAATGGGTGCTTCTGATGGAAACGTTATGCTTTGTCCCAAATTGACAAAACTCATTAAATTTGTCCTTAATTAAAGAAAATTATAACTTTATTCATATTAAATTTGGATCGATAATGAGGTGCAGCTTGCACCCCTTTCCTTCTTTTGAGTTGTCCTCGAAGCCCAATTCATTTTTGGTCCAAAAAATAATTAACCATGCCTATAAATTTAAGAAACTTTTTTTACTTGGCTCATATTGATTACATCTTTAAAAAAGTTTCATAATTTTATACATTAACATTAAATAGGGATAAATAAAAATTATGATTTATAAAAAATACCACAAATCTCCTCCTCTGAGTGCCTTATAAAGAGAAAAAGAAAGGAGGGAATATGTTCTTATTTAGTATATTCCATCATTCATCTTCTTATTGTTAGTTACATATTAATGGGTGTTTTCACCTGTCATCCCTCATCATTTAGTGTTGTCTACCCCTAAGTAATTTTATGTTCTCTGTAAACTTGTTTTAATCAATTCTTTTGTTGCCAATAATATCCCATTTTGTTGATGTATTGAGATATAAATTTAATTTCCTTGTTTTATTAGGTAACAAGTCATTAATAACACAAATTTATATTGTTTCCATATCCTATATTACAACATTGAGAATTCTTATTTGTTTGTTAAGTGCTTTCATAACTCTAAAATAACAGGACTATTATTTTTTTGGGTGAAGATGCAAATTTATGCCGGCGCTATAGCCTATAAGAGTTGTTAATGGGCCTGTTTGGGTTAAATGAAAGCGGTGACTTATTTTCTATCGACTTTTTAGAAGCCTGGTAGAAAAAAAATCAAATTGTAAATATAATTTGTGTGTGGATTAATGGTGATAAAGGCAGTGGGGCCCACGTCAAAAAGCTAAGAGCTTTTTGAAAAACACTACCCCATAGAGTTTTTTCCTTAATTGACTTTTAGAAGTTTTTTTAAAAAAGCCTAATGAACTTAAAGCTCAATCCAAACACTTCACTTCTAGCTTTTTTTTCTACTACTACTACTTTTTTTTTTTTTTTTTTTTTTTTTTGGCTTTAAGCTCTCTTCAAACAGGCCAGTATAAGAGTTCTTTACCTCTCATATATGAGTTTTTCTAGTTTTAGTGTGTGGCCCTCCAATTAAATTATGACAAGAATATTATTCTTTGATGAGTGTAGGATAATTGGTATGACCAAAAACAATGAATCTGTATCTAAAGCAAACTCTTGTTAGAGTTTTATTTGATCACAACATACTTGTTTTATTTTGACTAGATACATGACTCTAAGTATTTAATATATGTTTTCCGTTTCTTTCTTATCTCAAAATATCATGGTTTTCAATTTAAATAAAGATTGGATATATATATATATATATATATATAAATAAAGAAGAATAAATAAAAAATTAATGATTCTTTTATTTTGCCAAACTCTTCCCGAGAAAAAATTACTATGTATGATTATATAATTTTATTAAAATTAAAAAAGAAATAAAGTTAATTCAAATTAAATAGCAGTCGAGCTTGGGCTTTCATGTTTGCTAGGGCTTTCATGTTTGTGGATTAGGCTTTGGAGTAGGAAGCCTAGCTTAGGTTTTCTGGCCTTTCTAAATCCTGTGTTACTCTTTTCTGATAGTGTTTTCTTATTCTTTTCTTATTTTTGTACAATTATCTTCGGTCTAATTATAGGATCAACCCCTCGTCCTTGGATTCCACTTTGAAAAATGGGTCGGACTTTCTCACCTAAAGGGAGGGGTTCGATCCTGGAGTTGGTCGGTCAAGGCGCTGGAGGAGGCATCCTAGGGGTCTATGAAGCAACGGTAGCCCGGACTAAGATGGAGGCATGTGTACTCTTAGTCTTGAATTCCTTACGGAGTGGGCTTTAAGCGCTTGCCTTTGAATTTGTGGATGAGCCCAACCCTCTTCTAAAATTTTTATAGCAAAAATAAATAAATAAATTATATTTGGACCGGAGGGAGTATATCCCTTAGGTTTCTTTGCTTGTGTGATCTGGTGTATGTTTTGTTTTATCTCAAGAAGCTTGCTATTTGTAGTCAACTTTTCTCCCTAGCATCACTCCATCAAGGTCTTCAACACGCTCTACCTTTGGTTTGTAAGGCCACTTGTTCTCAACAGGGTCATTTAGAGACCCTTTTCGACAACTTAAGAGTTTGTAGACGTCGTGGATCATTGGTGCGAATTGGTCGTTCATGCTGACGTTCTCCCATGTCCCTTGTTTTATAGATGTCCCTGAGTAGTAGTTACTCCTACTATTTGGGTCTTCAAGCAGTGTTTGCTTTGGTGATGTTGTAGCTGGTACAAGATGGGACTCAAGCTTTGGCTAGTCTTTGTAAAGCTGACTATCTTTTGGTGCACCTTCATGTTTTATTTGTTTTAACTGTTGTGTTAGTGTGTGTTTATGTTACCGTATTGTAACGTGTAACATCCTAAATCTTAGGACCAGAAGGTTAGAAAAAAAAGTGAGATAAGAAGGCTTTCTTGCCAGTAAAGTCCAAAAGTCTTAAGTTTATTGTGAGGAAAAACTTAAGATAATTATTAAAATTATTTAGGACCTTGAGAATTTGGGAAGGTTATGAAATAATATTTCGGGGATATAAAATTATTATTATGGAAAATTTGGCCTTAATTATTATCAAGCTAATAATTGGAAATTAAGGCATATTTTCCTATAAACTAAAGTCAAATAGTTGGGAATAATTTTTGGCTTGTATATTTTGGAGATGATATTTTATGGTGAAAATAAATTAATTTAGGAAAGAATAAAGCCAAAGAATATTTGAAGAGGATCAAGTGGGATAAACCAAATCCATTTCATTATCCTTCATTCACAGCTCATACCAGCAAAAATACTGAACACGTAAGAGAGGATGAGATGCAGCAAACTAAGCCCACATCAACCCATTGTCTTCATTTTCTTAAACACCTTCAATTGGTTTATTAGCCCAACACATGAAAAGGGAGCAGAATATATATATATATATCCATATCAGTTGTTTCATCCTTCTCCTTCCAGCCCAACACATGACAATTAAATAGGATAACAATATATATATTTCTCTAATGCCTACCCAGCTCAGCGTATCTCCTAGATCACTTACAGTTCACGCAAGACCAGCCTCTCCCATGCTTCTCAAGCAACACACCACGACCCCATTCCTTCTTATGTCTTTAGACGAAGTCAAAACCGATAGAAATAAGGAAGGCTGAGAGGTGAGACGGACAGAGATGAGAGATCGAGATTGAGCCGAGAATTTGTAGAAAGTGAGAGGGAATTGCCGGGGAAGGGAACCAGAAGTTGGCCACCATCTTCATCCCCCACCTGTTCAGCATTCACAGAACAACAAGAAAAGAGTTGAGACCGAGAGCAATAATGTGAAAATAAGAGAAGTTGAGAAGGAACATAGACGAAGAAGCTGAGGAACCACGCATGCAAGTTTGAGGAATGACCAAGGTGAGTTCCTTAAGCCTTTCCCTTCTTGTTTCTATGGTTTCTACACGTTGGGTTGGTTGGTTAAGGGAAGAAAACGCTGGAAAATCGAAGGACCCCTGTTTTCGGATTCAAAAACAGAGCCATAGTGTGTGCTTCTGTTTCATAGGAAAATGTCCGTGTATTTCCACGAAATTCTTATAGTAAATAGTAGACATCCTAACATTTCAAACGAGCCAAAACCCAGCCAAAATGGATGTATAGATTGAGAGATATGATTTTCCAAAGTTTAGCCAAAATCTAGAACGTTTTCTGCACTTCGGATGAACAATAATTTTCGGGCTTGATTTTGAAATGGAAAACATTTGCATTTTTCCTTGAAATTTTTACAGTAAATAGTAGACATCTCAAAATTTCCAACGAGCCAAAGCACACCTAAATCGGACGTGTGGAAAGGGAGATATGATTTTCCCAAAATTTGGACGAATTTTGTGTTCCAGAGATAGTGATCAGTTTCGGGATCCATTTTGGAATGGGAAACCTTCGATTTTTTCCATGAAATTTTTTGTGTTAATAGTACACTTAAAACGAGCTTTGGATCACCTTAAACGGAGGTCTATAACTCCAGTTATGATTTTTGGAAGTTGAGCTAAAAATCTGGAAATTTCTGATATGATTTTGGAGCAGTAAAATGACGTTGGATTTCGGACCAAGTAAACCTTTGAGTTTTTACATGAACTTTTATAGCTAAATAGTAGACACATAGAGGTTTAATTTGATAGGTAATTTGTCGAATTCCGATAAGTATTAAAGGAATTATGGTTCCTCAAAGATTAGTCAAAAAATTTGGGAAATTCTAGACATTGTTTGTTTTTCGAAAGTTGGGAATTTTATCATTTATAAATCAACTTGGTGACTTTAATTTATGAAAATAGACTTATCAAGCTTTAAGTAGAAATTGGAATCACTACATTTGGAGTTGTATCGGTTCTAGTTATGAATTTTCTAAATTCTCAAAAAAGTTAAAGGTTGAATTTTTTATAAGTCTTAAAATAGTTACGTAAGTTGTTAACTTGTGCATAACCTTCAAAGTAAATGTTTGTTTTGGATAACTTGTCTATTAAGGGTTATAAAGACTCTAAAGTGACAAGGACAACCCTTCTTAACCTTTTTAAAGGACATGACACTTAATAAAATAGATAAATAAATAATAATATTATTTATTAAGAACGGAAATTAATAATTCCGATGATCTTACTTTAGGACATTGAAAAGTTCGAATTTCTAACACAGGAGATTGTAGTTATACTCATGAAGTTGAGATCGATTTTTGGCGTGTGTTTGAGCTCTTGAATTAGGAAGTGTGATAATAGAAAGCTTCGGCGAGAGGTAACCACTTTCCACTTGTTATGTGTATTAGTATGTTGTTTGTGAGTATTTTGTGAAATGATTATAAATATCTTAATAGAAATTGTCTTGTGGAACCTTATAATTTGAATTGTGAATATATATATATATATATATATATTTATTTATTTATTTATTTATAAAAATTGAGAATTGAGATATTATGACATATATATGAGAATGATTTTAATTACATGATATGAACGGGAAAATCTTGGAAAATCTGTGTTGAGCTATTTATTTATTGTGATAATTATGGTAAGGGTTGAATTGGGAAGAAATTGAATAGTTTATTTCACCACGTGGTGTAGCCCCATTGGTGCACGATAGTTGGCTTTCTATTGTCCCACATTGTTCAATGAGGGATTGACCCACTAGTTCAATGAGGGCATACGACACCCTACTACTTCAATGAGAGGAAAAGACCCATGGTATGAGACATGTGCTCTGAGGATTTTGGCCGGTCCTCATCACATGACCAGTGAGCTTTTGAGTAACTAGTAATATGGATGTAACTTAGCCCATGGGTCTAGTCGGAGGAAATAAGGTGATTTGGTTTGATTGATGGGAGACATCTTGGGAATTGTGTTAATGAAAACTATGATACATAATTTCGATACAAAGTTTATGATATGAAATTTTGTGATGTAGATATTGATGAATTATATATTTTTTTAATACTTTGTTATATAAATTGTTCCACATGGCACCTTACTAGCACATATTAATATTCGTAATGAGTTGGATTGATGGTTACCCACATTTTCCAGGTGATAGTTCCCGTACGGGTCCATTAGAGAAGACTTCGGAAGGTTATGCTACTTCTCGATAGCGTAGTGCTTAGTCTTTTGGTATATATTGGATGATTGTATATTGCCACATTAGGGCTCATTTTGCATACTCTAATCTAATTTGTATATTTTGGTAAATGATGAAACATTACTTAGTTGTTGATCAACCCTTAATTAGTTATTATGTCCTTGGAGCCTCCAATTTGGCCCTAAACTAGGATCACTTGGTGATTTTAAATGTATCATTTTGTTAAATAAATTTTTTTTATTAAAAAAACAAAAAAGAAAAAATTTAGAATTATGCTAAGTATTTTATTTTTATTATTTAAATTACTATGGATAGATACCGTGTTGTATGAAATATATAAAATGAGTGGTATTATTTATAGAGATAGGATATTGTTACTATCATTTTTTGTCACTACCAATGTCACTATCACTTTTTCATGGTTAGATCAGAATCTCAATAGGAGAGAAAAATGATAAAGGTAAATGAGATTTTGATCTAAGGTGAAAAAGTGGTAGTGACATTGATAATATCTTATAAGTTACTTTTTTGTTCAAATTGTCATATGTTATACTCCCTCCGGTCCTAATTATATGAGCTATTTACCAGAATTTGGAGGGATTAAGGAAGGAAGTTAAATTAGTTAATTATGTATATTTTCCTAAAATACCCTTACCCAAGTTTATCTCAAATAGCAATTCCTTTTATAAACGGTAACGGCTCAGTCTTGGGCTCCATGCATGTTTGCTATTTTATCCCCAGTGTCTATCTTTAAACAATTCTTCTCTACGTATTATATCAAAAAAAAAAAGGAAAAAAAAAACTTCTCTACGTATATACTTGCAAGAAAAGAAAAACAAAATGTGTTCAACAAAATAGGGGTATTATAGGAAAAAATTGACAAACCTTAAAACTTGCTCTTATAATTAGGACCAAAACCAACCCCAAAATTTGCTCCTATAATTAGGACCGGAGGGAGTATATAGATATAAATATATAAATACATGATTCATATTTTTCAAAAAAGAATATGTCAAACGATCCAAATAAAAATAAAAAATGCATGCTGATTGTATTGAATAATTATTAAGTTAGATTAGGCCTAATTTAAAAATCCTTTTCCCCTTTCTAACTACCTTTAATTTTTCTTTTTAACAATGAAGGGGCATTCTAGTCTTTAAAATATATTTAAAAAATTCCTTAATTAGGCCTGAATTAAAATTTTGTTAAAAGTGTAAACCCAATTTTGGTTTTGATCATTCCAGTAGGATTTATTAGAATATTCCCTTGGGTTGTTTGTATACAAATGATCCACATATCAGTGAATATTAACTAAGTAGTGGATTCATTTGGTTTTTTAATGGTATTAATCAGAACTCATAACCAATCTATATAATGCATCATTGTTTACCACTAAAAAAAATACTTCACAAAAAATAATCTAATAAATGGTTGTATTGTTTATTAAAAAAAATAATAATGAGGTCTTTTTTCAACCCAAAAAAAAAAAAAACATTATACTATGTATACAATTAGTTAGGTGATAAACATATATGAGAGTGTAAATCAATATTCAAAGTCTTATGTAAATTCTTGGGTGAAAATGACTATTATTAAACTATAAATACTAGATTTTGTCCTCAAATGTGCTCAATCATATGGGTTACGACAATTTTGAATTCAACAACGGGTGTTTCAGATAGAAACGCTATGCTTTATCCCAAACAAACAAAACTTATTAGATTTGTCTTAAATTAAAGAAAATTACAATTTTATCCATGTTAAATGAGGTTTTGAAGGAGAGAGAGAATCATAATGAATCATATTTATATACTCCCTCCGGTCCTAATTATAGGACATATTTAATTGATTTTGGGGAGATTAAGGAGAGAAGTTAAATTAGTTAATTTTACTCATTTTCTTAAAATGCCCTTATATAAATTTAAAATGACATAAGTGAAAGTGAATTAACAACCTTTGCTACATACCTCTCCAACTTAGTATTTTCCTTTCCATATGCTTTTTAATTGAAATAATAGTCTTGCTATATAAACATATATATGTATGTGTATATGTATACATACAGATATTAATACACACACATATATACAACATATATCTACACATATATATGAATACACACACACACAATATATATATATGGACACACACATCTATGTGTATGTATATGTGTGTTTATATATGTACACACATATATATTGACTGCGCACACACACATATACATATATGTACAAACATACTCACTCACAGATATATATGTTTGTGTGTCTTTATATAGACACACACATGTAATAACCAAAAACCAAATATACTTGAGAGAATAAAATAAGAATATTTTAGGAAGAAATTGACAAAAGTTAGAATGTTGTCTTATAATTAGGATCAAAACCAACTTTCAAATGTTGTCTTATAATTTAGGAGGAGTATTAATTATAGGACAAAATTAACAAAAAAAACATTAATTGCTCTCTAGACGACTTATATCGTCGACTAAGTCCTTTTTCTAAAAGCGACTTATATTGCAAATTGGAAAGAGTACATAGAAAAACTAATAATGGGAAGTAACAACAGTGGCTTAGAAATCATAAATCAGGTTCCTAAGATTCGAGTTTGTGTTCTCTTCCTCTTGAAGGTGAGACTATTTACCACCTCAACCAACAACTAGTTGATGACACACCATTTTTATTGCTTTGTGCAGCTCATGCTTCAATACTTTAGCCCATTTAGCTTGCACCCCTTTCTTTCTTTTGAGTTGTCCTTGAGAGCAATTAACCTAGACCTTATAGTTTTGACTAAGTTGTAATCGGTCCTAAATTTTTGTTCAATGCAACTAGACTTTATAGAATGACTCGGTTGAAATCCAATCCCTAAACTTCAACTCACTGCAACTCATCTCTATAGTTTTAATCACTTTAAACTAAGTTTCATGAAATATACAAGGACCAATATTTTGAATGGTTAAAACTATAAGGACTGTATTGCATCAAGTTAAAGTTTAGGGATTGCGGTGTAAACGAGGTAAAACTATAAAGATTGAGTTGCATCGATTCAAAAATTAAAAGTTGAGTTAAAACTATAAAGATAAAAGGTTAATTTTTCATAAGTAATTTCACCAATTATAGGACAATGAAGGGTGATCAGGCAGCGAAATTCTCTGTTACCCACTTCTAAAAATAAACAAATAATTAATGTATAGTAGTAGTATATTCCATCATTATCTTTGTAGAACATATGGACAGAATTTCTCATCATCTTCCTTATTTTCTCCCTCTCTCTCTTTCTTGATTATGGTTGACAAATATGAAAACTATATGTAGAAAATATCTGGAGAGAATTTTGGAAAAGAGATCAGAGGTAGATTGAGAAATTGTTGTTTGGGAAGTTTCAATTGGGATTTTCCAATCGCATAACCAACCCCCTTGTCATTTATGCTCAACGTGTAGTTGAAGGGTGAAATCACGATTCATCGGGGTTGATCAGAATTCTTAAAATAAATGCTCAAATAAGACAATTAGGATTTATAATCACTTTTTTAGTTTCGATAAGGTTTATCTAAGCTCCCATTGCTTAACTAAACAAGCACCAGTCTACTATGGTTAAAGTTGAGAAGGCGTCTAAATTTGTGTTCATAAAAGATGAGATGGTTATGAAAATGTGAAATTTAGAAAATTAAATAATTAAGTAGTAAGTAAATTCAAACAGTATAAACTTGATCTAAGCAGTTCAAAACTAATAATTAAGAAAATTAAAAATTTAGTTAAAAAAAGAGTTAAATGGAAGTACAAAATATTAAATCCTAACAATTCAAATTATTGGGCTCATTATTAAGGTGTGGTTGGGCACAAGAGAAATAGAAAGGAGGATTGCCTAAGGAAAAATTTTATGATTTCAATTTAAAAAATAAATACCAACGAGGTTGGGTTTATCTCATAACGTGATGAACAAATGTTCGGATTTCTATTGGAAAATGTGTCTATATTTAGTATCTAACCGTGCCTTAAATAGATGAAACCTTTGCTTAGAAAAAAAATAGATAACTATAATTATAATTTTTTTCAGAGAGAATATATAAGATAAAAGAGTTTTTAAAAAAATTAATTAAAAATTTTAACCTCAATTCTAATATGTTTTTTCTTTTTCTTTTTTAAACTGAAGTTATGGTTTCCATGTTCCGCCATATCCTTAAAAGCAAACTGACGCCGATGGACCCTCCAATTAATGGGCTGTCCTACAGCATTTATACTATTGAGAAGGTAAGGAAAAATTGCAAGTGCGGCCACCCTCCAATCATGGGCTGTTTTTTTTTGGTTCTGTGAAAAGAGTGTATGCCTCTTCCGGTGTCGGTGCGGGTTTAGACTTTGGATATGTAAGAAAAAAAGGGGAAATTTCAAATAAATACCGTCGAATTTGTAAAACCCGAGGAAAGCGTCAAATTTGTAAAAAGGCGAGAGGTGACAAGAACTTTTGAGAGATATGCAAATTCGAGTTAAATTACCCTTTTTGCCCTTAGTTTTAAATATTTTTTTACAAAAAAAGTAAATACCCCTGGTGGGCCCCACCCCCACCACCAAATTTGTGGGGCCCACCGCTGAGGGGGTTTCAGTTTTTTTTTTTTTTTTTTGAAGTAGCTTTTTGTTTTTTCTTAAAAAAAAAATTATTCAATAAAGAGTAAGGGGTGGGGTTCGAACCCCCCACCTCTTACACATGTGCATGGGACTAAGTGGTCCACCAGTTGGGCCACTTGGTTCTTTTGATAAATAAATACATTAACAAATATATATATTCTTTTTCAATCATGTTTTGTAAAACAAAACAAAAAAAGAACTTTCACAAATCCTAAAGTGATAATTATCATTCGTGAAGTGAGACTTACCATTCTTGAAGTGAGAATTATCATTGTTTCTCCGGGATTCCATTTTTGTAGTCTTTCATGCATGTTTTGTAAAACAAAACAAAAAATGGACTTTCACAAATCCCGAAGTGAGAATTACCATCCGTGAAGTGAGAATTACCATTGTTTCTCCGGGGTTCCATTTTTGTAGTCTTTCATGCATGTTTTGTAAAAAAAAAAAAAAAAAAAAAAAAAAAGGACTTTTACAAATCCTGAAGTGAGAATTACCATTGTTTATCTTTGTAGTCTTTCATGCGTGTTTTGTAAAACCAAAAAAAATGGACTTTCACAAATCTTGAAGTGAGAATTACCATTCGTCAAGTGAGAATTACCATTCTTTGAAGTGAGAATTACCATTGTTTCTCCAAGATTCCATCTTTGTAGTCTTTCATGCATGTTTTATAAAACAAACAAAAAATGAACTTCCACAAATCCACATATGAAAATTATCATTTCGTATATGGAAAATTATCATTCCTAATAAGAGAATTACCATTGTTTTCATATGAAAAAATATATATCAATAAATACCGAATGGTAATTTTCATATCGGAATGGTAATTTTCCATATATGGAATGGTAATTCTCACTTCACGAATGGTAATTCTCACTTTAGGATTTGTGAAAGTTCATTTTTTTTGGGTTTTACAAAACATGCTTGAAGAAGTAAAAAAAGGAAACCCTCAAAAACAATGGTAATTCTCACTTCGGATTTGTGAAAGTCTTTTTTTACAAAACATGCATGAAAGATTACAAAAATGGAACCCTGGAGAAACAATGGTAATTCTCACTTCAAAGAATGGTAATTCTCACTTCATGAATGGTAATTCTCACTTCGTGATTTGTGAAAGTTCTTTTTTTTTTTTTTTACAAAACATGCTTGAAGAAGAATATATATATTTGTTAATGTATTTATTTATCAAAAGAACTAAGTGGCTTAACCGGTGGACCCGGTTGGTCCCATGCACATGTGTAAGGGGTGGGGGGTTCGAACCCCACCCCTTACTCTTCATTGAATAATTTTTTTTAAAAAAACAAAAAGCTACTCCAAAAAAAAAAAAAAAGCCACTCGCAAAAAAACCCCCGCGGTGGGCCTCACCGCTTGTGGGGCCCACCAGGGGGTATTTACTTTTATTTTTAATTATTTAAAACTAAGGGCAAAAGGGTAATTTAACCCGAATTTGCATATCCTTCAAAAGTTCTTGTCACCTCTCAATCTTTTTGCAAATTCGACGGGGCTGAAGGTTTTACAAATTCGACGGTATTTATTTGGAATTTTCAAAAAAAAAAAATGAACGCTTTGCCTACCTAAACTTCCTACATAACTGTTTAAGCACGTTTATATTTTTTTAAAATAAAAAATAGCATTAGTGATGTTGATAGAATGATAGTGATGATGTTCATGGAGAACAAAATGATAATGTTATTTATATTGTTTAGTATTTAGTTTATGGTTTATGACATTATCTAGTTATTTATTCAATTGTGGACATTCGTTTTTGGAATTAGTGTTTGTGTTTTGTTAAACATAGATAATGTTTGATGTTTTGACTTATTTTTGATAATATTTATGTTTTAAATTAGGTATTTTAGTGTCCAAACATATAAGAAGTAAAAATATGGCAAATGAGCTTGAAGCCCACGTGGCCCTTAATTAAATGGGTATGGCCTAAAAAATGTGGGATTTTTGGAAACTCGGGCCTAAACAGGCTGGCCTCCTACTTTCCCCTACTTTCCCAACTCTAAACCTACTAGGATCGTCCTATCTAACCTTCTTCCTCACAGGGAGGAATTAAAGCAAGCAATCAAAGAGATTGAATCGCTCGTATGGCTAACCTACTACCTCTAATAAATCTAAGTACTTAACATTTGTGATCCCATATTGAGTAAGGAAGCCAAAATGAGCCATAAATACACTATCCTTCTAGTCCTTTTTATAGACAGTTTTTTTTTTTTTTAATGTTAAACGAACTAACAATTAAGATTAATTAAAAACAATAAATGTGTGAAAAGTGTCATTTCATTTTCAAACATGCATTTATTTATGAAAAGAGCATAGGAGATAAATGAGTGAAAATATGAGAGAGAATAATTATAAAATATGTGAGAGAATGGATATAAATGATAGAATAAAAGAGAATTAGTGATTCATTAATATAAGTATTTAATATGGTTAGACAAGGAAAAATTAGTTTAAATTTTGAGATAAAAAAATTACTTATATTAAAGATTAGCCCCAAAAAAAAAAAGCTTATAAATAGGACTAAAGGGAATAATATATAGGACTCCCTTATGTTTTTTCATCTGAGCTGTGTCGCCCTAATCCACTTTAGCTCATTCCGTACAACATATCCTTAATTATGGGAAAATGTTTTCACTTTAATATATAGCCGAAGATGTGTTGCACACGGCTTAAAAAAGAGTTGCACGTGTCGAAAAAAATGATGTTTTTATATTCATAAGTTACTTTCAACGTATTTCACAGAGACCAAAAAAACCTTAAACTTTATTAATGATGTCTTAAAATTTAACAATATTCCAAATTTATCTATAATTAACACACATTATAACCCATAAAAACAAATTAACACAATAATAAATGAAAGGCAAAATTATATTCTCTCTCTCTCTCTATCTATCTATATATATATATATATATAAATTTAAGCTTAAAATAACCGCTTTTTGTTCATCAACAAAATACTTAAAATTAGTTATGAGGAATAAATATGTAATTTTTTTTCCAACTATACCTTTATTTGTAAATAAGATAAGTGAGATACACAATGAATGCAACAAATATGATTGAAGGGTAAAGTTGGGAAAAGGAAAAACTATTTTGATAAAACTAAAACAAAGCTTTTATTTTGGGAACAAACCTATTCTCATATTTGAAGTTTATATTTAGGGATGGAGGGAGTACCCCCTTAATCCTATTTACAAATCACTTCCAGTATGTCTTGCACATACCAGGAAAAAACATTAAACCTTACTAACTTTGTTTTAAAATTTAACAGCACTCCAACTTTACGCTTATTGAATATACATAATACCTCTTGAGAATATAGTTTATGCAATAATAAATTAAGGTAAAAGTTTATATTCATATAAAAAATTTAATGAAGTGATTTATAAATAAGACAAAAAAAAATTCTTATATGCTTTCTAAGAAAAAAGATCAAGGAGTACATTGATATCAATAATTTAACAATGTGACCCATAAATAGGATCAAAATACTTTTTAATGTCTTTCATTTTACATATAATTAAAGATAAGTTGTGCACTGCTGAAAAGGGAATTACATCAGTTAAAAATAGTTTGACTCTTAACCAAAAAATATAGTTAACTCATTAAATTTATTTTAAATTGTAAGAAAATTTCAACTTTATCCATATTAAATGAGGTTTTTAATGAGAGACAAAAATACAATGAGTCATGTTTAAACATTAACAACATGGATAAAATTGATAAATAAGCATTAAATACTCTCCAAATGACTTATATTATAGACCAAGTCATTCTTCTATAAACAACTTATATTATAAAGGGAGGGAGTACTGCTTCACATTTTAAAAAATAATAATAAGAGCACGCACCAAATCCCCGTATGTTTTGCTGGCCAGAAAAAAGTCCACGTCAGTTAGTTTATTTCTCATAAATAAATAAGATGGTCATCTCTGTTAATAAGACGTAGTGCTTTCAACATTCTCCAATCTCCATCATTCATTTCTCTCCAAATTTATTGTTTTGTTTGTTTAATTGTTTGGAAAGTCACAGACAGGTCTCAAGAACCAAAAAAAAAAAATGATAAAAAAATAACTTTTGTCGATTCATCTATCAAAAAAGTATCTAGGGACATCAATGATATAAATTATGAATATAAAATTACCTTCTTACCCTCAGTAATTGATATTTAATTATTATATGATATTAAGTTATATGACGTGTTTAGGTACTAGTCAATCGTCACTATATGACTTGTTAATATAGGCACATCTACTTGTCAACGGGAGTTGTTCTAGATAACATAGATGAGCTTGTCGATAACTACTCTATAACTTATTAATATAGTCACGTCAACTTATCAATAGAAGCTGTTTTAATTACAAGAGATGAGCTTGTTAATGGACATTTTATAACTTGTCAATATTCACGTCCATTTGTCAACGAGAGCTGTTTTAAATTGTACTGAAAAATAACAATAGTTAACATAGATGTGCTTATCATGCTACTCTTTGACTTGTCATTATAGGCTTATAAACTTGTCAAAATAGGCACATACACTTATCAATGTATAACTTACCATTATAGGTACATAAACTTGCCAAAATAAGCACATAAACTTGTCAAAATCGGCACAAACCGTCAATATATAACTTGTCAAAATAGGCACATATATTCACTAATATATCACTTGTTATTATATGCACATAAACTTGTCAAAATAGACATATACACTTACCAATATATAACTTGTCAAAATAAATACATACATTCGCCAATGTATAATTGTCATTATAGGTACATAAACTTGTCAAAATAGGCGCATAAATTTGTTAAAACAGGTACATAAACTTACCAATGTATAACTTGTCAAAATACACACATTGACCTGTTGTCAAAACCCTTTTTTCCAATTATGGTTCACACAAGGACGGACAGATCAATATGTGTATTTTGACAAGTTTATGTGTCTATTATGACAAGTTTACGCGCTTTTTTTGACATATTTATGTGTCTATAATGACAAGTTATACATTGACGAAGTCTATGTACCTATTTTGATAAGTTTATGTGCGTATTTTGACAAGTTACACATTGGCAAGTATATGTACATATTTTGATAAGCTTATGTGCATATTTTGGCTAGTATATGTGCCTATAATGGCAATTATACATTAGTAAGTGTATGTGCATATTTTGATAAGTTTATGTGCCTATAATGACAAGTTAAATAATGGTCATTGATAAACTCATCTATGTTAACTATTTCCATTTTCTAATACCATTTAAAACAACTTTCGTTGGCAAGTGGATATGACTATATTGACAACTTATAAAATGACGATTGAAAAACCCATCTATGTTAATTAAAATAGCTCCCTGTTAACAAGTGGATATGTCTATATTAATAAGTACCTGAACCTTGTTATATAACTTAATATCATATAAAACTTAAATATCAATATTAAGGGCAGGAAATTAATTTAATATTTGGAATTTATATCACTGAAGTCCTTAAGGATGCTTTTGATAGGGAAATCTACAATGGAGATTTAATGTTATTTTTTCTAGTCTTTGGAAGCTAATTAAGTGTGATTTCCCTTCATTTTTGTATGGTTTAAGAACCACGGGAACTACACCCACCTGTGTTATTCCTTCTTCCTTATTTTCACCTATACGCTGGTAATATAATCTTATTTACAAATAACTTTCAGTAAATGTTACCAAAAGAAAAAAGAAAAAATTCTTATTTCTGTTTTATAATTTAATTTAATTTTTTTATCCCTATTTTATACCCCATTTACTATTTTTTAGAGCAACAACTACCCAAATAACGTAAAACAAATTGGTAATTGAAATTAGTTAAAAGCATTAACTAGGGGTAAAAATGATGAGTGAAAGAGAGGATGAGTGAAAAAATGATGAGAGATAATGAAGGAGAAAAAGATATGAGAGATATATTCAATTAACTAGGGGTAAAAATGAAAAGGTGCATTAAATTTTTAGACAAAGCAAAATTGTTGTTTATATAGGACCAAAACCATAAAAGAGAATGTTGCTTATAAATATGATCAAAGAGAACATATATATATATATATATATATATATATATATATATATATTATGCCCTCCCTCATCAACAAAGTTTACACAATAATATGAAAAATAATTTTATATATTCACATGAAAAATTTAATGATATACTCTAGAACTTATAAATATGACCAAGCCTGGTATGACCATCTAAATTCTTTTTTCTCTACCAGAAAAGTATTCATCTATCTAACTACCGGTGATGAAAAATTACGGTTTTTATAATTTTTAAAAATCCCATATATACACACTCATAAAGGTCGCAGGAATTAAGATTTATGTGAAACCAAACGGTTAGGTTGTAAAAACTGTATTACAGCTCATTTTTTATTTTGTGGACTAAAACTTCTCTATAATATATCTGTATGTATGTATGTTGAAGATTTAGACATAATGAGTTATTAATCCTCTTCCCATAAAGTTTTTTTTTTTTTTTTTTTAAATGATAATATGATGATTTCGTTATAAGGGCTGATTAAACCTCTGTCATAAGGAAGACTAATGAAGAACTTAGAATGATTAATTTCAATAAATGATTAAAAGTCCAAAAAATCCAATCCTGCTTCATTAAAAAGGATGTCGTGAACAAATTATTAGGAGCACAAGGACCAGCTTGCTCAAATTTGTGAGGCTGGAGAGCCAACAATGGCAAGTTTTAGAGCTGAAGAAATAAATAAATTGCATGTAAGAAGCAAAATGGGTATAAATACAAAAAAAGTTGATTAATGGGAGAATCATTATAATGTTCTTAAAGAAGGAATGTAATCATAAAAAAGTCTTTGTTGTTCACTTATTTTAAGCAGCATATAATGACGAGCTCTAGTACAGGAAATTAAGTAACGTACAAAAAGTTTATAATGCTCACTTGTTATACACACGTGTGTGTGTGTGTGAATTTATGATCTTGCTAAAATCCAAAAAGGTTCGAAACGTGCTCCATGAAAGGGTATGTGATTTGTGGATTTCTTAGTCACTAATTAATTGGTTTCTTATTTCATCAACTCAGTGAAAATCACTAAATGTGGAATTCACATAAATCAAAAACGGAAAAAAGCAAAGGTATAGCCAAACATACTAAGTAAAGTTTCTAAATGAAAGGATTCCATTAAAAAAAATTTAAACATGACAGTTTGCTATTAAAAAGTTTCTAAAGTTTCTACAATTTTAAAACATGACAACCAAAAAGAATTTTGAAGGAAAAAAAATAGTGATTTAAACAAGGTAGCGTGATGGTTACGAAAACAAGATTGATTTATTATTGCTATTAAAAATCAAAACAACAGCTAAAATTGATTTATTATTGCAGTCTATTGTATTGGAGGTAGCATTGAATCGAAAAAGGGTTTTCGAATCGACACATGGGCCAAAAAGTAAAAGGGAGAAGTCAAGTCCCAAAGAAAAAAAAAATTGTGAGGAATCATTATATACATTGGGACTTACCAGTTAAGGAGAAGCTCATAGCTTTAAATCTAAATCCAACTTTCAGGGTTCTTGGACAGCTCCAAATCGTCTTCTTCTGTGAGTTTCAAACCCGTTTCCTCAGTGTTGGACAGCTCAAAATCGTCTCCTCCACTAGTGAGTTTCAAATCAGTTTCTTTAGTGTTGGAATCGTCTTCTCCAGTTTCATTGTTGGAGAGTTTTAAGTCTAGATTGGTTTGCGAAGGTTCATTTGAAGGGGTTCTTGTGGTGCACTTCCAGCCGCGGCAGCATCTTCTTTTCATATCATTCTTTCTAATTCCGTTGTACAGAATATTGCACCCTTTTAAATAATTTTTCAAAATTTTAAAATTTAATCAAACGAAAGTTCAGGTATTAACAAAATATTATGCTACATAGGATTTGATGATTGTAAGATAAATAAATAAAACTAATACAATTTGATTTCAACAGTTTTAAAACGCACTAAAAATATTTTTAAAATATTTTATAAATGATTTACAAAATTAAAATATGAACAGTTAGAAAAAGGAAAGAAGGGAAGAGTATGGGAAGAGATCCCTGACCTCCCATTTTAAAGTCTCATATTAAATCAATATTCCTACCACAAAACATTAAGCAAACTACTGTTTCTATGTAAAATAAACAAACAAAAGTATATTGATACAAACGCAAAAAGCATGGTCCTTAAATTATGCAGGAAATAACTAAGCTTTCCATTTAATGCGAGAGGCTTTAACTGATTTACAAAACAGAAGATGAGATAAAAAAAATGAGATATTACTGTTCACATAAAATGAAAGGGTTAGTATCATTTTTGATTCATCAAATTTACCTTAATTTTGATTTTGATCCCTCAAGTTTCAAACCATTACTTTTAGTCCTATAGAGGCGGTTTTGATGTGAGGAGTTATTTATATCGCAAAGATGTTGACGTGGCTTTTGAATTAATCCTTCACAAGGGAGAGGTTGGTCTTGTTTATCGATGTAGCTAGAGATATGTGCTCTTTTTAAAAAGGATGCAGAAACCAGTATAAAATTTGTTGATAACAGACCATTCAATGATCAAAGATATTTTCTGGATGATCAAAAGCTGAAGAATCTGGGTTGGTCAGAGAGGACCACATGGGAAGAAGGCTTGAAAAAGACCATTTTATGGTATACTAAGAACCCTGACTGGTGGGATGATGTCTCAGGAGCACTACTTCCTCATCTAAGGATGGGGATGATGCTTGGTGAAGTGGATAAATTTTTTGATGGACCCGAAAATGAGAAATCTGAATCGTATGGCTCAACCAAACTTACCATGCTTGTTCCCAATCTTGGGTAGGAGTTCTTTACCTGTCCTCTTATATACAAGTTTTTCTAGTTTTAGTGTGAGGCCCTCCAATTAAATTTTGACAAGAATATTATTCATTAACAAGTGTAGGATAATTGGTATGACAAAAAATAATGAATCTGCATCTAAAGCAAACACTTGTTAGAGTCTTATTTGACCACAATACACTTGTTTTATTTTAATTAGAAACATGACTCTAAGTATTTAATATCTGGTTTTTTCCGTTTCTTTCTTATATCAAATATCATGGTTTTCAATTTTAAATAAAGATTGGATATATACAAATAAATAAAAATCAAACCAACTTAATGATTCTTTTATTTTGCCAATCTCTTCCCTAAAAAAATTAGGATGTATGATTATATAATTTTATTAAAATTAAAAAAGAATAAAAATAATTCAAATTAAATACCATTCGAGCTTGGGCCTTTTGGCTGTAGAGTAGGAAGTCAAGGTTGGATTTTCTGGCCTTTCTAAACCTCCTGTTACTCTTTTTTGATAATGTTTTTTTCCCCTTCTTATTTTAATACTATATCTCTTTGGTTTCTTTGCTTGTGTTTTGGTGTATGTTTTGTTTTATCTCAGGAAGCTTGCTATCTCTAGTCAACTTTTCTCCCCAGTATCACTCCATCAAGGTCTTCAATACACTTTACCTTTGGCTTGTAAGGCAGGCCACTTCTTCTCAACAGGGTCATTTAGAGACCCCTTTCAACAACTTAAAAGCTGTAGATGTCATGGATCATTGGTGTGAATTGGTGGTTTGTGTTGACATTTTCCCATGTCCCTTGGTTTATTGATGTCGCCAGTAATATTTACTCTTGCTTTTTGGGACTTCAAGCCGTGTTTGTTTTGGTAGTGCTGTAGCTGGTTTAAGATGTGACTCAAGCTTTGACTGATCTTTGTAAAGTTTACTGTCTTTTGGTGCAACTTCATGTTTTATATGTTTCAACTATTGCGTTAGTGTGTGTGTTTCTGTTACCATGTTGTAATGTGTTTTGCTTTTTAGCCTTGCAGCCTCCAATTTGGTCTTAAGCTAGGATCACTTGGTGGTTTTATAAGTATCATTTTATCGTTTTGTTAAATAAATGGCTTTTTACCCCAAAAAAAAAAAAAAAAAGGAAAAGGAAAAATTTTAGAATTATGCTAAGTATTTTATTTTTATTATTTAAATTAGTGTGGATCAATATTGTGTTGTATGAAATATATAAAATGAGTGGTATTATTCAGAAGTTACTATTTTGTTAAAATTTTCATAGGTTACATATAGATATAAATATATAAATACATTATCATATTTTTCAAAAAAAAATATGTCAAACGTCCCAAATAACAAATGTATGCTGATTGTATTGAATAATTATTAAGTTAGATGAGGCCTAATTTGAAAATCATTTCCCCTCTTTTTAACTATCTTCAATTTTCCTTTTTAAGGACAGAGGCACTCTGGTCTTTAAACAATAATTAAAAAAATTCTTAATTAGGCCTATTGGCCTGATTAAAAATTTGTTATAAATGTAGACCCAATTTTAGTTCTGATCATTCCAACCGAATTTATTAGGATTTTACCTTTGGTTTATATATAAATGATCCACATATAAGCAATTATTAACTAAGTAGTGCATTCATTTGGTTTTTTAATGGTATTAATCAGAACCCATTACCAATCTATATAATGCATCACTGTTTACCATAAAAACACTGATAAATACTTCATACAACACAATATTGAGGAATAGTTTACGTCAATCTTATAGTTGAAAAGAACCACAGAGTGATTAATTAACACAACCACTTCATGCTTTGGGTTCAACGAATCCGTTATAGAAATCAAAGATCAGACCAAAAAATAAACGTTGCAAGTCGGTGAAAGTGCTCTAGGACGACGTAATCAATGTCGCGAAGCACAGAGAAGTGAGAACAAAACAGAACTAAGTGCGTGTACCACACACTTTGCCGGATTGAGATCGTAAAAGGAAGAACACGATGAGAGATAACAGGCAGAGAATTATGGAAGTGTGAAAGGAGAAACAGAAAGACCATGAATTGGCGACAAAAATGGTATACTAAGAACCCTGGCTGGTGGTGGGTGATGTCTTTGGAGCACTGCTTCCTCATCCAAGGATGCTGATGATGCCTGGTGGAAACCGAAAGATGAGAAATCTGAATCTTATCGCTCGATTCCTACCAGATGCCTGGTGGAGTGGAGAAATTTTTTGATGGACCTAGAGATCGATTGAGAAATCTGAATTTTATCGCTCGATTAATCCTGACATGCTTATTCCCAAGAACAATATTGGGTAGGAGTTCTTTACCCGTCTTCTTATATCCAAGTTTTTTCTGGTTTTAGTGTGAGGCCCTCCAATTAAATTATTCTTGAATAAGTGTAGGATAATTGGTATGATAAAAAATAATGAATCTGTATTAGAGCAAACACTTGTTAGAGTTTTATTTGAGCACAATACCCTTGTTTTATTTTGATTAGAAACATGACTCTATTTAATATCTGTTTTCCGTTTCTTTCTTATATCAAATATCATGGTTTTCAATTTTAAATAAAGATTGGACATATATAAATAAATAAGAATATAAAAAAATTAATAATTATTTTATTTTGCCAATCTCTTCCCGGAAAAATTAAGAAAAGAATAAAGTTAATTCAAATTAAATAGCAGTCGAGCTTGGGCTTTCATGTTTGTGGATTAGGGTTTGGAGTAGGAACCGTAGCTTAGGTTTTCTGACCTTTCTAAATCCTCTGTTACTCCTTTTTGGTAGTGTTTTCTTATTCTTTTCTTATTTTTGTACAACTACCTCCTATCTAAATTATTAGTTAAATGTATCGTTGGTCAATCATAATTTTTGTTTGGATTTTTTTTCCACAAGTGAATTTAACAATTGTCATTTTGTTTGGATTTTATTTATTAAAATCACTTATGAATTTATAATTACCAAAAAGGGAATAAATTTTATAAAGTTACATTCAACAAAGGAAATAAATGAAACTGAAAGAAAATTATACATGATGGAGTACATTTTAGAGAGTGTATTATGGGACGTATAATTATCACGTGATTCAATATTTAAATAGAAAAATAAATTGATAAATATGATAGCTAATTATTTTGCTAGGATTGCACCCGATAGTTTATTTCTTCAATAGAGTTCTTTAAATTTTACGATTATATATAATTGAATATGTAATAATTATTATTAAATATCATTTGATAAATGGCATGAATATTTAAATATTATTTTTATTTTATAATTGTTACAATTTAAAAATTCAGGTTAAGTAATGGGAAAAACAATATTATTTGAACTACTTTAGTTTAGAAACATTAGGCAAGATATATATAGAAAATATTTACAGAGAATTTTGAAAAAGGGGTCAAAGGGTAAATTGAAGAAATTGTTGCTGGGAAAGTTTTAATTGGGATTTTTTAATTACATAAGCAACCCCTTTGTCACTTGTGCTCAACCTCTTACCTATGGCTGGAAGGTGATATCGCAATTAATTGATTAGAATTCTTGAAAAATGACCTAAACAAATAATCACATTTTTAGTTTCAACTAGGCTTATCTAAGCTCTCACTACTTACCCAATGAGGCACCGGTCTATTATGATCAAACTTGAGAAAGCGTCTAATTTTTTTAACTTAAACGAATATTTATCACTTGTGTTCACAAAGGACGAGATGGTTCCTCGTTGGAAGACTCTCTCATCATAGTCAAGTGCATGGCGTAGTGGATCCGGATTAGTTAGAGTGAAACTCTAGATATTGGATGGACAACTAAAAAAATAAAGGACGAGATAGTTATGAAAATGTGAAATTTTGAAAATTAAATAATAAATAAATTCAAGCAATCAAAACCTATAATTAAGAAAATTAAAAATTTAATAAAAAAAGGAGTTAAATGGAAGTATAAAATATTAAACCCTAACAAATCAAATTATTGGGCTCACTATTAGCGTTTGTTTGGTTCAGGCGAGGGGAGGAAAGTGGAAGGATTTTAATAGAAGGGAGGGGAGTTAAAGGATTGTAGTATTACCTCGTTTGAATTAATGAAAGGGAAGGGAAATATAGAGATTTTAATGTTACCTTATTTGATTCGAAAGGAAGTAGAGGAAAAATATTACCATTTTGTGCCAAAATGACATGAAGAGGTAGGGAATGGGATTCTCTCATTGGCCTACTTTCTCATCATCTCTCCTCATCCAATTTAGACCATTGATATCTCTCCTCATCTAATCTAGACCATTGATTTGAATTAATCTTGATTGTTTCATCTTGAAGTACTTTTTTAATATTATCAGTCAGTACTTTGAAATATTTTTTCAAGATTCTAAAATTATTTTTTCAAGATCCTAAAATTATTTTAGGATCTTGAAAAATATTTCGAAATCTTGATTGGTATTAAAAATCAAGATCCTAAAATTATTTTAAGATCTTAAAGAAATATTTCAAGATACTAATTGGTACTAAAAAAATACTTCAAGATGCTAACTGTACTAAAAAGATATTTTAAGATATTAACTAGTACTGAAAAAATATTTCATGATCTTGAGCCATTATTTTAGGATCTTGAAATAATATTTTAAGGTACTAACTAGTAAGGATGTCCAAAGGCCAAGCCAGACCGGGTTGGAGGTCAACCTCAGCCGAGATCGGACTTACGGAAGATTGGTCCCGTTTTTTCCCTTCTTGGGAGGCAATATTTTAGCTCTGGTTTCACTTGACTTCCAAAAGTAATAAAAAGTGACTGAATGGAAAGTGATTCCTGAGTTAAAAAGCACATTTGGATGTCCAAACTCTAATGAGTGGTTGAGTGCAGTGGTGATTTACAAAATAAAAATCGGGTCGATGAACACCCAAGGGGTCTAAGCCCCAGGGTAAATCCGATCCAACCCGAGCGACACCGGGTCCTAAGTGAAATTGTCTTGGACCAAATTTTTTTGCTCAGCCAGGGTTACTGAGACCACCAGGTTTTTGGACAACCCTCTGGATTTGGTACTAAAAAGATATTTCGTGGATCTTGGTGGTAAAAAAAAAAAATACTTCATGATCTTAAAAAAATATTTCAGAATACTGACTGGTACTAAAAAAAAATACTTCATGATAGTAACTGATACTAAAACATACTTTAGGATATTGACTAAAAAAATATTTCAAAATACTTTTTTTGAAGATTGGTACTTAAAAAATATTGCATGATCTTGAAAAAATATTTTAAAATACTGACTATTACTAAAAAAAAAAAAAAAATCTTTAGGTGATGTGGCATTCTCTCGAACAGTTAGATATCAAATAGATGATTGATTTAAAGCTAATAAGAGATAAAGAAAAAACAGTTTAAAGAAACCAAACCCAAAAAGTAGATGGCAGTGAATATTAAGGGAGGTGGACACAAGCCGCTCCCCAATTAATGGGCTGTCCTACAACATTTATACTATGGCGGATCCTCATCCACCAAAAAAGAGAAAACCGTACACCTCAGGCTTTTATTTTGGACCATGCAATATGGACGTCCACGTCACGTGAGGTTACAAATAGTCAGCCCCAAAACGAAACCACCTTAAATTCCTACCTACACTTTTCACAGAAGGGACATCCTCTTGGGTCCTCTATTAATTCTCACACTGAAACTTTCTCTTTGAAAATCAGTTCTTTTTTTTTTTTTTTTTTTTTTTTTTTTTTATATAAGCATTTTGGAGACCCTAAAAGTGATAAGTAACTCTATAATCTTATTTATAAGTAACTTTCAGTAAATGTTACCCAAACAAGAGAAAAATTTATGAGCTGTCTTAAAATTTAACAATTTTTTAATTTTATCCCTATTTAGTACTTCATTTAGTCCTGTTTATGAGCAATAACTACCCAAATTATGCAAAATAAACTGGTGGTTGAAATTACTTAAAAACATTAAATGTGCAAGAGATTTTTTCCCCCAAAAACATACCCTTATTTATGAATATGATGAGTGAAAGAGAGGATAAGTTAGAAAAATGATGATGAAATTAATTATGGGTAAGAATAGAAAAGTGCATTAAATTTTTAGACAAAACAGTTCATATATATGACCAAGACCATAAAAGAGAATGTTACTTATAAATGTAACCAAAGGAATATAAATATCATACTCATACGGTCATACCTACCTCATGGACAAAAGTTTACATAATAATAAATATAATAAATGGAGGATAATTTTATATATTCACATGAAAAATTTACTAATATACTCTGAAGCTTATAAATATGACTAAGCCTTGTATGACCATATAAATTCTTTTCTGTCTACCTTATAAATATGATAGAGAAAGCGAAAACCGAAACCAAAAAAAATTTTAACCTGGGCCAAAAAATAAACATATCGAACTACTTCCTTTAGTTCTTATTATAAAGCACCAACTAACAAGTATATTTGGTCCTTTTTATAAGGCATTTTCTTGTTTCTAAATAGCATTAAATATTTTTATGTATACCCATAATTAAAAAGGTAGTGAGCGAAAGTAATAATTAATAAAAATTAATTATTACTCTTTTTTTGGAGAAAAAAGAGTAATAATTAATATGATATTAGAGTTTAGTATAATTAATAGGGATAATATTGAAAATTACTTAAATTTTAGGACAAATTTAATGATTTTAACTGCAATTTTTTATTAACTTGTGAGAATTGTTAGTCGGTTCCTTAAATAAGGACCAGGAGGGAGTATTTAGTAAATAGTATCAAATAAACTTGAAAATACAAATAAATAATAACGATAATTATAAATCAAAATAATATGTGAAATGATACTAACTTTTTTCGGTATCTCAAATAAGAATTTTACTTTATTCTCACATGCCCCAATGAGTAATGAAACAAACATTATCTTTACAGAGAAGATAAAAAATTAGCTATGGCCAAATAAAATATCATATAATAAATACATATATATTCTCACAAATTTTATAAGATCGGTGGGGCCTTGGCCATCAAAGCCTTCGCCATTGTAGAGAAGTATCCATCTATCTAACTACTTGCGAGGAATAAATTAGTATGTTATTTATAATTTATAAATAGCATGACTCTGGTCCTATTTATAAGTTCTTTTTTACCAAAAAATTTGGTTCTATTTATAAATCCCTTTTGACAATTTTGTCCATATTATTGTATCAATAAAAATAAAGAGAGAATAAAGAGTTGAAAAGTATCTATTCATAAATGAGGGTAAAATTGAAAATTTACCTCATAATCATTGAACTACTTATCTCTCCTTGGTAAGTGAGATTTGGTTAAAAGAGATTTATAAATAGGACCAAAGTGGTATAATCTATTTAATAGTTTACATTAATATACTTAATAATAATATTGATGCTTTTTTTTTTTTTTTGTTAAGGTTTTTATAATTTTAAAAATGGGTTTAATGTTTTCGCATTTGTTGCAGAATTTTTTTCTCAAAGACTCACATAAAAGTGAGTGGGTCTCATTATAAAGAGATGAAAGAAAAAATATTAGTGAGACCCACTCACTTTTATGTGAGTGTGCAGACAAAGTTTCGTAGCAAATGCGAGAAACATTAAACCTTTTAAAAAAAATGCCATATAAATACACTCATAAAGATCATAGGAATTAAGATTTATGTGAAACCAAACGGTTAGGTTGTAAAAATTACAGCTCATTTTAGATTTTGTGGACTAAAACCACTCTATAATAAATCTGTATGTCTGTATGTTGAAGATTTAGACATGATGAGTTATTAACCCTCTTCCCATGAAGTTTTTTTTCTTTAAAAAAAAAATGATAATATGATGATTTGGTTAATTATAAGGGATGATTAAACCTCTGTCATAAGGAGGAATAATGAAGAACTTAGAATGATTAATTAATTTCAATAAATGATGAAAAGTCCAAAAAATCCAATCCCGCTACATTAAAAAAGATGCTGTGAACAAATTATTAGGAGCACAAGGACCAGCTTGCTCAAATTTGTGAGGCTGGAGAATCAACAATGGCAAGTTTTAGAGTTGAAGAAATAAAACAAATCGCATGTTAGATGTAAATGTAAATTGGGTATAAACCAACAACAACAAAAAAGTTAGTTAATGAGAATCACTGTAATATTTTTAAAGAAGGGATATAATCATCAAAAAGTCTTTGTTGTTCACTTGTTTTGAGTAGCATACAATAACAAGTTTTAGTGCAGAGAGTTAAAGGGTTAAGTAGTAAATCTATATCAGAAGCACACACTTAGGAGCAATTTTACCTTGAAAGTTGTTTTTGACTCAATGTAACCACTGAAGTGTCTAAAAATGTAGCAATATTTTCCTTTTCTATTAAAAAACTAACGTTGACTGTTAAAAAAGTGACATTAACCATTAACTTTTTAACGGGGAAAGAGCAATATTACTACGTTTTTAAACTTTTGAGGCTATATTGAGCCCCCAAAAAACTTCCAAGGCAAAATTACTCTTGGGCGTATACTTAGGAGCAATTTACTACTACTTAACCCAAAGTTAAATAACAAAAAGTCTATAAGGCTCACTTGTTATTATGACTTAATTGTAATTTTGAGATCTTATAGTAATTTTCACTTAATTAATTTGTTGGTTATATAGTTAAACACTCCACGCCACCTAAGCTAATTGAGCAAAACCTCAAAACAGAGAATGATAATAAAAAAATTAAAAAATTTAAATATATGTTGCTTTCAAACTGATGAGTGAACCAGCCATGGGTTTTTCGTTCAACTATTGTTATTAATTAGAAAAAATGATAAATATCTATATAAAAACGATATATATATATATATATATGTGTGTGTGTGTGTGTGTGAATTTGTGATCTTGCTAAAATCCAAAAATGGTCGAAACGTGGTTTCTTATTTGTCGATTTCTTAGTCACTAATTAATTGGTTTCTTATTTCATTAACTCAAATAAAAAACGAAAAAAAAGAAAAGAAAAGAAGCAAATGTACTGCCAAACATACTAACGTGTGGAACACCTTTAATTTATTGAAAGTGTTAGACAATAATTTGTGCTATTTAAAGTTTATACAATTTTAAAACATGACAACCAAGAATATTTTATAATTTTTTAGTTGTAATTTTTAATAATGTATAATTCATTGGTCATCTCAATCAAATAGTTTAAGAGAGATTAAACTTCATCGTCTGGAAAAAAAAAAAAAAAAACTTGCTCATGTGTGAACAAAATTTTTAATAATTTTTTTTTCAAAAAGTTTAAAATTTAATCAAATGAAAGTTCAGAAATTCAATTACCCATGAAATTTCTGTCTGCAAGGATATCCGACGGAAAAAACGTCCGTCATAGAAAAAACCGTGACAAAAGACATTACTCATGGAATTATATGGGTAATTTCAATTCTTGACGGAATTTTGTGGGCAATCCGATGTTTTCTTGTAGTGAATAACTTTGATAATTTTAATTTTAATTTCAATGAAAGCACACATTGAACTGAATTTCAAAGGCACACATACCGAATTATTTAACTAATCCAAGGAATTACTTTTCATCACATTCTTTCTGTCAATTAATGAAAATAATGATTTTATAATGTCAAAATTTCAAAATTGATGCCTAACATATTTACCACTAGTTCTATTTAGAGGTGGTCCTCCTCCCTTCCCTCATTTTCTTTTTCTGGCTATTAGATTGACATTTCAAAGATTAAAAGACTGAATTTAACAACATTGTGCCACTGTTTGGCAAGTAGGTCGAAATAAGGGTTAATGTGTAAAAATATACATGTGATTTTTTTAAAAATGTATTCAACACTAAATACTTTTTTAAATGCAAAAGTGACTATGTGATTGCAAGAATATAACAAAAGTTACATATTCTATTACTTTATGTTGGTGGGCCCACAATCATTTTAATCAAATGTATGACTTTTGCTTTACTTTTAAATTGATAAAGTCGTTTTATTTTTAAAAAAAATATTTAGTGTTTGACATATTTTTAGATAAATCACATGTATATTTTTACATATTAACCCTAAAATAAAAACAAATACAGGAAGAGTTGAAAAATGGACCACAGCCTTTGGAGTTTGGCGCGATTAACACGAGGCTATGGAAAAAAAAGACGAAAACTCCAGATCTTTTTTTTTTTTTTTTTTTTTTTTTTGGTTGAAATCGATAGCTACCGATCTTGAAATTTCTGATTTTATATGTAAATATATATATTTAAATTGCACGAGGCATGTGTGCAAGGCAAGTACATCTCTCGCGACAACAAAATATTCCAATCAATTAATCATTATTCTACCAAAAATCATATTTTAATCAATAGCCGTTAATCTTGATTGGAGGGAATTCCATCACTTAAGCACAAGATTTTAGGTGGGGTCCATAGAAAACAATTTTATGAAAGCTACTGAAGCGTTAAAATTGCTCCAATTTAATTACATTTGAGGTAAAATTGTACCCATAAATACTTTAGGGTGTTTATTATCCTTTCAAAAAAATGGTTCGGAGTGATGGGTGCATCTTTACCCTTTTTTTAATTATATTTGGGATGAACCCCTTGTCTTTGGGTTCAATCGACAAAGTGGTGGACACTCTCACTAAAGGGAAGAGGTTCGATCCTAGAGTTGGTCAAGGCGCTGGGGGAGGCATCCTAGCTCCTAGATGCCTAGGTTAATGCCGAGGTAATCGACGGCTAGTCCTACTCAATATCGGTATCACCTAAGAAGAAGGGAGATTTTCTTTGCTTGGATCGTGGGTGAACTCAACCCTTTTTCTAAAAATTTTGTATAAAAAAAAAATATATATATTTAGGATGGGAAGTGCTTATTAAAAGTGGACTATATATTATTCTTCTTTTTTTTTTCCTATTTATTAATTCCGTTAGTTCGTTTTTTTCATAATATCTAAGTGTGTGTATATTTATATGACATTATTATTATCATTAGAAGATCATAATTTTCCATTTTTTTTACAAAAATTAACAGAAGTTGAGAAATTGTACTTAAACAAGTATTGGTGTCCATGTATTGTAGGGAGAAGTTTATATCTATGCGGAAATGGATTCTCTCATTATCCAACTTTCTCTTTATCCCTAAAAAGTAAATCTACATCATTGATTTCACTTAATTGACGGGTACTAAAAAGATAGATACTGATCGGTATTGAAAAAATACTTTATGATTTTGAAAAATATCTTGAAGTATATTTTTTGTACCAATTAATACCTTAAAATGTTTTTTTAAGATCCTAAAATAATTTTTTAAGATCATGAAGTATTTTTTCAGTATCCTAAAATATTACTTGTATTTTTTGAAGAGCATACAATTTTAAGAGAGAAAATGAATTCATAAATACTTTAAAATTATTTAAATTTAAACCAATGTTTTTGCACTCAAGTTCAAACACTTATAATGAATCACAATTCAAAAATATAATCCAAACAAATTAAAACGAAATTAGGAATTAAAAACATAAATTAGAAAATAATCATCAATAAATTATATCTGATAAGGAGATAAAAATTCAATTATAAAGAAATAGAAAATAATAGAAAATAAATATATTATATTTATTGATTAATGGATTCAAAATAAATCTATTAGTATTTTTAATATTTTTAGATAAAAATATAACTTTAAATAACTCCATGAATTATGGAGATAAAACAAAATTTGATTACAAAGGAATATATATATATATATATATATATATATATATATATATATATATATATATATATAAATTGTTACTTAAGATCAACGGAATATAGATATAGATTACTCCTAGCAATAAATCAGAATATATAATATAAAACTTTTGTATTTTTAGAGTAAAATACTCTAACCACCCTTCGCTTTGCCTTAATTACACGGACCTCCCCTCTATTTTGAAAATATACACTTTAGTCCAAATCATTAACACCGTTAAAGAATATTCTAAAAAGATTCTTCAAGTATATTTTTAAATTAAAAACCATATTAAAATAAATGTTGTTTATTAATTTACCCTTCATTATACTAATTCCCTAATTTATCTTTTAATATTAATGTTCATTAATGATCGATTTAATATTTTTAATAAATTTAATTTAGAATAAGTTTTAGTAATCTATGTATGTGCTAAATATTAATAACTTGTTCAAAATTTGAGTAATTATTTTTAAGAATATATGTTGAATGAAATATTCTTAAAAATTTTAAATGAATCCCATAATAATATCATTTTATAATTATATAACTTAGTTGAATGTATGTATGTACGTATGTATGTATTATTGCAAAATATCATCATGCGTATTTAAAAATCACTTGATAAGTTTAATAAATAAAAAAGATTAAAAATTTAAATTTATCAAAAATTAAAATTTATAATGATAAAATTAATTAACTTTATAATATGATAATTTTAAAAGTATGACAAAAATATAAAAATATATACTAGTTTTGTTATATAAAAAATTTTTGAATACAAATATGTAATGAAGTGATTATTTTTTTGTCAAAGATTACATGACAAGTAGTAATATTTATTTTAAGGAAGAGCATTTTTGTCAAAATAATGAGTCAATGTTATTCATATTGTTTGGTACTTAGTTTATGGGTTTTGACATTATCTAGTTATTTATTCAATTGTGGACATTAGTTTTTGGACTTAGTTTTGTGTTTTGTTAAATATGGATAATGTTTGATTTTTTTGATTTTTTTATTTATTTATAATATTTATGTTTTGAATTAGGTATTTTAGTGTCCAAATATATAAGAAGTAAAAATATGGCAAATGAGGTTGAAACCTGCGAGTTAGCTTGTGGCCTTTTGAAAATGTGTGCCTTTATGGGACTCCGGCCGAAACCGACCTATTCTTATATTTAAAGTTTATATTTAGAAACAGAGGGAGTACTCCTCTAGACCTATTTATAAACTACTTCTAGCATTATTGGCACATACCAAGAAAAAACATTAACTTTATTAACTTGTTTTAAAATTTAACAACGCTCCAACTTTATCCTCACTTAATATACATAATACCTCCTGAGAATACATTTTATGCAATAATAGATAAATTTGAATTTTACATTCATATGATGTATTTAATGAAGCTTTAAAAAAAAAAAAAAACTTCAACATTAATCTCCATCATATTTATTGTTTTGTTTGTTTATTTTTTGGGAAAATCACACTTAGGTCCTAAAGACCAGAAAAAATGACGAAAAAATCCAATTGTACATTCCCCAATCAAAAAAGTCTCTAGAGACTTATGACATAAATTCCAAATGTAAAATTACATTCTTACCCTTAGTAATTAATTTTTGGATATTATATGATATCAAGTTATATGACTAAGTTTAGGTACTTGTCAACTGTCACTTTATGACTTGTTAATATAGAGACATCCACTTGATTTACAAGGCTATCTATGTTAATTAAAATAGCTTCGTTAATAAGTGGATATGCCTATATTGACAAATCTTAGAGTAGCGATTGACAAGTATCTGAACCTAGTCATATAACTTAATATCATATAATATCCAAATATCAATTACTAAGGGTAAGAAGATTATTTCATATTTAGAATTTATATCACTTAGGTCCCTATAGACTTTTTTGATAGAGGAATCTATAATGGAACTTCCTTATTATTTTTTATGGTCCTTGAGATCTAAGTGTTATTTTCCCTTTGTTTTTCCCCTTATTATGAGTATGGTTTAAGAACTAAGGGAACTACATCCACTTGTGTTATTCCTTCGTCCTTATTTCACCTATACAAAAAATCTTATTTATAAGTAACTTTCAATGAATGTTATCAAAACAAAAGAAAAAGTTATTAGCTATGTATTATAATTTAACAAATTTTTAATTTTATCCTTATTTAATACTCAATTTAATCATTTTTATGAGCACATAATTGGGCACCTACACTATAAATACCCAAACAAGAGTACAAGATTAAATCAGGTTGTGTGAAAGTTATCGTGGTCGTCGTCCCCAACACACACATATAGCTAGAGAGCAAGGGAACAAGTATACGAAGCAACATATGAATGGAGAGTACCCACGAATATGATGTTTCTCTTCATGCTATATTGCTGGCAACTGCCCAGCCCTACCCCGCAGTCCTAAATGCCGCCATTGAGCT